>JAOWBB010000007.1:1915317-2119995 GCA_028565995.1 Ricinus marginatus | reverse complement strand
GGGAAAATCGAACGGCGCACGAAAGCGTTCCTTATATGCCGGAGTTTGGAACGCGAACGTTTCCATGAGAGGTTTCATTCGGGGGATCGGTCGCTTGGTCGGTGATGTTACATCGGGGGAACGCGTGCGAACGGGTTTAACACTTGCGGAGCACTCGCGGAATGTTACCTTTTCGCTTCCGCACGAACTATGATGACGGACAAGGCGAACTGTTTAAGTGGAATCTCCAATTGAAAGCGGTGCAATCGGACCGAGCTCCTGTCGATTTGAAATTCTCCCGAATGCACTTTTCTGGGAGCATTATCCGGGGATCCCCGCGGGCGAAAAAAGTCTGACCGTGCCGGGCGAACCCGACGGCAACTTTTCCAGCAAGGACCGCAGCAAAGAGTGGAAACCGGCGTTCGTCGTCTTGCTGCAGCGAACGGTTGCAGAAATACTTTCCATTCCGGGTTAATTCACTTTTGCCGCGGAGAGCGGAGTTTCAGTTGCTCGTGAAAAGGTTCGTTCGGATTCGTCCAAGACCGAGCACCCGCGGATATTGCGTGCCCGGAGCCCTCTGCGGATAAATCCACTCAGAACGAACCTGATTGTGCAACGCGAATTATCTACATTCACGAGTTCAGATGTTTGACGGTCTCCATTCATGGATCATGAATTTTCAGCATCCATAACGTTCCGACCGCGATTCAAAATGGTCTCGAACTTGTCTGCTCCTTCGTGCCACTTCGCGCCTGACATTTTCGCTGGTTCAAAAAGCGAACCGTTCTCTCCGATTTGCCGCGAACGAACGTCAAATCAACGGTTTCCTTTCCCTTTTCTCTCTTTTTTTTTTTTTTGAAGCCGGGCAAAATTATCTGCGAGCCGCGGCGTTCGATGGAGCCCCGGAGCTTTGCCGCCTCCTGCCGTGGCAGCGGACGCTGAAAGAGCGAGCGGCAAACGAAATCCCGTGGCCGTTTCCCATTTTTCCCCGCGAGATTTACATTTTCTTAATCATTTGCCAGCAGAGTGTAACGCGACGCTGCTCGGGATCGCTTTGATCTTTTCTGACGTGTCCTTCTTGGAAGCGACGCCTTTGGTTCCATCAAAAGCCTCGCGGATGATTAAAAGCAAGCTATTTATTTATGCTGAGCATCTATGCTTCCTGCGTGCACCGCTGCGGGACTCTCCCGCTTGCCTTTTCCGGTTTCGGAGCGCGCCAGATCCGTTCTCCGGCTCCACTCGTCGGAGGTTCCCAGACCGGAGTGCAGATTGAGACGGCCGAGAGGCGCCGCGTCCGGGCACCGTGCCTGAGAACGCGAAGCCGTTCAAAATCATGACGAACGGCCGAAGTTGCGGGAAATGGGCCGGCGGCCGCTTTCGCCGTTTTACGGATGAAAATGTGATCGACCGGTTCAAAACGGCGGTCTCAACGTTTTCTCCAGATAACGCGATGCCAGAAGCGGCACCGGAAGTCGCTCGCCCCATTGATGCCCGCAGATAAATGAGCTCGTGGAGGAAGGTTGACGAACAAAAACTTAGGCGTAAAACGGATAAATAATAAATAAATAATTACTTTATTCCGATAAATATTAAAATTACAATTATAAATTGTCTAATTCAAGTTTTTGTCATTTCACAATAAAACTATATATAAAACATCTAAAGGTATGATGCATTAATTTTTTTTTGTCGTTACGTTACGTTGATCGGAGTGATATCCTCGATGTGTGCAGCATGTTCGGAAGCTGAATCCTTAGGAAAAAAGTCAGTTTTCACCACATCCTTGACTAACATACCTGACGTTTGCCATTCATTAATTTATTTCATTACAGCTAATAAATTACGATTATCCCTTTCTTAAAGGTGAGTAGACAATACGGAATTTCCGTATTCGATACTTCTAATGAGCACTCGTAATATCCGCCAGGGTCGGACTGGTTGCGGTACTTTCCCGTAATTTGGTTGCTGGTATCGAAGAGATATAAATTACAATTAACTTTAAATTAACCGACGCAAATGATCGCTTTTCGATCAATTTCGTTCCCTCAACATGTCTGTTTACCAATTTGCCATAAATATTTGCATCAACCTTTCTATACAATAAATTATGTATGTGCGAGAAAAAAAAAAACAAATAATTTAAACAAATTCATGGAATATACAGATTTACAATTACATACATTTAAAAGTTTCGTATGACGTTAATTTTTTTTTTTTTTTATCTTCTGTACTATCAACGTTAGGTATTTTTACACATTATATAATAATAATAACAACTGTTTTTAAAAGAAAGTCATTCGGCATTTTTCAGTTCGGCGTTGGTGAGCAGCAGCAGCAGCAGGACCATCGTTGCGAGCATTTTCGGGAGATCGTCAGCGACCGGTTTGAACTAAATACTCGATGTTTTTAATTCAATGTGGCCATATATTTGCGATGCTCGATATGGAGGATTAAAGGTTTAAATGCAATCCAGGTTTCATCCGTGCCTCTTCTCAAGCGGTTTTCGGTTTCTTGCACCTCGAAATGAGACAACTTAAAAAATAATGAACAGAGATTGACTTGATCTTTGCGGGCTCCGGCGAAAGGAATCTTAACTGCAGTGGAAAAACCCTTAAGACGCTATTTATCCCTTGCGGAGATATTGCGACCGGGGCCGACGCATCCCCGGCGAGACTGCTCGAAATGAATTCCATGCGTCGGGGCAGGCAAGGATCAATAAAGTGGACGAATCCCGAGGAGAGGTGAAGGAAAAGAAAAGGAAGCTGCGAAATGCACGAGAAACCTGGAGAAGGTGACCACGGCGCTCGACTCCTTCCAGCGAGTCTTCCAGTGCCTGAGGACACCTTCAAATTGTGGACATCCCCAGGTAGGGGCACGCGCGAGAGACACAGCAACCTCCTCCTTCGGTTGGCAACGCCAGTGTCTCCGCTCAGGTGTGTTGCAGCATCAAAGATTATTGTTAAATACAAGGCGCAATTATATTTTTATTGAATCTTCACACGCGCGGAATTGTGCGCATCATTGGTTTGCCGCTCGTCCGAATGAGCATGGCTCGGGAATTTCTATCCGTCTGGCTTTAAAGCCGATTTAGGTTTCCAACCTGACTGACTGCTTAAGCTCGCATCATTCGCCGATGGTTAATTCCACAATAAGCGTTCAAACCTACAATCTTAACGTTTCAATACGGACCTGACTATTAGTTAAATGTCCACAGCGAATTTGAAAAGAGAGTTTGAAAACCGGTTATTTGGACAAGAGTGGGTCATTAATCCGAAATTCAAGTTGGTTAACATCACATATAAATCATATCCATAAGTGGCTCTCATTTGTGTGCGGAACGTTATATCCGATTCCAAAAAGCGTCGCAGTCTTCTGGCAAATGTCTTCTCACGTGATTCTCGCGTCCCACTTCGATCCATTCACCGCTGTCGTCAAGAAAGCTGAAACCGCCTCTTTTATGTTTCGCCATTGCTTGTAACACAATAATATCTTGAGTAATTAATAAGTTGATGACGTCCCCGGGAGAGCCGGCGGAACTTCCCTTTGTGCTGCGATTGCATGACTCGATGGCAGCGGCTCGAAAGCCCCGCAGGAGGGGTTCGCTCCGACAGGACTCCGAAAATCCGGAGTTGGAAATCCCTGCGGCCGCAACAACGGCTTTTGCGCCCCTTACTTTTCCGAGGAAACAACGGGAATGACTAAGTTCGGGACGCCGCAGCTTTTTTCGTCGTCCGAATGGCTGGGAACATTCTTTTTCTTCAGTATTCCTAAATCCTGAACGTTCTCGAGGAAGGATTTGTGTGCCGTCAGAATCTTGGCCGATTCCACGTCCTTCTTCAGCTCCTCCATGTCTCTCTTGAGCTTCGCCCTCCTGTTCTGGAACCACGTTATCACCTGAGCGTTGGACAGCCCGAGGGCTCCGGCGATTTCGTCCCTGTCCGCCGGGGACAGATATTTTTGGTAGAGGAACCTTTTCTCCAGCTCGAAGATTTGGTGATTGGTGAAGGCAGTTCTTGATTTCCTCTTTTTCTTTGGTTGCTGGCGGTTGTTGAAGAGATGCAGATGATTCGCCTGGCCATCTGGAAAGAGAACAGACAGCGCTTAGACGATGCGAACTCCCCGATTCGTCTTACTCCGAAGACGTGAAAGAGGTTCGGAGTTAATCTCATGCCGCACAAAAATTGAGGGGATCTACAAACTCGTTAACTCGATATAATGCCTCGAAACATATATCAAGTTAGAAATATGTGTCAAAATTGACAGATGCGAACCACCTCCAACCTGCGGAATAGTCATTTTAGGACCGAAAATCCAGCTCTCGCCCGGGGATGTGCTTCATCAATCAAATTTAAGAACAAAAAAATAAAAAAAATTTGATCCTCAATAAACAGATATCGAAGGCATTTCAGCAAAAGGTTTGGATGCGGAGGTCCTCCCGGGGCGGGCTTTTGTTTGGATCGGAGAGGAATTGAAAAATTTGGTATCCGACATCCGCGGCTGGCCGACAAAGGTTCGCCCATTCAAATAACAATATGTGTTTTTTAAAAATTATGCGAAAACCGTTGGCGCGGTCGGGCACCACGTCAAACGAGCGTGGCAGCAAGCGCACGGTCGCGAAACCGCGCTGTCGTCGAATGTCCAAAACGAGTTCGGCCCCCGACAGTTCCGGATTTAAAATTTTATGCGCCGAGGGAAAAAATTTCAAAAAATTTTTCATGGACTACTGTAAAAGAATTGAGCCCGAACGGAGCTTGGAACGACCTACATCCAAAAGATAAAATTTTGTATGATTTATAAAGCATCTTTAATGTTAAAATATTTTATTGGTGGCGAACGTATATTTGCTCTGCCTGGAATTGCGTCGTTAGAACCTGCATTAAGTATTTAAATAAAATTTAACTATTTTCAAAAAAAAAAAAAAGTATATTGCACCGACTTTGTTATTGTTAATATTTTTACAAGTCGTTATTGTTAAATAATTTGCGTTTTTCACCAACGCCGTGAAAACATTTGCATTAGTTACATCCCAGAAATAAATTGTTTTATTTTTCATTCAGTTTTTATTCGAAAAATAATCAAACGATAAATATTTAAATATAAGACATACTGAAAATATGTGACAGTCGCAGTCGTTTCATGCATGCATTGTGCATTGATTCGTTATTTTTATCTTTTTTGTTGTTATTATTATTATTATTATTATTTTTCGTTACTTTTAATGCCGCGCAAAAATAAACTTTTGTTTAAAAAAGAAAAGAAAAAATTATGTAATACATTATTTATACGTAATTTTTGAAATCCTGCATTTAACTTTGCGGCTTTCCATAAATATATTGGCTCAAATTAAAACTATGGAGAATATTTATGAGAAATTATGCGGAGATAATAAACGGCTCTGTATTTAGAAGTTGGTTTCCGGGTACCAAAATGTCATACGGTTCCTAATGAACCCACTCAGATGCGGACTGAGTGTAATGACTTTCTTTTATATAATTTACTGTTCCCCTGCTCTATCATTATAAAAGATCATGTAATTTTAATACTCTCACCAATATGATAAATTTGTTTCTTTTTCCTTTTCTGCGTTTGACAGACAAAAATGAAAAAAAAAAAAAGAAAAAAAAGTTTCGGTATTCCCGAAAGTTTTCATTTAATAAATAGTCAGCGGACATCGTATGGTTTTTATTAGTAATACATCAATTTGTGAGTGCATTTAAATTCAGATTCATGTCACTTTACACGGAAAGTTACTTTCCCATTATCTGTCCAGCAAGTGAAAGGTTAATTCTACATCACTCTTTGTGCGCGGTCGTCAATGGAAGGCTTTGACGCGTTAAAAGCTTATTCCGAGGCTTTTCCGAGGGAGAAATAAAAGCGGAGGATCGCGCGACCGTCCCCGGACTCAAAAGGGCTGCGCTAACTACTTTTGACGTGGAACGAGAATCCGAGAAAAAACAAAGGCGGGAAAATTGAATTATTCCCACACGATTTTACAAGCATAAAATATTTTGCTCGTCATCCTTTTCCCATTTTTTTTTTTTTTTTTTTATTCGGAAAATAAAACGGGCTTTAATTTTCCATTAAATCACTTAATTTTCTTTATGATCCGTCAAGTCGTGAAAAACCATCTGTGAACGTTTCATTTCGCATTTTTATTTTGTTATCGATACGACAAATATTATCTTGGGGGAAAAAAAAAAAAGGCGAAGATGGAAAATTCTCGCCGAAAATTAACATTTCATCGTGCGGCGTTTCACCTTTTAAAGGGCCGACATTTAATGTTGTCGCGCGAGCGCGTTGGGCGACCTGCCCGCGATCGTGGCGCGAAGAGGTTGCTCGCGAGCAGCAAACCCCCCCCTTCCCCCCCCCGAGAGCACCGCGATTAAGAAGGCACCGATCGAACGGCGGAGGCCGCGAAGTCGGAAGGCATCCGATCAGGCGGGTGCAACGAAAGTGGAATAATATAAATATCAAAGTAAAACCGTTCATTAGCAAAGTTAATGCTTCGTAAAGAAAGAAAAAAAGAAAAAGAGGAAAATTTCACAAGAGAAAATGAGTCGCTTTCATCGGCGTAACGCGCTGACAGGCAGGACAATTTCAGGGGATTACCAAAGTTGGGCAAAGTAATAAATTCCATTAGCCGGTTTACGTTAAATTAAATAATACCAACCTCCCGCCTTAAAAGGTTCCGAAACAAGCGTCTACCATAACCTGAGATTTGCGCTATATCCATTTAAAATAAATCCTAAAACGCGGCACTTTGCCGCGAGTAAAATGGATTTAATACCTAATTTAGTTAATATAATAATGGGCCATAAGTTAGGTTTTCTATGAATAGAACATTAGGACAAAATATTTTTATATATGTTAACCGCTATTGAATAGAGTGCACTTCGAAGGAAGTAAATACAAGAAAAATATCCAAATTGTCACCGAAGCTTTTAATTTATTATATTTATATCTGTTTATGTACGAGCTTTGAATTCGGATATATTGAAGATTCCTTTCAAAATGACCAGCAATTTTGTGCAGATAGCCGGCTTAATTTATTCCGCGGACGACATCAAATTTCGACCCATCAAAAAGCTGTTTCTGTTGCCACTTAAATTGCGCTTCCTTAAACGGATAATTCACAAGAGCCTCGCATCCGTCATCCGTTGTGCTCACTCCCCTTCAAGTGGCAAAACAGGGGAAAGGTTCCTACAGGAGAGGTTCAAACAATATTCCGGAAGAAAATGCCAAAATGGAACCCACAAACGCGGGACCCAGGTACGGTCCACTCCGGTTGGGGCGGCGCATCGAGGTCGGCAATTCGAGCACCGCTCTGCATTTAACGGGCAACTTTTCGAACGTGAAAAAAATTTCTTCCCTTTCGAGGGCACATCGTCCCGCGGCTGTTGCTCTCAACTTCCGGTGCCAGAAACCTCCGCCCACTTCCGACTCGTGCCGGGAGACAGACGCCCGGTCGAGGGCGAACGCGCCACGGCTAGGAAATTGTACAAAAAGGAGATTTCATCCGATATCGGAGATGGTTGTAAATTGAATCGGGGAAAATGCGTTCAGCTAAATTTCAATTAAAGGATAACTTCGCCTTGCGTCGCCATTGGTACATCGCCGGCTTTTCCTTCCCCGGCACCTCAAAGAGTTAATCGTTAACCTGATTTTTATTTGCGTATAATACTCCAGCGTAAAATATGAATTTTAATTGAGGTTAAATTACAGCGGAGTGCTGTCGGGAAAAGGGAAACGTCGTGTCCGACGTTCGAGGTTACCCGTCAAATGAAAACCTTATTTATTGTAAGCTTGCCCCGCAATTATTTCGGTTGCATCGCGAAAAGCTTCATTTCCCTCTGATCGACGCGTTTTTTCCGAGCCGTGGCCTCCAGAAAGGAAGTCTCCGCGGATCCAAGGCGAGAATTAATACGCAAACTGTTTGATTAATTAATGGGCAGCCTTCCGGGTACATTTCAAAATATTTGACTAGTGCCGGCGATCCGAGAACGTTGCACTTTTTAATTACCCAAGTCGCAACCGATCGCTGGGAAAAGGAGGCAGAGGCTCCGCCGTAAAATGCCTCGCGAGAAGAGGCAAAAAAAAAAAAAAAAAAAAAAAAGATTGCGCCCGCAGACTTTTCGTGGGGATGCCCGCAGAAAAACTGGGAAGCATCAAAAAGATGAAGAAGAAGAAGAAAAAAAAAAAAAAAGACTTTCTCAATAACGATGTACCTGATTAGTTACGATCCTGAATGTCGGCGAATGTAAAAGGAAAGAGAGGCGAGAATCATGGTTTGGCCACCCATGGCGGCTTTATAAATTACAACAAAATTAGTCCAACACTTTAGAGAAAATAAGATATTATAAACTGGTCTTGTACCTGAAACGATTTCAACGTAACTTGATTAGCTAAGCATATAAACTGCGCGGGTTCCCTTTCAAGTGGCTGCGGCAGTGTAAAAATGCAGAAAAATTTTCGGTTTCTTCGGACGAAGAGCTCCAAAGCGCTTGCGGATCGTGGCGACGTCGCAGCCCTGACGAAGGGCTGCCAACCTCCCGGTTTTTGGTCGCGTATCCGACCCGAAATTTCACATTTTCGCACCTGTCCCCCGTCGCAGGGCGAAGCAGAAGAAAAGGCCCCGGACGTCGGTCGCTTCTTTTATGCTTCGAGCCCCGGAACGGACTCGAGAGACGGGAGAGGAAAAAAGAAAAAAAAAAAAATCCGAAAAAATTCGACGGAGAGGAAAGGCCGAAACGAAGCCACGAATTATAAGTGTTTACACCATACTTCATTTTTATTTACGAGCCTGAAACTTGAATACGTGTTTAACTTAGGGAATGACTTTTATAAGAGGATATTAGGGTCTATAAATGGCCGATTTGTGACGCTAAATCAGTTCTTTTTGTTAGAAATATCATTAATACAACAGTATCGTAGCGAGGAGAGGTGCCGAATGCCCGTCGCGAACAAGTTCACAAATTCCGCCCTCGTGGCGCAAAATTTCGGCACCGGAAATTCAGCCGCGTTCCTTTCCCCCGCTGTTCTACTCCCAGTCGCATCCCTCGTTGACGTCATAACCGCGAAGGCGTGAATGGAAATCCACACGCTTCGAAATCATCGACTGAAAGTAAAAAAAAAAAAAAAAACCCTTTTTCGAATGCCTCCGAGGGGGCCACGCGCTGTTGCCTTTTCTCGATCTGCGGCCACGTTCGTTTTCCGCGAGCGACGGGTTCCTCGCCTCGGTCCGGGGTCGCGACCCGATTTTCGAGTTCGCCCGAACGCGATTCGGGAATTCCCGGCGGACCCCGATCTCGCCCTCGCCTCTCCCCCTACCCCCCCCCCCCCGACGACGATGACGAGAAGGCATTCGGGGAATGCCGGGCGAACGGCTAATCGGAAACGACAAAATGATGGACAATTCACAAAACAACATTTGAAGCAACACAAAATTATACGAAAAAGAAGTGAAGGATATTCAGCGACGTATTCAGAATTGAGTAATTTAAAATGAACAATTAGTAACACCCCGTCTTTATATGTTATTTAAATCTTGTTAAATAACTTCGATCCAGGGCCGCGTCCGGAACGGGGAGCAGATCGCGAGGAGAGCTCGGATCGAGCCGGGACGGTTACGGCCCTGATCTCTCCGGCGGCTTATCGCAAAGGAACATAGGTAGGCTAAATACCGACCGACAACTTAAAGGCGTGAAGAATCCGTACCGACAAACACTTTCGATGGACGCTTAAGATGACGGGGTCACGGGTAACGTTTACAAGCGACCGCCACGTTCTTACGGACGACTTTCGGCATTAGCTGAAAGAGAGAATTTTAAATTCGACCCGCTTCCAGCGAGCGCGCATATCGGGGAGGGATTTTCTTAGCGGTCCCACTTCGGACATTAGCCGAACGAAGGTGCTGTTGAGGCTTCAAGCATTTCTTATTCTAATGAAGAATTAATTGATGAGGAACACAACGTTTTCCGTGCGCGATCAAACGTTGCATCCGCGAATACCCGAAAGATTCTTTTGCGCGGCCGAAGCCGCCGAGGCAGCGGCGAAGGATCGCCCCCGAAACCCCGCCGGAATCAACGAACCTTTCGCGATTCCAACGAGGAAAGCCGCCCCCCCGCCGACTGGTTCAAATGCCGAAACTCGGGTGTAAATGTAAAATTTTAACGGGGCATCACTCCGGCCCGAACTTCGAAATTGCAAAAATAAGCTCCGGGAAAATTGTCACGGAGCCGGGCCAAATTCCCCAAACGAAAGCCCTTTCGTACGTGCGGTCCGGAGCGTTCTGCTCCCTGCAAACGCGAGCCGGGAGAGCGTACCGCAGCTTAATGTCGGTCCGCGTGCGAGCGATTGACGGACGAGATCGAACGAGCGACGGAATTTTTCGAAAGGTTTTCACGGATCGAGAGGAGCGATCCCGCGTCGATCACAGGCGGATGGCGTTCGCGACTCCCCGAAGTTTGTCGGATCGCGGGCCGGTTCGGGGACGACGATGCCGCAGGGGCGAAAAAAGAGGCCTTCCACATCGAACTTTCCCGCGTCGGTTTTCGCGGAACCGGAAGAGAGGGCGTCCGACTTCGTCTTTCCGGGTTTCTCACCGAAGAGCGACGGAGGGAGTCAGGTTCGCAAGGTACTGCGGCGAGGGCGGACAAAGCAAAAGCCGAGCGCCCGGAGGCAGATCCGTCTCGTGCCGGCGAACCGCCAACGCCGTCTGCCGCGACGGACCGCATCCCTTCCATCTCTCTGCACCGGATGCGCCGGCTCCGCAACCCCCTGGCTGCTCGGGCATCCGGCGCCGGACTCTAGCCCCGGCCCAAAATCCGACCCTACGCGGATCGAGTTTCCTGGGACGACTCCATTAACGTGGAGCACGTAACCGATTTTCGACCCGTATCCTTCACGGAACGTAACCGTGAAAATTCATTCGAAAGGGGCATAAACACCAAAGTGATGAAGACCAGATACGTGGAAAAAAAAAAAAAACCGTACGGCTCGAGAAAAGGATTTCGGGGTGGCAGATCCCGGCACCCCGGGGGATGGGCGGTCACAAAGGAAATGAAAAATAACCTGAATGGGATTACAGGAGATAAATCCGAAAGGAAAACACGGGGCTGCGGCGTGTTTCGAAAAGAAATAAGGGATGCAAATGCGAGGGGTTGATACGGGGATTATCCGATCGCAGGACGTATCATAGTCGTCGCACGATGGAAGCTGGAACAAACAACGGCAATTACTGGAGAAATGAGATTTGTTCGGGTGACCAGGGCACGGAGGGCGAAGCTATGAAAACAACGAATTGAAATTGTTTCGCATCCACCGGTGAGACAAAGCTCGTCTTGAATAATGGTTAAGGTATTTTTTTATTGTGGAAAAAAAATCAATTTATATAATTCAACTAAGTTGTTCGTGCATTATTTCGGAAATAAGGGTTACGTCTTTATTATTAACTCAAATTTCGTGTATTTATTTAGTGATCCAAGGAGAAAATTCAAATCGCATCTTTCCGATTCCGCTCACCTCTGCGGTGAAATTTCGGGGCACCGAATGGGGAGGCGACGCCGACGCCTCCTCCCCCCCCCCCGCTCCCTCATCCGGCGGCTGCGTTAACCGACTCGGGACTCGGATAAGCGGATCGCGAACGGTTCGAGACTCGGATTAATGAATAAAGAAGAAAAGAATCTGATTCAGCACATCGAAAAGGTGAAGCAGAAACCTTTCCGGAAGAGGAAAACGACTCAAAATCCACGGCAGAAGACATTTTAGACAAAGAATAGGAAAAATCATCATTTTAAATGAAATTAAATATAATATGCCACCAAGTTAATGGCAGAGTGTGATTCTTTTCAATTTACCTCCACGTCTAAACAATTTATTCTCAAGTTTTACCATCTGCGCTGGATGGTTTGATTAATCCGTCAATGAGTCTCTCTCTTTCTCTCTCTCTCTCTCTCTCTCTCTCTCTCTCTCTCGCTTTGGGAATTACATCCGGAGCTGCTCGGATGTAACGTTACGTTTTTATATCCGCTCGGAAAAATTTTTGCTTTCTTTGCCGCTTGGGAAACCCGATGTGATTTCCGTTCATCGAAACGTGGGGCTCTGAGCACGAGTCCAACGCCGTCCGACCCCAGTTTCCGCCGTTTCTCGGCGAGAATTCGCCCCTTACCGGAAGTAAAGGCTTCCGAGCATGAGGAGACGGAAGTAAATCAAAATTTTAATCCTGCCGTCAATGCTGTCAAAGAATTCGCCGGTAAACTTTATTATCGTTCGTAATTTTGTCTTTATCATCGCATTCTCATCAGCATTTCACGTATGTATTATATATATAAATTTATAATTGTCCGTATTTCTTACTCCAAACGCAGAACTCAAACCGGCAAACACTATCGTTAAAAATAAATGATCTAAAATAAAGTTTCATAATCAATTTTTTTTTTTTTATAAAAAACAATACGTTTTTTTAAATATCAGTTAAGGCATAAGCACCGGATGAAATGTTTATTTATCCATTCACCCTTTGCCGTGTATTTACGTACAGACACACTTAACGTACTTCCCTAAACATTTTTCCGCATTTCATCTAACTCTGGGTTCGATGGAATATAGAAAAGGTACATATTCGCATTTCAATTGTACGCCGTGAACAAAGGTATGTAAAATAGAACAAAGCAATGAAACGCGTCTGAATATGATTATTGCTTTGTAATATCTTCAGATTTTATAATCGGCCGATTTACAGAATCGGCCCGGGGTATAACGGTTAAAAAAAGATTGTTTTCTTTTTATTTACCACGTAATGTTATGGTTTCGGTTTTATTGCTTATATTCAATGTTTTTCCGTTTTCTGAACGGTAAAACTTAGTCAAGTTTTTCTTATGGGTTATATAATAAACTATTTTAGCCCACGGGGAAAATTCAAAGAATTCTTCACATAACGCTTTTAATGGAATTGACGAATTTTCATGTCTCCTGGAATGGAAAAACCCGATTGCGTATATAAAAAAAGAGAATTGGATAATGAAAGAGAATAAGAAACTATAAAAGTAACAGTTAAGGAGCGAGGGAATGTAATGAGATTTCTTTTTCTAAAAGAAATCAATGAAAATTGAAGGCTTTGGCAAAGTGAGGTACGTGAAATGGGCATTTCAATTGGGAATATACGGATAAAACAAGATTTCGACACGGATTTACTTAATACCTTCGATTAGCTCGCTGTTGGCTGCCATAATCAGACATATGGATTGAACCTTGAAGGTAGAGTGCACGCTAAAAACTCCGTCCAAATGTTTTTTTGCCATTGGCCCCGGAGGAAATCGCATTCAAAATCGGCAAAAAGAAGAGAAGATTCAAGTCTTAAGCTGACGCTCCGGATGCGGGTTCGTCGTTTTTACCGGACAAAGCATGTACACGCTTCTGTGAATAATTTGCACGTTCGAAAACCGGTTAATGCACGGGCCACCACGCACCGAAGTTAAAGGTGGCACAAACAGTTTCCGTATGTTGTGCGACACTGCGACACGGCAGTTGCCCACCGCGATTGAAGGCAGGTACAACCCGATAAATCGACAGCATCGCACTCTTTCGCGCGATCGAATCCCGAATCCGTGGATTTTTCAGGTTTCTCGTGCTGTGCATCAACTCCGTCCCGCTTCGAGCAGCCGAAATATTTCGGGCACACCGGAAAGCGCGGATGATCCCGGTAAAAATTAAATTGTAGCTTTCGTACCTCGGTCCTTAGGGTTTGGCTCGAAGGCTCCTCTTCTTGCGTCTCGGGACAGGTCCCGTCTAAATTAAGTCCTCATCGATTAGTGCCGTGTCCCAAGTTCCGATCGTGTGACGGGCAACATTTATTTTATACCAAAATCTGTCGACTCATCAGCCGGCAATCGGATTTCTTATTACGGATAATCAAAGTTTGATATAATTATTGCGTCAAAAAATTATAATAAAATTTCGATTAAACGTTCCCAAAATAAAGTTCGATAATAACTTGGGTTTGGAGAAATTTTACACTCTCATCCTACAAAATCGGATTTTGATGAATTTTCTTTTCTCCCAAGCCGCGGCAAACGACCACTCGAACTGCGTGAACTCTTCGGAAGCGGACCTGAACCGTTCGGGAAGATCCGAAAATCCGGGAACAGAAAAAGGTTCGACGGATGAAGAAGAGCGTTCGAAGTCTCTCCCCGAGCGTGCGCATCCGATGGGGTTTAGCTAATATTGACGGTTGATCCGAAATAATTGCCATAATCATACAGGCGCCGCTTTTGTATTTTACATGAATTTACAACCTAACAGAATCGACTGTTAATATTTAAAAATACAAACCGTGTAAGTTATGAATGGTGGGGAAATTGTGAAATACGCCTCGAAAATTTGATCCAGGCCACAGTTTCATAACCCGAGGTAAATCACATGTATAAATAATCGGTTCTTTCTTTTTTAATATCTATATTTTTCAGATGTGGCAATTCAGGAACAAAAAAAAACCGTCATAATGAAGGAAAAATTATATTCTTGAAGTGTCATCCACGAAGAGTGCACCAAGGTGAAATTGGAAGAGGAGGAAGAGACAAAAAGAAGAAAGAATGACAAAAATAGAAAGAGTTAATAACGTTAGTGTAACTATAATAGAAAAAGTATCTATAATAATGGTGTAATTATCGATAATAACAAGTCGGGTTATGTAACTAGTAGAGGTACCTCGGCACACCCTTAATGCAATATCTTTCAAATTACTCGTCATCCGACACCATTTTCTAGTCCTTCCTATTCCATTATTTTAATTGCGCTTTTTTATTTCATTTTAATTCGCGGTGGTGTCAGGTTCGAAGAGAGATCTGTCTCCAGCCGGCGCCGAATCCAGGTACAAACTTTGGCGGTGGGTATCGGTCTCGTAGCAGCGCAAGATGCCTCTCCCATTATAACGAGAGGCAGGCCTGAAATGTGATTTCGACTCCGAGACCTCGCCGGCTTTGTTGTCGAATGGTTTGATACCCCGAAGCTCCGCACTTCAAAGTGCTCAGAGCTGGCAGTGGACAGTAAGATTCGGACGAAGCGAACGTGAAATTCATGCGGTTTCCTCACGGTCAAATGTTGATGTTATTGCTAAAATATTTTAGATTCCGTCGATTTTAAACTGTGATAACGACAGCGGCAATGGATGTGAAAAAAGATGTCGGTGGAAGCGGTTTTACCGCTGATAGCGCGGCCCTTCTTTTAATGTTGAGGAAAATGCCGCGATCGGTCGGATAATGTGGAAAACGCTTTAAGAATGTCGTTTCCGTGGCTGGCAAAATTGAAAATTTCCCCTGGGTTTACTGCACCGATTGCTTTTTCCCAGTTTAGCTATTTGAATTTGAATGAAAGTAACTGCGGATTCCCAGTGTCTGATGCTGCATGAATTATTATCGAATAGCGAAGTGCCAGATTTATTTTCTTGAATTTTCCCGGCGCCGAATGCCTCGCCCCTTACTTATTCGTCGACAAACCCCGTTGCGAGGGGAGCTTTCGTCCCTCGGGTTCCTCTCCCGCTCGCGGAAAACGAGTTCGCAATTGACGAAGCAACGACTTCTGAAATGCCGGTTGGTGCCCTCTGAGCAATCGTGTTTTACGGTGCGAACGACGTGGCGGGCACTATCGGGGAGCTTGCGCGTCAGTGGCGACAGTTAAAGGGTTGCGCGGACACCGGCAGAAACGCGTTTCGGAATGTATTTCAATAACGCGGGCCTCCGGCAAAATCGTCCGAAGCCACACCGAGTCGGTCTCCGGGTCGCATGCGCGGCAAATCACACAGACCGTGCAATCAAACAAGCGGCAGGTTTCCTTCCGGTCCCCCCGAGAGTGCTTAACCCCGTGCAGAAGAGCCGTTGGCGTCCAATCGGCACCCGATTGGTTTTCCCGGTGGGTTAGGTTGGATCGTCGCCGGGGACGATCGCAGACCGAATCCGCTTCCCTGTCGAACGTCGCCCGTTCGCCTGCCGACCCCCGCGCATGCGAACGTCCATCCCGCCCGGGAGCTGCGGGCCCCGAAAACAGTCAACACCTCATTATTCAGATTCGTTCCATCGCACTTAACCAAACTCATTTAATGCATCGCTCTCCCGATAAAGGTTATAAATCCGATCGATTGACTGCTCGCTCGGCTATTTATATTAATGGCGCTTTGTTCGAGTTGCTGATCCAGATTCGGAGCACAATTATATTAATGAACATTCCCGGTCGAAACATCCGAAGATGCGAAGGTGAGGGATATCTGCGTGTGAGACCGATCCCGCACATGGTCAAAGAGCACTAAAAGCACTTAAATACGCCAAAGAGCAAGGAAACTGTCGTGGCACCGTCTTCACTTCCACCTGAACTCCGCGGACCTCCTAATAAAAGTTATGAAAGATGACTTTGCAAAACGCGATTGTACTGCCGTCAAGAGCTGTCCGCGGATCTGACGTTCTAATAGCTCTGCTACAGTTATTAAGAGAAAAGGTATTTGATAGGGTGATGTGAAGCACTCCGGGGACGTTGCACGGGTAGACCTACCGAGGAAGAGAAAAACGCCGAGATGGATCGTCTCCATCTTCGACACGGTGATGCTTAATAGATAACCTTTAATCAAAGCTATGAACAATTGGAAATCAAATAGCTATTCTTTGTTTATGGAATACGTGATTTCTGTTACACGTTCCTTGATTTATGTCATTCTTTGACTTTTTTTTTTCTTGCCTCTATCAATTTTTTCTCCTTTCCGAACGTTCCAAAAGCCGAATCACTTCTTTTTTTTTTTTTTTTTTTTTTTTTTGAACGTCTCTCCGATTCATACATTAATATATCAATCGTATGCGCGGACGTCGGAGTTAGTTATTACTTCAACGTGTTAGCGTTTCCAGTCCCAGGAGTGCCGTTATCGTGTCAGGAGAGTGTGTGCAATGAGGGGTTGATTTAACCGCCGTCGGGGTTAATAAAATCAGCGCTGACAACTTAAATAAACACGAAACCCCGCCGCCCGAACCGCCGCAGCATCCTTTCCCTGTCGCCCGAGCAATTTCCAGTCCGTGCACCACCTTTACCGTCCCCCGACGAATTAATGAGCGGGGGAACGGTCCCAAACTGACCCCGAACGGGGCCTCTCACTTAAAGGGCCCCAACCAACTTGGGAAAACAAAATTCCCTTCGTCTTAACGAAACGATGAGAAGCATTAAAATGAACGATACACGCTCCTCGGATTTTGAAGCCTCTCGGTGGCTTTCGTGTGAATCAGATTTATTCACTGTCTCGGAACAATTATGACTTGATGAACGCTTAATAGTGAATTAAATTGAAGGAATTGATGTGAAGATTTGAAGGGTCTTTAAAAATGAATATGTGGAGCAAGAACCCCGAAAACTTGAATATGTACCTTATTTGAGCGCACTCGAAGCGCAACCCAATTGGGAAAGGTGATTTGAAATGGTTCGAACGTGGCTCATAAGGTATCACCGCAGAAAAAAAAAGAAACCTGTTCGAGCGTAATTGCATATGGATAACGAGCATATCGTGCAAACAACGATGAAAATTACCTATTCCATTGACAATTGCGCTTCGAGATTAAGCCCTAAAAAGTAGTTGGAACGTAATTAAAAACCTTGCCTCAGTCGGAAAAAAAGCTTAGGTTTAGGAGCTTTCTGCTTTTCTTACTGACGGCGTCGATCATATTTCAGCCAAAAAGAAATTCAGCGATCCTATCCCATTATTTTGTGATATTAAAGATGCCGATGCAAATGCAAAAGACACGATTGGGCTGTGAATCACAGACGGATTTATGTTTTTGTAAAACTGAGTGATTTCTCTCCGTTGCCCAATCGGATGCATCGTAAGTGTTGGGTTTTTGAATGGACCGAGATTAGAATATCATTATTAAAACCGATTATTGTTGGATAATGTAAATTAATCTGTGAAAAATGTTACTTAATTTATTTTCCAGCCAATACATCAAGCCGATGTGGAAAATTGAAATATTGCGTTAACCTCTCGACGGGATAAGTGTATTTTAGCATCCATGAAACGCGTTCGGTTTCGGGCGCCCGGATGAAAAGCTGCGGGTAAGTTTGTTGCATTAATATTTACGTTGTTAATCTCAGCAGCTTTTCATTCGCTTCTCCTTCCTGATCGGTTATCCAGGTACGTCGAACCGGTTATTGTAAAGGTACTGAATCACGGCGCCGTTTTACCTCTCGCCCGGCGGTTTAGCGGTCGACGAAACGCCCCAAAAACTACGTTTTAGAGTGAAAGGCGGAAAAGGGCAGTTCCAATTTTTGCTGCAGCAAAACATGGCCGATGGGGTTGCGGCCGCTGCGCGCTTTGCGTTTGCGAAAAATTCTAAGCAATCTCGTTTTCATTCTGACAGCGGCTGCGGGGAAACCGGGCCGCGGGAAATCGAGAATCGTTTTAAGGGATCGAAGAGTGAATAAATTATCATGAGGCATACATCCTTTTCTTAAGGAGAAAAGAAAGAAGTAAATCTCCTAAAAGTATATTTTATCGACTCTCTGCGGGAACATTAAATCGTAATTTGAAAATATCGCGCTTTCAGCAATTTAACACAGTCAGTGAAATTTAATGAAGCTCACCAGATGAATGTCCCTTAACTTCCACCCCAGCAACTTTAATTTATATAACTTTCCCGACAGCCTCTAACCAAATAACAAATTACACAAACTCTTCTTGTCAGAATTTTATTATAATTGCTTTGATTTTATAAGAAATTGAGCTCTCTCTGCAGTTGTTAAAATCGCGCTGGATTTTCACGTCCATGCAAATTGGTTAGGCTTAACGCGGCTGAAAAACACTTAAAAGATTTCCTCCGGAGTAGGACCTGGTAAGGCAAACAATGCCGAGGTACGCAATAAAAGAATGCAAACATCATAAAGGTCGCACTAACCGAAGGAGAGTAAACCTGCGCGTTCAGGACTCGAAATCGGCGCGAACATTACGAGTGTATATATGTATACAAAAATATTCAGAAGGTCGATCTAAAAATATGAAACGATATAAGTAATTTGAAAATAATTTAAATATTTTTTAAGCTCGGCCCCAGATGATTTACAACCGTCTTTAATAATCGATTTGTTAGTTTTTTTTCTTTCTGCCTGCCTTTGTTTCAGCGCTGACGGAAAAGCATTCGGCGCTGGAATTTTCGATCGCACAATTTCTTGCCGCGGTGCGTCGGGCAACACAAACGCGAGAAAAGCGGGTCCGTCACCCGGCTGCTGGTCCGGGGAAAAGACGCTGCCGAGGGGTGAGGAAACCGCGGCCCGGGAGAATCGTCGCTCCTGTCCGGTTTTCGAGGGGGCGACGCCCGGCCCGGGAAGGAGCGACGAGGTGCGTCGCACCAGCCACACGCATCGCTCCCGGCTTCGCCCCTGGTTCTTCACGCATATGAGAACACGCACAATAAACCGAGTATTTGTATGAAGAAGAAAAAAAAAAAAAAAAGAAAAATAGAAGAGGGAAATGAAATTAAACAAACATTTTTGTACGGAATGCCATTTTGAAGGAAAGGAGATTGAAACGAATCTAAGGACGCTTTGATTAAATGGGACTTGGTTGACAAATTCTGAAATGTCATCTTTCAATTTGGACTGGCTCCACGTCTTTTTATCTCAACATCGTTTACTCCTCTAATGAGTTATTTTGTGGATAACGTCGCTTTTAATAAAAATATTAACTTTTCCCCGTCTCGCGCCACGTTCTCCGCATTTGCCGATTCGAGAGTGTCGCGGACTTGGCCCTTCGGACCTTGAGCACCGAAACGAGGGAGCGACGGATGATCCCCGGAGGCTGCACGCGCTGGAGTTGCGGGCGCAGAATTTTGCGGAACAGGCGCCCGACTGGGGTGGCGCCCCGGCCGAACCGCGGGTCCGGAAGGGTTCCTCGCACGTGGTCCGCCCGGCGGATTTGCAACTTTTCGCCGCAGACGCCCCGGACCGGCGACTTCTCGGACGGGGATTCTCCGCCGGTCGAGGGACACCCCTCCCGGAAACGGAAACAAAGGACGGGAGGGATCGGGCGTCAGCAATCTCCTCGGCGGGATTTTCGGCCCGCCGGGGAAGGCGCATGACCCGTGACATTTTTACGACCGAAGGTGCTCGAAAAAATGAAGATGGACTTTCACGAGCATTGTCAACCCGGAGGAGAATAACATTAGAAAATCTCGCACAAAAGAATTATTACCATCAGTCTCGAATGGAAGCTCGGCAGAAGTTCCCTACGGCGGCACGTAGCGAGGAGCCAGAAGGGGAAAGCGCGTAATGCGACGTCATAAAAGACGAGGCAGCGCTGGAATTTTAGCTGATCCTAAGGCAATCGAGTGGCAAATTAGGAAAAGTGCCATTTAGCGCCGCGCCGTTAGAAGCCGCCGAAGCGTCTGCCTTGGCTTATCTGCCGACCCGTTTTTCTTACGGTCCCCCGGAGTGGGGTGCCATTTATTAAGCACAATCTCCTTCTCGTGTCATCGGGATTTTCCAGGCTACCAGTTTTCAATGTGTTTTATAAGACCGTTACTTACATTCAAGATGGCCTCTTCCTTAAGCGAGTTCTTTATATTCTTATATCTTTTCCCATTTCTCTTTATATCCGAGGTTTGATGCGAAGCGGGAGGGAAGGCAGAGAGAGGAATTCGCGACCAGGAGAAAATTGTTTCTCCGGGGAAAAGGAGTGTCGGGACTTGCGCACTCCCACGTGTAAAGCTCTTTATGCAAATGATATGAAAGAGTTGTCGACCATCATGTTCAAGTTGTTAGCGCCCTGTCTTGTGGCTGTGCCGGCATAGAGATAGCATTTAATCACCTGCAACACTCATTCCCAAGTAAAAATCCCATTTTTACAATGGCAACTTCAAACCTTTTCACTCACATAAATTAAACTCAAATAAATGTATAATTAGTTTTATTACATCTATATACGCCAATTCAGACGCATAGCATTAGCACTAGACCGTCCATAAAAAAGCAATTACCGGAGACTTTCTGCTAAACTCATCGAATGAGGATTTTTCTCGGTTATTTATCCATCCATAAGTCGAATTATATTTTGTAATAACAAGCTAAAATTAAATATATCATCGCTAGACATTTGTGTGGATTCTCTTAAAATACACGAGTTTTCTTCTTTTTTTTTTTTTTTTTTTTTTTAAACATAAATGCAAGTTCTGATATAAACAATAAATTTTTAGACGTGATATCATGCGACATTTATTCATATTGAAATATTCCAACATGTTTGAAGTGGAGTTGTAAAATTTAAAAAGATTCGAAAAAAAAAAAAAAAAATGGGGCCGACTCGAAAAATGGGGGAATAGGAAGTTATTTTTGTGCATTTATGGCTCCGTATTCAAATATATTAAACGAAACGGTCGGAGGTATCGTAAAAATTTGAAAAATACCTGCGAAAAAGCGAATCCTGTTCAAAAATCTTAGGCACAGGAGATCAATCCACATGTCAGAATTAACATTTGCAGTTATATAATTTGATACAGGTTAATGGGTAATTTAAACTTTATACAATCCCGGTGTGCCCTTTCATTTTGACTTACATAATGAACTGGTTTTTAGGGCGAAAATACCCCCCCCGAACGAAGGCTTGCTGTGAACGGGGCCTTTTCTCTTTCTGAGAGAGCTCCGGCAGGAAGGGCCCTGGCTACGGTAAGGATATGCCGTAATTGATGAGATATTTTAAGTAATTTGTAAATGAGTGGGGCTGAACATGCCGGGACAGTGGGCCCGACGAGGGGCCCTCTCAACTGACAGAGCCCGTCACGCCTCGTCTCATGTGACACATGTTTTCCTGCTCCATCCAAAACATTTTTGTTTTAATTAATTGCTCATCCTAATGTTGTTTTTAAACTTTTCAACGTTTCTTTTGTTATTGCTTCAAGACTCTTGCGTTATAAAAGAGCCCAATTTTTTTTCCGGGGGCCCCGATGCGCGAGATGGCGCGGAGCCCCGAAACTTACTATAACGAAGCATTTTCCCGAGCGATTACCCATTTGGACGAGGAAAATTTGGCAAGGTTCGTGTCTCTCTCTCTCTCTCTCTCTCTCCCTGCGGCTTCCCATCTCAATCGCGCTTAGGAAAATTAAATATAATTTTTTTGTCACAGAAGAACGCCCCAGACGCTGCCGTTTTGCCGCTGACGGTGCACCGCGAAGCATGTCATTTTTCATGGAGTAAAAATTTGCTCCTTCCCAACCGAAATTGCATCTTTCGCCGATCGGATCGGGGATTTTTTTCAGTGCGAAGCCGGACGGACGCGGATGAACGGCAAAAATGCAAATGCCATCATTTATTTTCCAAATTTTTGATTAATTTGCACGTGAAGGAGATTCACAATTTCCATAAGGGAAGGCAGCCGAAAATCGCTTTCCGTTTAAAAAATAAAAACTCATCGGATGCAGTATTATTATTTAAGATTAATCCAGTTAATTTACATCCACACACATTAACAATTACTCGGTTTTATTTCTTCCAAAATCCGAGATGCATAACGTGCATTTAATTTTTTTCCTTGTGCCTCGCATCTGAAGAATAAATTCGAACACTCGGGAAGGGCAAAAAGTCTTAAACCAAAATCCACGGAACGGCGGGTTGCTGGAAAATCCATGTGACGAACTTAAATTTATGTTTCCGTCCAATTTCTCTGCACCATTCCCGTACAGCTCCGCGGTTCAGATCGCGCATTTTGACTCCGAACTAAGGGCAACAGCCGTAAAAGTCGCAAAAGCGACATCGTCAACATTTCCCACAGGCTCACGATTTCATCCGCTTAATCCGATCGGTAAGTCATTTAATTTTATCCATGAAATTATCTGCAGAGCGATATGCGATCGTTTGACCAATTCCCTCGTTCTCTCGCCTAATGGCAAGCCATAAAACGCATCCCACCGTTTTTAAATGTTTGCTTTTACGTTTCCGAACGTTTCACATGACAATGTTCGACGCATTCACAAAACCTTAATTGCGCGTGCTTCATTTCTCCGACCGTTTAAGAAGGCGAAGATCGGTGGTAATGCATGGAAAGACCGGAGTCCTGGGAGCGCGGAGTCGGACGCGGCAAAATCCTTTTGCAACGCGAAAGGAAACGACCAATTGTTCGGAGGAAACGCCAAGCATTTTCGCCATTACCCAGTCTAGTGACCCGAGAAGTGCAAACGTTAGCAATTCTCCATCGGAATTTTTTTCTTCTGCGCCTGCTAATACGCCGAAACGAATGCCCGGAGGAATACATACGATTGCACGGAAAATTCGAAACGAAAATCACGTCAGTGAATTTTGATCCGGGGATTACGACGACTGGATTTTTCCCTTAAAGCGTTAGGGCCCGAGAATCTCCGCTTTAAACGGGGTCGAACACCGGATAATGCGGCACCGACGTGCGGAGTCCCTGCATCGGGATGCGTTTAATCCATCGCATCGCGCATCTGATTAATAGGATAAAATTGGCGCACTTTTAATATTTACCGGCAATACAATAGAGACATTTGCTCTGCACCGGTTTATCCGCAGGATGGCTCATTAATAACATCACTTAAGCGATATTAATTGCAGTTACTTTATATGCGGGAGAAGGAGAGTTGATGCCACTAATAAGCGAAGTCTGCCTAATTTTTTTTTTTTTTTCTCCTCCGTCGTTTAATGTATTCCATTTGGCCGGCGTATTTCCCATTAAGTTTTCATCGCAGGAGATTTCAAGAATAATTGAAGCTAATTAAATTAACATAATTAATAACGTTCGTTTTTAATGGAATTAATGCGAAGCGAGAAAAACGGGGAGGAAAGATGGGAAAGGTGTCGGAAAGGGGTTGCAGGGTGGATATTAAGGGACGAAATGTCTCCAATCAGTAGCTGAGCCTTATACGGAGCAACGGTATCCTAATAAATCGCTGAAATCGAGTGGAAGACGATTTATCACCCGGGGTTTAATATAACTTTTTAACGTTAACTGGCGTGAAATTAGAAAATATTGAGTTGGTGTTGTGTGTTGTTACAAGGATATCAGGACCGCAGCTTAGGGCCCTCTTCTCTTTTCGTTAATTAATTTATTTTTACTCGATCTGGTGCTCGTTATATTTGTGCCCGGTCTCGGATTAAACGTTCGGAGTGCGGGGCTCCGACGTTTCGAACCGGTCCGATCCGTTTTCCTGCCAAAAATTCGCGCGGCAAAATGTGGCCGAATCTTAGCTCATCTAAATCTGACACTTCTAATGAGTTGGGATTTTTATAAATGGTGCATTAAAAGCGAGGAACGAAACTTTTATTTTGACGCGTCGGACGGGGGGGGGGGGGGGAAAGGAAAACTTCGCCGCGCGGAGGATCCGATTTCGGAAAAGCTCGGATACGGCGGCGCGGAAATCTTCGCCTTTCGGGAGGATTTTCCGGAGGACCGAGTGGAACGGTCGCGGAAAAGCTTTTTACCCTCCTCCGCTGCGTGATCGCTCGCGAAGCGCATATTTGGGGCGAATTGGACGGTCCCGACCGTACCTTAAAAGTCGAAATCACTAGTCATGCAATTACAACTTTCAGATGGATTGGTAATCCTTACATTTCGGTTAACGCAATCGCGCCACTTTATGTATTTACAAGTATATCTATCTATATTTTAAATACTGATTGAAATTACTCGCTTCATCTCGGTACCGATCGTATTTTACGCGTTGACCTTTGCCTAAGTTAAAGTGCCTCATTCTTGTGCGGCTGCGGTCATTGCATATGCTCGGTCTTAAAACGCCGACGGATGCCTGCTTTTGCGCATGAACGCTGCGACCGGACCCCCGATCCCGCTGCTGAACCGAAAACCGCAGCCGAGCCGGTTGGGCGTTCGGCGCCAGCCGAAGATTGCGACGCGACGTTTTGCACGGGACAAACTCCTCCGGCGGCAAACTTTTTGCCCGACTGCCAAAACGAGGCAGCAATTTGCGTTGCAGTTAGTTTGGGTGCGACAGCGTTCGCAAAAAAAAGAAAAAAACAAAAAGAGCGAACGGAGCCGGGGAATTTTCAGGTAGTGCATTTCAAAAGGAAATGCGGAATATTTTGAAAAAACATGCTTAAATAAAAGCAACCCTCTGGTAGCTTGTGTCAAAAAATAAACAGAAATCTTTTCTTTTCTTTTCTTTTCTTTTTTTTTTTTTTTACAACCGTTATATAATATAATCTGTTCGAAAAGTTGTGTCGGCAACATCTAATAATAATCATGAAAGTAAAAAAAAGAGTACCTGAGAATGGATTTCAAGTCTTAAACAACTTTGTGCACAGAACTACTAAAACTATTTATTTACTGTGAAGTGGACGGACGTATTGTCAAGCTTGTAAGAAGGCAGAATTGATTTTATATACGTTTTTTCTTTTAAAATCTAAATAATGCATTTATTTTCGTCTACGGAGTCCAATCATTCATTCATTTAACAGGGATCGACGGTTGCACGGCCTGACTTTTGCCTGCCCGACTTTTCGGTCGCTCCATCGAATTTATGAACGCATTCTGATGCGATAATAACATGTAATTTGAATTCAGGTTGTGGCGCGTTTTTTTTTTTTCTCTCCTTTTCTCCTTCCAAACTCTTCGACTGACACTCGAGACGGAACCGAAGCATTCGCTTTGGGTGCGAGCAATCATACGACGCTCCTCGAACGCGGATCGCCAACGGGAACTGGCCCGCGAAACCCGCGGAAACAGCCTTCCCGGGAACCGGAAGGTGTCGAGCGTCAAAAGCGAGCCACTGCAGCGGCAAGGCGCTTGTAAGCGACCGATTATAATCGATAAGTTGGTAATGTGCGCTGCGTCGGATCTTGAGTCGCAGGTTCCGACATTGCTGTCGGGCTTTTATCGTCCGCTACAGTGGATTGCGGTGCGAGATGCGTGAGCGAGGAGGAAAAAAAATAGCGAAAAACGCAATTAAGATGTTTTCTCACTTGAGGCTTTCGGGAAAAGAAGAAATTCTTTAGACAGGAAAAAAATTATAGCTCTCTCTCCTGACAGCTTATTATTATTATTATTATCATCATCATCATCATCATCATTAACTATTATAATACATATTAACGATGTACTGCTTAAGTGCTTTAAATGATTCGCATCATAAGTGTGAAAATGTAATTGCAATGCTCTTGATTGCGATGTAAAAGGCTTCACTTCTTCCCTTTGGACCCGGAGTCGGATGTAAGGCTTCAATTAAGGAGATTTCCGCGGCAGAGGATGATTCAGGAAGAAAGGAAAACGCGCCGGGAGACGCGAGCAGTAATGGCGACGTTAAAATTGAACCCAAAATGGCGAGAGGCTTCTCCTGCGGGTTTCCGACATGGACCCGACTCGGCACACAAAATTCCGGGAGCCCTAAACGGAGCCTCACTTTAGGTACACGCACTTAAATGCGGCAGTGACGAATGGATCCCGCGCCGGGTATCCGGGTAACAGCCAAACCCAAAGCCATTTCACGTTCAATAAAATGGCCCGCGGCGTTACGGCTCGTACCTTGCCTGTGCTTCCCGCCATGCTATTTATCATTTTCAAATGTGTTCCCCTGCAATCTCGCGTCAAAATTATTTCATCGAAATTTGCCGCTGAAACCCTCTCGGCGTTCGGACCGCAAAATTTTTGCGCTTTTTTCGCGCAAACTGCACCGCATCCCGATCCGCGAAAGCACAGACAAGGATCGCACGCAGCCGCCTCATTATGAAAGTTACCGCCAACATGCACGTATGAAAAAGAAAAGTTTTTCAATTTTTTTTTTTTTTTTTTTTTTTTTTTTTTTTACAGTTTTAAGAGCCTTAGTAATCGGTTAACTAACAACGCAAGTTAATAAATTTTCATTAATTTTAAGTATGATATTATGAAAATATGCTGCCGTAATAAAATATAGGATTGCGGTCATTTTGGAACCTTGAACGACGGCTAACTTTATTTATATTAAATCCGGCGGTCGCATTATATAAAAACTGTTATTGTGGTTCTTTAAGAGAAATATTCCACACACCGCGCGGCAAGGAACGAAGAATGCGAAGCCGCACGGCGTTATGGACGTGGTCGAAGGCGCAGATTCGCGTCCCGAGAGAGCGGATCCGATCTCAGGTGAAAAAGAATCTAAAAATATTTTTCCCAAATCTTTCTTTTTTTAACGAGGAAAAGGTTTTCGCCGTCCCCGGTGCCAAGAGTAAGGCGAATCCCAATCCGAAATAAAAACGGGAAAAAATACGCATGCAAATTACATAAATTATAACTCGCGCTCGAGGTACGAGCGGATCCATCCGGCAATCAACCCAGAATAAATTAAGATCCCGATAAACGATGCGGGACAACGAGAGATCCTCATTTGAAGCCGCGGAAAGACAAACGGCTCCCGCTGCCGTGGCACGTTAGTCAGCGCCGTCATTTTCCGTTTCTCGGGAGGTTTCGCGTGATTCACGGCGGAGGAATTCGTGGGGCTCCGGCCCCCCGGAAGCCGCCTCCGCGGGCGAAGGAGCGCGGGAAACGGAAATCGCGCGCTCCCCGCTCGACGCGGATAACTCGCCTCCGGAGCCGGGACCCTGGGCCCCGGGACGTTTAATGGACGGGAGGACGTCAGCGTGATTCAATAAAGAATTTGCCATGCCTCCGAGAGTCGGTGAATTGTGAAGCGATCATATGCTCCGAGGGAGATTCGTAATCCCCGCTTTATTTTGCGAATCTGTTTAACCGTGAAGGCTTTGTCCGGGAACATGCTGAAAATTGACGCTTCTGAGCGGGATTATCTGGCTGAGCCCTAATTTTAAAGCGACATTTACTTTTAAATTATTTTTGTTTTGTTAAATCGTCGGATTTCGAGCCGATTGGACGGCAGTTTCTGCAGCTATGGCGCAGATACTAATACGCTGTCGAAGGGAACGGGGAATGTGCACCGGGGTACAAATCGCAGACTCTAAAAATCTCGTAAAAGTTTGAATGTTAAAATACAAGGATGAAAATAAAAATTTCTTTCTTTATATCCCCGGAGCATTGTGTAGAACGAACGACGACGATAAAAAGATTCATTTTTCTTATTTAATAACCTTTCTCGATTTTCTATTGAACCAGACGTAAATATAACCCATATATTTGAAAAAATTAAAATCAAACCGCGTACATCAGCTACATTTTAAGAACTTAATTATTTAATATCGAAATTTAGCTGTTCGATCTAATATATCTATAGCATGTTTTTGATTATCAAGAGAGAACATTAACTGATTCATTTACGCGATCTAAATTTAAATTTAGTCAACCGACATTTTTTTTTTTTTTTATGGAAAACACTTATTTAGTTTTTTTCACTGCTGGACTCGCATCCTCAAGGTTTGGAATTCATCAACGAATTGTCCTGGAGAAGGGACGCGGGAATACCGAATAGTCATTCTGTTATTCAGTGGCCGGGGATTTTAAATTAAAATTAAAAGAAAAGGATAAAAACTTCGACGAATATTTTTTGATCATCACTTTTAATATTTTAAAATTTTAGTTTTAATTTTAAACTTAGGAGCAATATAAAGCACATGAAATCTATTACACAAATGGGCTCGAGATATGGGCCAAACGAGGCTACTTACGCGGCCTGAAACTCAATACGAGCATCATTAAAACCAGGAAAGATATTTTCATCGTTGTCGAAACGGGGAATATTATACAATCTGCCATGGACCAATTACTAACGATCTCCGGTTCTTTGATTGGATCCGCATCAAACAGGCCCAGACAATCAACGGCAGAGAGAAAAAATTTTACCAATTTTGGGACTTCCATTAATTGGGCCCGGGACGGTTCAGACTTCTCGTAATTGCCGAAAGAAACTTTCGCCAAAAGAGCTGCAAGCCTCAGGAGGGGCCGTCGCGGATTTCACGTCGAAATCGAAAAATTCTAAATCCGCCGCGAAAAAAGGCGTCGGAGGAAGACAAGAAAAGGCCTCGGAGCCGGAACCTGCAGCGTCCTGCGGGTCCCGGGGAACCGGACCGATTGGACGGACCGCACTTCCCGAGGTCCGGGGCCCATCTTCGATGTCAAGGCACGCCCGATTCATGCCTTAAATTAACGCGATAATTTAAAAATTCGAGGCATCTTTCGGAACCGGGCAAGCTCGGGTTTTCGGGGGCTGATATGAAAAAATGAATAATGTTGCACGGGTTAAAAAAAGGAAACACAATCGGGGGCAGCTGTGCCGGTTGCCTGCGATTGGCTCATTTAATGGCAGCGTGCTCCAATTAGAAATATGATATTAATCATAAAATTTGCTTCGTAGTAAGGCATTAAAATGAAAGGGCAGGTACCGTGGGAGGAATTAAACCAAAAAGGATACAACTTCAACCTCCATCATTTCGCCCGCTAACCATCGGGACATTTGAACCCTTGGAAAGACGATGCGGAAACCTATTTTTATTGTGTCTGAATGCAGTTTGTTCCGCAAAAGTTCCGTCTGCCGGTGGTCAACGCAAATCAAAATGAAGGAAAAGCAAAATCTTGCAATGGTGGAATAAATATAATTTTGCCGAAATCTTTGCACACGCATTTTGTGACAATATGTAAACAACGGCTCTCAAATCCCTGATATTTCGATCCGTTTGAAGCGAAATCCGCCGGACATCGTCGCGGGCCGGAAAAGCCGGGGAGGAAAACTCCGTGGCGTGGTCCTCGCGTTTGATTGCATTCGGCGATCTCCCGGTCATGGAAAAACGTGGAAGGAGAAAGCGAGCGGAAGGCTAAATGAAGACGGGATTAGAGTTGAATCTCTTTTATGTTTTCAGCAGGGGGGAGAAGGGGATTAAATTCCTCCCACGTCGAAAGGGGCCCCTTTTTTTTTTCCCGATGGGCCCCCTCGGAAAAAAAAATTAACTGATTTTAATGATCCTGAAGTAAACTAAAATGAGATTGGCCTTTCACTTAAATTGTTCGAAAACATGTAAACCTTCGAGACATAAAATTTCCTTTGTTCCTTCGAAATCTCTTACTCCGCGTTTTATACATATAATTATGCATATGCGAAGAAAAGAAATTTGAGCATTGATTAATACGGGAAGGAATCGTCGAAAACCGAAAGGAATAAATAACCGGAGTTCCAGTTATATGCCCAATTATATATATATATATGTGTGTGTGTGTGTAGCAGGTTTCAGGGGAAATAAATTACACTCGAAAACGCCCGGCAATATCAGATCCGGAGTCAGCTTTGTCCGTATGCGCTGTCGTGTGAAAAGCTCATTTACGAAACAGTAAATTTTGTACAAAATATACAATCTTTGTAATAATTATTTTTCGAGCTTTCATTTTCCGTGGAAGCTTTTTAATGAGAGTTCCTTTTTGAATTAACAATTCTTATTATCCCGGAACGGGACTCCCGCGCATAGGACTAATCAAGATTAGCGTCTGTCTGGGTGCTTCAGGGAGAGTGGGTGGTCCGTCATTCACCCAAAGGAGCTTTGGCATGTATCATTCACGTGCGCCGTTTAATTGGGATATAAGGGCGAACTTAACATTTTTGCATGAACGGTGAATGTTCGGAAAAAGTAATTATTTAATAGGAAAATAAAAATTTTTGATAAATTAAAAGGAAAATTATAAAAACTGTAATATATATATATACAAATGCAACTCTCGAACGTAATTAGGAGTTATTACGTTGGGTTGAGCATTAAGCTGCTATTCCCATTCCGTTTGGCCCGCAATCATTTTTTTTATCCATGGCAAGACATCGAAAAAATGACTTTTGCTTAAATAAAAATTGATGCTTTTTCTCTCTCTCTCTTCTTACTTAGAATTTTTATTAATGGAAAATTGTTTAGGTTTCCCTGAGGAAAAATGAGCTGCACTTAAATCGGAAAACCCGGTGCCCGGGTTAGAAGAGCTTCACTCCGGGCTCGAAGTGCTTAAGGTCTTCCTTTATCTTACGATGCCGTGTAACCGCTATTATGTATTTAACTAATGACTTCGCGTTCAATTAATAATTGCCATCAATCAACGTGTTTATCATATTCGAATTGATCGCGGCAAAACGGACGACGGCGCGAAGGTTTTCCCGTGCGCGGGCACCCGACCTGAGACGCGGCAAAGGAGGGAAAAACTTGACGGAAAAATTGCCGCCGACCGCCGATAATCGGCGCCCTTTTATCTTTCGGGATCCCGCCACGTCGAACGGCACAAGTGCCAATTATCCCTGTCATGCCGTTCGCTTTCAGTAATGGCAGCGCTGGCTCAGTTTCTTTTTTCCCAAAAACCAAATGACTTCCTCTTGCGTTTTTAATCAAAGATCGAATTTCTCGAAGGTTCTAATTAACCGGGGAAAATGGTTCCCGAGTTGGTTTTCATCACGGAACTCTCGGCTGTTTTTTCCGCGCGAATCGATCTGCGACTCCATTTGCCCGGGGGTGCGCCCCACGGACTGCTTGGGGCGCGATTTCACCGGGCACGGGGCCACTTTTGCGGGCTTTGCCGCCGATTTGACCACTTCTTCGGTGGACGGAGAGGTCCTCCGACCAGTGCATCTCCTCGGTCCTCGTCGTATCTTGACTAGCCTAATTAATTTTATGTGCTTCCGCGACCCTTTGCTACCATTCGCCTACCCTTCATTATGAATCATATCGGATGATTAATTGGTTCACGGGGCGGAAACGCACAGGGGTGTCTGCCTTCTCTGTATACTGTTACCGGCGAACTTTTTATTACTCTTTTTTGGTATTAGAACACGAAAAACTCGCCGCTTTTTTGCTTTGTTATTAACGAAGTTTAATTCTTTCGGGGTAAAATTTTCCCTCGACTTCTGCTCCTCGGGCCAGTGAAAAAAGAAAGAAAAAATATTCGAGATTCATCTTCGCTGTCCAAATAAGCCTTGCTCTCATTACCGCCTTTTTACGCTTTTATTAAAATAATTTATTGCGAAATAAATTAATTCATAAAAATCCTAATCACTCTTTCCCAGTGAATTAAATTAATATTCACTGCGGATATTCTGAAGATAACCAGTCATTATTATTATTATCATTATTATTTTTTTTAAATAACAATACCAAAATGCCCAGAACAATTTCATAGCAAATATATTTATTAAAATCACTCGTTATAACGTTAACTAATGCGATGTTATTTCATGCAATTTGCGTTGGCAACAAAAATAACTTTAGTCCCATAATTGAAGTTACTGTGTAAAAGGTTATTAGACACATATGATAGCCAATTACCGTTAAAATTCATTAAATATTTTAAGAGAATGTTTCTTTAAATTCGCCAACTTTGCAGTTGAAACGACGAACATAAAAGCAAGCATCCAAATTAAGGAGAAAATGCGTTGTGTTAATTACCGGGATGCTGATAATATTCGGTTTTTCATTATGCGACCGACAGGTTCAAAACCTCGTCAGAATTAATACGTACATGCTTGTGCTTATTGTCAATAACCTGTTCGAAGATGTGTTATTAAGGTAATTGTTGGCGGGAAATTATTACGAAAAATAAAAAAAAATAAATCGGGAACGGCTTAACGAGGCAGTCGTAAAATTTTAAAATTTTTTCCAGGTCTCCAGCGAGTTCCAGACGACCTAATCCATACGAATGCGGCCGGGGCAACCGAGAAACCTTAACCTAAACCACGGTCCGGGTGAGCTCGTCTACGCCGCGGGCCATGCCATCGGAGCTGCGGGCTCCTTCCCGAAAGAAAAATCCACATTCGCAAACCGTATTTTTCATGTCTAATATTATTTATAAATGGGTGTGAATAATCAAACATATTGATCAACTGCAGGAATCATGAATGGCTCATTGCGTGCCAGGCGATCGCCTTAGCTTCGTGTGAATGCATTAAAGGAGAAAAAAAACTCAAACGACTTTTTAATAAATGAGACCTGCCAGCCATGGGAAGGGAGGTCGTCATCTATTATGGACAGAAAATAAAAGAGCACTGGCGGAAAAGTGAATCGCTCTCTGTTGCATCGCGAATCCGGCCAAAGACAGAGCTTCGGCCCCGTGTTCCCGAGGCTTTTCCACCGTGCTTTCTGTTCTCAGCAAACGACAGACATTAAAAGCGGAGTTGACGTCCGGACGGCCATTTCGACGGGGATTTTTTCCTTCCAACTTGGTTTTCACCGTTAAAGCTATCATCATTATCATTAATATCAATAGCGCCGCTATTAACATTACCAGTCGACGAAATAAACGCGGCCTTTTACATAAAATGTTTCTCAAAATGATGATCATCAATGAAATGTCGAAAATCGAAATAACATGAATTACAAAATACGAGGTATAATCATGGTATTTTCTGCACCTTATGATCATCATCGGCCGACGACAAATAAAAGGATCAACGTTCATAACAACCTGATTAAGCTACCGGACTTATTTTTTTTTTGTTGTTACTTGTTTTGTATATGGATATTTTAGCATTTGTAGGGCGCGGAGTTCCATCCGCACTGCTGCCAGCATCCCCGCGGGAAATTTCCCCCTCGAAGGAGGCATCTCTCCTCTTCCTCTGCGCAGGTAACCGAAGAGGTAAAGCGCTTGGGACGCCGAACCGAAATCGACGGTTTCCCGAACGCGGCTGGCAACCTACTGCAGTTTGACGCAGGATCTTCGGCGCCTTGGATCAAGTCGCTGGATCGATCCGATAACTTGAAAAATTTTGATTTCAAATGAAACAATGCGAGTTTCTTCGCCTCTTCAAATAAAGTCGTCGCCCATACAATGAACGTGCGAATTACTGCAGCCGTGCGCAAACCTGAGCGACACGTCCAGGGCGGACGAACTCGATCATCGCTCGTCTTCCACGGACGGCGAAAAAATCATTTGGACTGCATTAAACACAAAGCGGAATCAATGGCAGAGACGAATTCGATCTCACTTTTAATATAAAACTGGATATCACGAGAAAAAGTTTTAATTTAACGTTTGTTAGCCACGTTACACGATCGGAGCCGGGCAACGTACACCTTACACATAATATTTTGATAAAAATGCTAATTTAAAACAAAATATCAAGTTATTCTGGATTGTGTTGAATAATAATTGAAATTTTTATTGCTCTCGAAAATACATGAATTTCCAGGTTGCATCAGATCCAGTTTTCTTTTTTTCTTTTTTACATTTTATAATTCGATGTTCATCGCCATCAAACGAGTTCCATATATCATAGCCACGGGATCTCGGTCGTTATACCCACGGGACGATGGCGGACGCCTCCCTTTTTTCCTTTTCTTTTTTCCAGCGTCGGCCGAGCGCCTCCGCATCCCACCCTCTCGGACAAGGAGGCAAGGCGATGCACCCATTATCCGAGTGGGAAATGGGAAAAGGGAAAAGACCGCAAATTTAACAAGTTCGAAAATCTCGAGTTCCCACGTGGAATTCACACAAACGAGGAATCGATCATTCATTTCTCATTGGACGTCTGATTACCCGTCATTACCGCACCGTTCCCATTCGGGGTGATGTCCATTCAGAAATCCATCGGAAACCGCAGCCGATTCGAAAGAATGGTTTTTACCGTCAATCGCCTTCGCCGACCGTGGCAGGTTGCTAATAAATAAATTAGTTTTCCCGATTTGCGCCCGATCCGCCTTGACTCGGAAGGAGAAAGGGAAAAATTTTCTATCTGCCCGAGGGAAATTTTCGAATCGCCACCGCTCCCGCCCCTCCCCCCCTCGCACCACCCGAGATATTCAACCCCCAACGATCAAAAAACCGAACACCCATTCGTATCCCGACCAATTTCCTCCTGTTTACCATTTAATTATATAATTACCGAACTGATAAACATCAGAAAAGGTTAATTACAAACTATAAAAAGATATTATAGTTAATAGTTCATTATTAATGAACTGTAATTTCTTCGGGTTTAGAATGAATATTTATTTAATTATATCCGAATAAAATTTTCGAAATGAATCGATCAATCCCGGTGCATTTTTAGAAAATAATCCATTAAAACCGTATACGAGCAAGTTCGGAATATATATTATAACTGATTTAACGACGGTTTAAGTTTCTTTCTTTACGACTAAAAAAATAAATCACGTTATTTAACATGACAACGATATAGCAATAACGGTATTAATTATGCAAAGTGATTTATTATTTTTAATGACCGTTTGAAAAACTTCTCCGCCAAAACCTTCCCCGTAGCTACGTATGCGATACGATTATTTTTATATATATATATATATACTTTTTTTTTTTTAAATAAAAACTAATTAGTACAGAAAAATTTTTACTGCAAAAGGTCACCACATTGTAAGTTACCAGTACAATATGCCAAATTTTTTATTATACAGCATTGAAATTATTATCTGATCTCATTTGCATGACGCTCTACAAGTCGAGCTGAAATTAATTGTTGGGTGTAAATGCATCATGTAAAATATTTTATGTATGTATTTTTTTTTTTTTTTTATACTGAAATGAGATATAAATTACAAACGACGGCATTGAGGTTGGGCCTGCTTAAGGATCATTTGCGGAATATAATATGAGAACCGATTAAACCCGGAATGGTGAACATATGTATTTACTTTTTGTCGATATCAGTGTAAATGCCCTGTTCTTGGGTTTTGTAAAAGAGAGTTGCGCCGCACATGAAGGCTTCTGCCTGTTAGAACGAAAAAAAAAAAAAAAAGCAAAAAAAAAAAAAAAAAAAAAAATTATTTTTTTTTTTAAAATTTCCCGGGTTCAATATCTCTTTGTAAAAAGTCGAAGTTTTTCTTATTTGAGTCAAACACAAAAAAGCTACGCGTAACTAACCATGGATTAATAACCAATTTCGTTTTTCATCATGAAGCATGAAAGGAAAATGCCAAATTCAAACGAAGGGGGAAATGTAATATGTTCGGTTATTATTATTTTTATTTTATACGGAACATGACGCACAAGCTGAGGCGGCACCGTTATTAAAAAGCGAACGCAAAATGCTCCTGCACAACTGCATGCGAGGAGAGTAAGGCCACCACCCGCGAACGGGTTCTCCTCACAAAAATGTTTTTCCGACAGCTCAGAAAAAGCGCACGCATTGCGGGGGAAGCGGCTCCGGGGGCTTCCACAGCGAAAAGCGAAGGCACCGGACCGCGGGAGCGCCAAGGGTAAGGCAAAGCCAGATAGGCAGAATAAAATTGAAAACCGCGGGTGTTAATATGATCACGTCCATTTGATTATCTGTGAACGGGTTCCCAAAAGAATGAGAGGTCTTCTTTTGTTCTAACCTTAATGGAATGCTACCGGAATGCAGGATACAAGAAGCTAATAAGAATGATTCATCATAAGGCATTATTTCTGCGGTATCTAATTTCATAACTCTTATTATTTCTCACATTTATCAGAATTCACAGTTCAATAACTGTTTTGGGAGTGCTTGGTAATGATACGTTTACAACGACAGCGTGGGCGCCGCATAAGAGATCTCCTCGTTCAGAGCGTGAAACCCAAATATCCTTAATTAATTGGCCACATTGTACGATTCAAGTGTCAAATAATGATGTTATTAGTGAATTCAAATTGGCCGGATACAATGAAATCTTAAAAAGCGCATTAAAGACAAGTCGGCTGAGAAATTACAAGCTTCAGATCTGCGGAGGACGTGGTTGAACGTTATAAATTGAACACTAATTACGGCTTTCTGTGTTTTGACATCAACATTTACTTTACCTTTACTGCCCTATTTTGGTGAAACCGATACCCTCTTACGTTTTTATTTCTTCATTTTCATTGTGACTTAATCATACCCGCAGGTTTGTTGTGCGCCATTCTTAATATCCCTCGGAATTTGAATATTCATTTATCCCAATCGTTTCCGACTCGGGTTTGGTCGATGTCCGACTCGAAAGTCGTTTCCGACCGGCGTTTTGAGTCGAGAAACTGCGGGAGTCACGCTTTGCCCGACAGAACTTTCCTTTTCCTTCCTTTCCGCAAGGATCCGCTCGGGGAAAAAAACCATCCGGAGGCGACTTCCCTCCGAGAGCGATCGTTTTTCACCGACAGAGCATCAACCGATGCCCTTTGGCGGTTTATCACATTTTCACAACTCTGCTCCCCAAAGGACGCGAAGGAACGTGCAGGCAACGGGGAGGACGATCTCGTCGGGGCTCGGAAAAGCTTCCCGGCGGCCAAGCCGCTTACGGCCGCGACTTAAGATCTCTCGCATAATTCTCGCTCCGGAAACCGAAGGCGCGGGTGAGGCTCCCGGAGACGGTTCCCGCGCGGGAAAAGCTCCCGGCAGATCCCGTCCCGGGCGACGGAGGCGAACCTCCGGTCTCGAGATCAGGTACGAACTCCTGCGGGAGAGATTTTCTCGGTTTCAATTTTCAACGATATATTAACACCGACCGAAGCGCAATATGAATAGGGATATGATAAAAAGGCATAATTTGATACGAGAAAACAAACAAAATTTAAACTTCTTATATTCCAATGTTAAAAAGAGTTGATGGAACGGTCAAGAAGTCGTTTCGGTCCGCGAAGGTGAGGCGATGGAGGCGACTTCTTAAATAGATCCCAATTTAAGGTGGTCGGCTAAGAACAAAGGAAGAGATCTCCGCCCTGTTGAAGGTGTAGCTACCAATTAGCGTCGCCCGGTGCCCCAGGCCATGCGGTGCCTTTGACGTCCGGTACCTGAATCTTTTCTCCCCTTGCGCTTTTCCCAATCCTTTATAACCTCAGCTCTTAATTCGGCCGGTCCCTGCAACAACGGGCCAAGTGCTCGCCTCGCTCTTTTGTCAATGATCTTTCGGGCGCTTCCCCTCTCGCTCTTTTCTGGCACCACTTCGGGGGTGGGGGGGGCAGGAGAAGGAGGGGGGGGATGACGGAATGACCGACGACCCTTTTCCGGGCCGGGAGCTCGGCCTCTCGCAGGAAACCGCACGTTCCATCTAAAATTACCCGCGCCCACGAAGGTTACGAGAATTCCTTGCGGTGAGATGCATTACGATTTCCGGTCGACCGAGTCCTAATGATACCCGAACGTACCTCCACGGCGTTTCGCGCCGCCGGAGCCTCGGAAAACTCGCCACCTCTCGGAGTTGCCGGAGCTCCGGTCTCGGATTTCCGATCTGCCCTTCGCCGAGTGGAAGACGAATCCGAAAAGGCCGAAGACAATAATTTTCGTGACTAATCAGATTCCTGACGCGATGGAAGCTCACAGCAACCGTAATCCCCGATATTCAGCTCCATTAAGTAATAGCCTACTTAAAATAATGACTTAATTGTAGTTCGTGTACCTTCGAGGAAACATGGGGGGGGGGAAGGAAAAGTTGAAATATTCTGATCCCGAAGACCTCATTACGAGATGGAAGCGACATTTTCACCCGCTTAAACGCGAAATTGCCCTCGCCGTATGCGGACTCGCTCCGGTCGGACGGGGATCCTCGGACTGCAGTGCGCACCGAGCGGTGCAGCACCCGATAATGGGTTCGTTTGTCCTATTGAGCGGGCGATTCACTTAGGAGGATCAATAAAAATTAATACCATTATTTTTTGTGAGAGCATGTGGTAAAAAAAGAGCGGAGAAGAAACCGGCTTTCAAGCATTCGTTGATAATATAATAACAATTAGATGAATACCACACAAGCACCGTCCGCCTCGAGGTTGTTTCCAACAACTTCCTTTACACACTCACACAAACTTACGCATTTCGATATGCAGTTCTTCAGGTAACGAAACCACTCACCAATCAATCTGGAGGAGTCTCAGTCAACACTTTTAAAAGAAGTCTTTACTTGTGGATGTTAACACCCATGCGAACAACCCTTGTTTCGTATCCGTTTAGAGGATCGAATCGATACATTTTTTTTTTTTTCGTTTATCGTGCCTGCCTTCGTTGCTGGTGCCACTGCAACTCGCCGGCAATTTAAAAAACTCAAATAGCTCTGTGATCCGATGCAGGATTCCAGATTAATTAACGTTGGGCAGCAGTGGAAAATGAGAATTCCCCTAATGACTGTCTCGATTTCGAGCGGAGCACGTCGGACGGTTTTCCAGTGGACGTGACGGACTTTTCCCCACTGCCGATTTTCCCGGTTTTCACTTATTCTGACGGCCTGTTTTTGCGCTGGGAAAATGCCACGGCGCTCCGGCACCTTGCGCGCTTGGGAGCGTTGCGCGTTCGCGGTTGATAAACCCATCCCGGCGCAGCGTAATTTTTCCCGGATGGGTGCCGGCCCGGTTCGGACGCATTTGCCTGTCCGCACGGAGTCTCCGACGGACGCCTAACGTCTTGCTTCGTTGCGAAAGGCTCTTAGCAAAACCGACGCTTGACCACTCGGCGCAGATGCTGCGGAGCCGCGCAAGTAGGTGCCCGAAATCCGGAATGTGTTCGGTGTGCCGAAGGTGTTGGTATAAGGACGCGGCCGGTGGGGACATAACATTTCTTCGCGGGTTTTGGGATGTGATGCCAGGCGGAAGGCACCGAAGTGGGCGATTTCTTTTTTCAAATCACAAATATTTTCCTGCATTTTCTGCACTTCTGAAGATCCGATCTATCAGAATTACCGTCTCTGCTGTGAGTTCTTCCCTCGGGTTTTTCGACCCTTCACATGTTCTTTTCGCATTGATTAAAAGAGTTGCAAATTTTTCGATGCGGCATCATAATCATAACCGATTTATATAACTAAAGCCCAAATCCTATGGTCGTTCCTCGAAAGCGATGGAATCGTGTGCATACATGGAATCAGCACGTAATATTGTTCGACCGCTTTTTCGTTTACATTCATGACAACGAGGATGCCGTGATTATCGTCCGGGGGGTTGCTGTCACTCAAAAAAAGACAGAGAAGTTGCATTAAAGGAACCATCACCCGTTGAAAGGATATAATAGAATGACTTGGGGTAAAAAGCTTGGGAAAAAAAACTTTATATATTTTTTTTTGTGAATAATGAGACGTTTCTCTTTCGCCTTGGTTGGTAAGCCCACCATAAAGTCAGGCGCCATTTACACGTTTTGAAACCTAATCGCTTCCAGATGATTGCAGAAAGGTAGGAACCCGATCTTTGTAAGTTTCTTTTTATTATACCTCATTGTTGTCAACAGATTGTTGTGATATTCCCGTCTTGTTTATTTATGTTCTTGTAAATCCCATGAGTTTTTTCTTCTCTAACGCCGATGACAGGTTTATTTCCATTTCAAAATTTTCGGATTCCTGCAACGGGAACGCTTTTCGGTGTTATTTCTACAAAAGAGGACGGGCTCGGACCCGTCCCGGCTGGGGGGGGGGAGGGGGCGGGGGCCCTGCTCTCTGCCGGGGCCCGGACCACCGCCGCCAGCGCCCGCTGTGCGCGCTTTCTGCACTTGATGGGGCCCCATCGAATATCGCTTTTTCATTCGTTACCATCTCGTTAATTAAAGAGAAATTCTGCATTGCCGCGGCGGCCCTCGGATTTCTCTCCACTTTAACATTTTCCCGCGTGGAGAATTTTCCCCAGATCTATGCGCACGGATCGGAAAACTGGATCAAATGCGTTTTTTACGAACGCCTGGAGAAATTGCGCCCGGGCAAGTGGATAAAATTAAGAAATTTAACGCCTTCCTTTTCAAATAAAAACAAAAATTATGGAATATTTGATGAAATTAACTTTTTATTAGCGGTTTTAATTTTGAGGCTTTTTACGACAAAGAGCAATAATATCGGGTGATATATTTATAGTATAATGTACAGGAGGAAGTTGATGTTATTGTTAGGATATTATACGTTGTATTTTTTTCTGCGCAGTTGAAGAACTGAGCTGCGCCAGTAGTCGGCTATTAAAAAATTAACAGTCATTATACCATTAAAAAAAAAAAAAAAGAAAAAAGAAAAAAGTTAGCTTAAAATTAAGAAAAAATTAATTATATAAGAATAAAGAAGTGAAAGATTTTAAAACTTCCGGCCATTATCTCTGCCAAATCATCATTTATGGAGATGGTTTCATCTCCCTGTCACTGTTCTTGCAGTCGTTCCGCTTGCGCGAATTTCACGCATACATTAAAATCACTCTGGCAGCTCCGTTTCTAGGGGCCCGGACGCCACGGGGGCGATCACCCGACGGTTCTGCTTCCACGTCAGAACCAACCACCGACGGAAAAGCGACCGGCCCCGCTTTTTAACTCCGACAAAGCATCGCCAGAGACAGGAAAACGTAAAATGAAATCATCGGGAAAGAAAAATTTGCAAAATCACGCCGTTCCTTTTGTCTAGAGCCACTTTTTTTTTTTTTTTTTTCTGCTTTCCTACGGCAAGCCGACATGAAAAATACCGATTCTCGACGCACCGGTCCCCGGAGACCATGAGCAGCGAAGTGTCGCGACGCTCCGGCAAAAGTGCAATGCAAAAAATTGAACTGGTTCTGCTGCGTGCGGTGCCACCGGCAGAACTGCGAACCCCCTTGCGCTGCCCTAATGCTGCGAAACTGTCGCTGCAACTCACACGCACCGGGTGCATCCCCGTGAATTCCTTCGAGTGGCAGCAGCCAGCGCATCTTTTTCCTTCTGTTTTTTACCGTCAAGTTATTAAAAATGCTAAGAGTATCTAATAAATTTCTTATAATAATATCATTAATATAAAAAAAAAAAAAAATGGGGGGCACTTAAATTAAATATCCAAATAGCAAAATTTTTGCAACGTTTTCAAAGGCATTAGTTGTCAGATATAAAAATAAAACTGAAGGTAAAATTAGGAAGACATCATAAATTATCTGGATACCAGGTTTTTTTTTTTTTTTCAATTAAAATAAATGTTGGTAGATATTTTTTTTCCTGCTTGGTAGAAATTAACTTGGTAATAAAGTCCATAATTTTTTTTGGAAACCAGAAAGAAGGCAAATTAGCCGCAGACGATTGTATTACAGCGGTATGAAGAAGCCTTTTTTTATTTTTTAACAATTCATGCGAGCCTTTTCTCCTTCAGATCTTTCATTAAATCCCTATTAACGTGCCTTTTTTTTCTTAAAAAAAAAAAAAAAAAATTATTTAAAGAGCAGCAGCGTTTCCCTCTGGCGTCTTGCGATTGTCCGCTCTTGATCAAAAATGTACAATACTATTAATATGTCATCTCACGAAAATAATTTCAACTGGCAGAGCCCCGTGCGTGTTCAGACTTTTATTTTTAAGAAAGGAAAGGCATTTCGATTGGAGAGACACGGGGTCCGAATACGCCGTCACACAGAAGTCCAACGACTTCCTTCCTAATGAGGATGACTGCGCTTAATTAGGAATATAAAGCATTTGCCTTAATCACGATAATCAATGGGAGACGAGGTGAGAATTTCCCAGCAGCAGATCAAAAAGAAATTTCTCGAGAGCGGCCGAGGCGATCAACCATCCAAATTTGGTTGCATTCACTTGTACTGGTATGATAATTACACACCGAAAGCCGGAGTTAACCCAAACTGGATAATATACGGTACGATGAAGACCGAACATCCAACACGTGTAACCAAAAACGTCGGTTTTCCTATCGCGGACTCAAACAGTGTTTTCTTCAATTTTCGGTCGTTAAAATGCGGTTTCCAATTTTTCGTTAAATTGATGGCTGCCGAACGCCCAATGTTTAAACTAGTTAAATGAAGTCATTTGCAACCGGGTTCACCTCCGTTTTGCGATGCCTCGTTTTCCCCGGGGACACTCCTGTCATTTAGCTAAAACTGAAACGAGAACGTGGATTGTACCGCTAACGAAATGACTGTGTTAAGCGGAGAAATTATCGCGATCATGTAGGTCGCAAATTGTTGGAGAAAAACGTTAATTATATTGGACGTCGTCTGCTATTTAAACTGAATATAAGGAGAAAGTGAGGATTTTTTCAATTTGTGCAGCGTCTTTTCCGGAAGGTGCAGGACAGGGAGAGGCGCGGAAAGAAAAAGGCCCGGTCAGTGCAAAATCTGTATGGTTATTTTTTACCTGCATCAACATTTGTAGCCGCGCGATTCCGTCACAGCTAGTTAGGTGCATGCCTTAATTAACATAATGCCGATTAAGGCTGGCTGTTAATCTTGGAGGACAGGCAATCCAATTAATAAATTCTACATCATTATCGCCGTTGCTCTAAAATATGTCAACTTCAAACGTTTCCACGATCGCCTGAGGTACCCGGCGAATTTTCCCCTGATGCGATCGCCGCACTTGCGATTTGAGGTTAATTTAGACGCTAACCTGCCGAGAGAGGCTTTGCCGTCGTGTCGGGCAGACCACGAATAAACTTTTCAAGCAGGTAACCAGGGAAAAAAAGAAAAGAGGGCGAGAGAGCCGAAACCCTTCGCAAAAGCAAAGGAAAATGGACTGACTTCAGAGGAGAGAAACACGGGATCATGCACGTTCGGTGAAGGATCTTGATGGGATCGAAATCGTACAGCAAAAATGTAATTTGTGCGGAGATTTCCGCGGGAAAAGAATTGACCCGATGACCATAAAGAATCGAAGTTGACACCGCAGATGAACTGTCGATGTTTCGTTCTTAAACACAATTCAACACCGATTATTTATGTTACACCGCGTCATGCGTTGTAAACGAGTTTCGGTCGTATACGGTTGTTTTAAGGGTCTAAATCATGAGACTGGCATCGGTTTTCTCAGATAGAGCACACTCTGCCGAATATTTCGAAATTTTGAATCTTCCACGGTGATAAAGTTAACGACAGAAACGAAACATCCACGTATTTAATGATAAAAATATTCTTCAGCATGACAATCGAGGACCAAGAAGCTTGCTGAATGGCAACTGATTCCCGCTGCTTTGAAACTCTGTCGAATTCGAAGCGACGCATGCTGACGCCGGAAGACACCGGCTACATATTTATGTAGCTTCACACGTCGTTTACGGACTTCGAAATCCGTGCACTTAACCTCCGCGATTTGAAGCGGGCGACACCCGAGATGCGGTACATGCAGAGAGGTGTCCACGCGTTCACATTCCTGGATGAGGAGTTATCAGGTAGGAAGAAGGGGAAACAGGAAACGCTGTTATCCATAAAGGAAAATAATTAATAACTATTGCGGTTTTTTATTATGTAAAGAAGCTGTAATTAAGCTGGGTCTAATTCACGAAAGCCTTGTTCCAAAGGGAATGAGCAATTAGATATTCAGTGCGTAATCTAATTACGGTTGCCATTAAATTATCCGAAAGAGAATGAAAGATGAAAAATTTTTGCTTTCGAACTGTGTCAGAAAATCGAAATTATCTGTGGATGATTGCGATCTTTCAGGCACAATGGACGGATTTTATGCCGGTTTCCAATGTTCACTATCCCCGAAATGCATGAATTGCACCCCTCGTGTGTGACCGTTCTGCCTTCGGACGCCGGTGCCAAAGACGGCACAGCCGCTGCCGTTCTTCTTCCACTGCATTTTCTGTAGTCGATGCCGTGTTTTAATTTTTTAACACGCTCAGTCATGCTTCGCTCTCTCGTATTATCCATTTCGAACGACTTTCCCCCGTTTCAGCCAATTACATTATTGATATCTTTATTCAGCTTATCACATACATGGATACGTAATTGCTACAACGACGAATATGGTTATAACGATGCACGGTTTGTTTGCCCTTAAATAAATGGCATTAAGCAACAGGATGGGCTAAGCTCGATCTCGAGTTAATTTTAAATCGCTGTTTGAGCTTTAAATTAGGTTTTAAAGAAATAATCTCGGCAAACGAATGCGGATCAATCATTCGGGGCATTTGCCGAAGCCTTCGTTACTTGTGCAATTGTACATTGCGATCGCGAAGGCTTTCGTCTGGTCTGTTGATCATGGTATTGCGTGGCTGCCGACCCCCGGCAGCGGCCTTTGCCTTATTTACGGGCCGAATCTCCTATTCTGGTACATGCCATACCTCGGGTTTCCGCCTCCCGTTCGGATTAAGTTATTTCTCAGCAATTAAAATTTCAGGAACGCTACACCGCTCTTTGCTGAAGACGTTTAAAATTATAATACCCACGAATTAGGTAGATAAAAGATTTAGTGATACGTTAATATTTAGCATTAAAAATAAGTTGATCTCAAAATCTTTTAAATTAGCATCCTCAACATGTGTAACTTGTGTTAAAATGAAACACACGCCAGAATGTCTCAATGAATGGCAAATATAAAGAATTCTACTTGAATCCGATGTATACGGGCTTAGTTCAATTGAAAAGTTCGTGAATATATATATTCATTTTAGTATTGAAAATTGCAGTTACGATGGCCATTATCAAAAAAATTTTCAAAAACCTTTTTTTTTTCATAATCCCGTCAAAAGCCAAATTTTTTAGATCGCAAGAAGTATTTCAGAATTTTTAATATCAAATGAACCACTGTAACGGACTCATAAATCTCACCCAATAAAATTTATACAGATAATATATATTTTGACGAAAATCTTACAACCATATTGCATGCTGAAATCTGGTTGTTTTCCCATTAATTTATGAGGATTTTCTCTTGGATCGGTTCGCGGGCTTTTTGGCACTCGGCTTCAACAGCATTTCCAAAGCACTATCCATGTAATGAGAAATGTTATTTATACAATGAATAAATAATGGGATAATTTTGCTTTCCCTTCTTCGAAAAAATCACGTTAATTCAATTAAAGTTATTTATCCTACATAAAATTTAAAAAATAAAACGATACTGAAGAAATTCTGAGACATATATAATAACTCATAAATTATTAAATAGATAATGAATAAATTATACATACGTACAACTCAGATTATATTTATATATACGTAACTATTTTTATAACGTATATATATATATAACTCGCTCTTACGACTTTTAAGAAACTTGACATTAATTATGTATAAAATGAATGTAAATATATGCGCCAATTTTTCAAATTACTGGATAAAATTTGTAAAATAGAATAGTCTACACATACATAATTTATACATATGTGTTGTAATAAGCTTTTTTAATAAAGATAACAAATCGAGCTGTACAGGTACTAATGCAAATGTGGTTTTGAACAATATACGAGCTAAGTTTAAATACATGCATTTGGTCACAGCAATTATTTATATTTCCTTTTAAAAGGCATATGGCAAAGGAGTTTTTTTTTCTTCTTTCCTTTCAAAGACCGTACGAAATGTTTCAGAGTCAAAGCTTTTGAAAAAGATATTGCTCAATGTATATAAAATCCATCTTCAAAAGCAATAAATTCCGTGCATGATTACGTACAGAGAAGTCCCGATATATTACTCTGAGGTAAATTCTACTTCGGGGTCATGCAGCGAGATGATGCCTCCAGTTCGTACACACTGCGAGGCCTACGCCAAATTATTTATTCAGAAACAAATATTTAATTTGCTTCCATCTGCTGGATGGTTCCATCCAAGGCGCCCCGAAAATATCGACACAATGATTTTTGATTCAACAACAAATAAACATTCTGCCTCGAGGAGTTAGGTTTCGCCATTTCAAATGGCCGGGCCAATTAAGTATGGAAATGGACATTGAAAAAAAAAATTTTATGTTAAATGCGAGTTTTCATGAAGCACAAGTTAAATCTTTTAGCACCATCCATTTGACTATAAACAGCCTTGGAGTTAAATTATTATTATGGACCTGTGATTTTATTGATGGAAAAAAAAATATCAATATCATTGGTAATTGCTTAAGTGGATAATTGCCCAGTTTCACGGTTACAATTGGTATTTTATAAACGTCTTGTACTTTTTTCGGTTTGCTGCTGAAAAGGTTTAAAAAAGGCAGCGGAGAAGTAAATTGTTACGGCGACGCAGTGGGAAGTGAAGAGCGTCGCAGATCGACCGGGACAAAATCCAGCTTTATGCTTGTCATAAGTAATGAACGATGTTAATTGATACCTTTGAATATTGATTGGATAGCGGAGCACTTGGAATACCTTTAAGTGGGAAAATAGTCGCGAACTCGCCATTTATTTTCCGATTTAGTTCTTAGTAAGAAAGTTTGAAATGCGTTTCGAAGCGAACCCGTTCTCGAGTGGTCCCATCGAAGTGCCGGAAACCCCGAGATATTCCGTAAGACTTACCTCCGGATGTCTCCCCGTTCATGCCGTCGAAGGTTTTGTTGGTCATCTGAAACAAGGCGTCCAGCGGAGAGGTGTTCTTTCCCTGGGAGGCCTTCCCGGCCGGCCTCTGCTGTTGCCTGGAAGACCCGCCGGAGGTGCCCGACACGGTGCAGTTTATAATGTCCGGCGATGTGCAGCAATCGCTACCGCTGCCACCGAGGCTTCCGGCGGTGCTCGACCTGTCCGACGAGCACGTCGAAAGCGTTTCGCTGTAGCAGAAATCCGCGCTTTTCGGACGACTCCTCTTTCCGGCAGCCTGCTCCGTTTTTGAGTCCCACGGCCGCACGATCTTGCTACTCGAATCCGCCTTCGAATCCTCCTTCGTTCTCGGTCTGTGATTCAGAATGTCCAAGATTGAGAAAGACTTTACGCCGTTTTGTCCGACAGGACTCGTTAAATCGTCCATTTTATCACTGTCTCTTTCGCGATTTTCCAAAATATCTAACCTGTTTTCTGCCAGTCGCGTTTCCAGCATCCGCGCTTCCAATAATTGCCTATGATCTATCAGATTCTTTTCGAAAAACCGATTTTCAATACCTAGAATATTCCTTTGCTCCGGCGTCAGCAAATGCCGCGTGTCAGCGGCCGTTAGTAGGTATCTAGGATCGGCGGGATTCAGCAGGAATCTCTGATCGACCAGACGGTTTTCCACCAAATTCCGCTCGAATAAATGTCGGCTTTCCAGAAACAAATTCCTTTCCAAAAGCTGACGGTGCTCGAGGAGATTCCGATTATCGATGAGCATGTTCCGGCCGTCGATGAGCACTCCGGGTGCCGGAAAATGCCGCAGAGCCACAGGTATCGGTATGGGAATGCCAAGGTGCGCCGGCGGAACTAGATTTAAGGACGGGAAATGGTTCGGCGGCAGGATCGGGGGCACGTCTTCGTCCGATTCCTGTCTGGAGGTCGTCGGTAGGTGCCCCTTGTGGATCGGGTACTGCTTCGCGAGGGGGATCGGGCTGGGAGAGCTCCTCTCCTTGCCTTCTTCCTTCCGCTTCTTGCTGAGGCTCATCATCTTCAGCTTTTTCAGCGGCTTGAAGTACTCCTCGCCGCCTTCCTTCGTTCTCTCGTCGTCGCTGGTGCTTCTCCTTCGCACTTTGTGACATTCCTCGTCTTCCTCTTTACCCGCTTCGATTCTGTCCTCTTCCTCGGGCACGGCATTTATCACATTTACTGGCGAGGGGCATCCAACGGATATGTCGCCGTCTTCGGAGTCGGAATCATTCATTCCGGAAACGTTATGCTGAGTCATTTTTCACTTCCACATAACCCACAATAAATAAAAAATTATATTTGAAATTTTAAAAAAGAATAAAAGAAAAAAATGCACAAGAACTCGAAATGCGAATCCGAAAAGTATCACTCGCAGAGCGAACCGTATGGGACATGCAGGAATTCACATATAAAATATAAGAAAACAAACTAACTTCCTAGGCAAATCCGTATAACGATATCGTGGACCATTATTTACTGCAGTCTTCACCTAAGCGAGCAAGCTCCCAGGGAACAAATAACTGGAGGGGAAGGAAAAAAGGCAGAGCTAAAAATCCCCTCTCGTCGTGTCAACCAATCACATTGACCCTTATTATCCAATAAAATTTCAGATTCTAAATTACCTTTGGCTAATTATTGTGAAAAGGGATTTATCTGCGGGGCTTTTCCAGTTGCATAAGCCCCTTCTGCACTTACCTGTCTATTTGTCAAATTAAGATTAAGCCTTCTCTGAACAAGCTATTAAGACTAGAGCCGACTTCCTTTGAGGAATGCCGACATTTTTTTATAACTATAGATTGTTTAAAAAGTTTTATGTAATTCTCTTTTTTTCTCTCATGGTTTTAATTACAAAAGATGTTTAGTTATTTTTTTTTTGTGTCCTTCTCTGGTTTACCTTCGATATTCCGAAGGCATTTTTTTTTTTTTGCATCCGACGATGACGTACTAATGGGACGGGTACCATCAACCTCGCGGTAATTTGTCCGAGATTGAATCGCACGGTCGCGCGCTGCGGTTAATCCCGTCGTTCGAAGCTGAAATTTCCGGTTTTCCGAAGTGTGAGAAGGCGAATCCGAAAGTGACATCCGGCAAAAGAAAAAGCCCCGCCGACATTAACGCAATGCCGCAATTAATGAAAATTCCCGAGCGATCCACGATCGCGATACGTCTCTCACCTTCCCTTCGCGCGTTTGATTTTCGCGCCTTGACCGACGTCCCGGGCCGCGTGCACGCGCTGTCGCGACGAAAATTCGCAATTTTTCCAGCTCGGAAGACGATTGGGGAAGCTCCGCGGAAAAATCCCGGCTGGAATTGAAAAAAAAAAAAAAAAACCGTCGCTTTCCCCGGGGTGCCGCTCTCGCCCGAATTTTCCGGGGGTTTCCTCCGCCTCCTCCGGCATCTTTGAATGTGATCCGCTTCGGCTGGCTCCCGTCGACGATGAAGCCTTTTTAATACGTGAAATTCGCAAAACAAAAAAAAAACCAAATAAATTGTTTTATTTCTCATTTAACAAGTCACCATGGGAAAAACTTAATTTTCCGCCAAGCAGTAAAACGCGAGGAAATTAATTCGCGTCAAAATGGCCTCCTTCTACGCTCGCCTTACGCAACGCGACGCAGTGCCGACGCCGAAAGGGATTTCACCGCTGCGGATGCTTCCGTAAGAAAATCCCCGGGATAGACGGCATCGAACGTATTCAACTGTCAATTTCCACGCCCAAAATTAACATAGTCATTTGCATAATGCGTGGAGCAAAGTAAATGTGACATACGAGGAATGATTTATTTGAAATTTAAATTTTTTTTCAGTGCTTTGGGCGTTGGGAATGAGATCTCAATTTTTTTTCTTTTTTCCATGCTCCAATCGGAACTCTCATGGGCCCGCATTGTGCAACGCAATACTGACACAATCCGGTTAATTGTAGCCGCAATGTCTCACACAAAGCCGCGGCAGTGGCTGCGACCGACGTTTAACAAAAACGGGACAAGGTGCCCGCAGGATGGATTTTCCGGTGGGGAAGTTTCACCTTCCCGACACCGGGAGGTCGGAGGTGGACAGACGCAGGACCTTAAAACGTTTTCTCTTCGGTGATTCCTCGGAGTTCAGTGCGAGAGGCGAACGAAACATTGGAAATGTTTCGCTTCGGTTTTATTTGCGTTGCTGCCGCGCAACCGGGTTTTATGGAATTCGCAAATGAAGCCGCGGGATTTAATGGGCGCCGAGGAAAATTTAGCTGAGCTTTCCCGGGCCTTCCTTCCCGCGTTCGCCCGCAAATGCGGCGAATCTCAATTCAGTTTTTCGCTCCTTATTAAATCTTCCGCATTCGCATAAGATTACAAATTGTCGTACGCTGAGATGAAGAGATTGAAAATTGCCCTGACATCATCTGAAAAAACCATTGCAATAATAAAAGGAAAGCGTTCGGAGAAAATCGAGTTCAGCTCTTAAAAGGACAAGAAAAATTATTTTGATACTAATACATTTTTTATGAAAGAAGTTGATGACTATGTCATTATCGTATTCAGGTTCCTGCAATTTGTCAAATGGCTATAATGATGCTACAAAGACAGTTAATGAAGACATTAAGGAAGAATACCTCAATTCTGCTTCCTTTGTCAACTTTCCCCATTTAGATGGCTCTTTAGCTCCCGCAACGAGAGCTCCGAGAGTCGGTTTCAGATCAGAAAACGCAGATTTCGATTCGAAGACTTTCCGAGCTCGGCGACAGGAGAATCCCGCTCGGAATGGGCGATTTATACGTTCGCTATTTTTGCCGCGCCCGGAGAAATTCGATCACGGAGGCATTGCGGAAACGAGCTGCTGCCGGGGCGCGGATCCGTCGTCGGACGATGGATGGCTTTGTCGGGGCTGCAGAAAATTCACCTTTTACCCCGAATATTTGTGGAAAATGGCAGGAAAGCACATAAGGAATCAGGCCGAGGAACTCCTCTTCGGCTTGGTTTCCTTACAATTTTTTCACTCTTATTAATTCGCGAAGTTCGCTTGGTTTTTCCCTTTGCCCGGTGCCCGCCAGGACCGCAAAGGCAAAATCGGTGCCCTTCGGCACAAGTGTTTAAAAAAAAAAAAAGTGGATAACGTACATATTGGAATGGTTGAATTCATTGTCGATCGAGACAGAATGTTCAACGTTCGTGTCGTCCATCATCTGTGCTTCAATATTCCACAAGAACATTGATTTCGCCCTTGAGACGGGGAGATTTAAGGTTTGTATTGCTATAAGAAATACAGTCTTACTATAAGAAAACCTAGAACCTACTTTGAATAAAAAAAAAATTACCACTTACGTTAATAATAATATTATGATGCTAATCATACTGGATGACATAGACTTGAAACCATTAAATGAGGCAGCAGAAAATTTCCAACCAATGCTAAGTCTCATAAAAAAACTGGAATGAAAATCTGGGCATAATTAATATTAAGAATTCTCCTATTTCATCTTGATTTTGAATGTGTTAATATAGAATTTGAGCCTTAGGGTCTGTTGGACCCCAATTAGTCAATATCCAAAAGGTACACCCATTAAATTGAGTTAATTTGTACAGCTGACAAAGGGAATGAAGGTGTGGCTGTAATATCGCAGTTTTATCGGAACGTAAATTCATCACATATCATTCCCGTACTTTTTACCATAAAACGTGCAGGGAACATGAGACATACGCGCGAAAATGTAGAGAAATTGTTTCCGCAATAAAGCAACTTTAACCTCTTACGAATTTTCCACAGCCCTTTCGCGTTAACAAGATGGAAAGCAACGAATTTTTCCGAAAGGGCCGAGTATCTCAGCACATCGTGGTAGCTTTTCGACGGGATAAAAAAAAAAAAAAAAAAAAAAAGAAATTAAAATGCACGGTCAAAGCGAAGATCCAGCATTTTTCCGAATGCGACGCAAGGACGTGCACCCACCGCCAGAGCGGAACGACCGCTGCCACGACGATCAGCACTCCTCGAAAAGGTTGAAATCGCAATCGGGGATGATTACCCGGGAAATCGGGAAAAAGGGGCAATCCAGGTGAAGACTGAGCGGGGCGAAATTTCGGTCGCCCCAGCAAAAAAATTGCGGGAACCTGCTCTTTTCCGCAGGAAAACGTGCCTTCGAAGCCTGCGGCGACTCGGGCTCGGTCGAGGCGTCGGGAAGGAACCGCATCCGAAGGCAAAACGCTCATTCCTAACGGAAAGAAGAAGGAAAATGAGGAAAAGCGCCCTTCGTCATTGTTACATTGAAAGTGCGTAAGAAGCAAGACGTTGGTCTGTCATTATTAACGGCTGATGAAGCAAAAGTACTAAAACCACGCCACTCGGGGAACTTGATATTCATAACCCGCGATTACGACCATTTTACCATCTTCCCTTCTCTTCCCATCGGGTCCGCGGCGTAATTTGTATTTTGTTATAAATAAAGGTACTTTCTCCGCGGGATTATCAATGATTATTCCTCCTACTGATATGAATGAATTCACACGATTGGACGTGGCCGCCGCAGACTCCACCCAGTCATATTCTTCCTTTTCGAACTAATCACATGAATTATTATTCTTTATTTGCTCTCTCGTTACCGCGTTTTTTTTTCTTTTTTCCTCCATTTTTTACTCCGCGTTCGTTTCAATGGTTTTTCTTCGGCGAAAGCCGACGCGGAAAAGGAAACGTAAGCGCCGACCCAAATCGGGCAAAGCACCGCGACTGCTGCCACGCCGAAAATTCGGTCCCGTCCGACGACGAAACCGACGTGAAATCGGAAGAAAACCAAAAAAATTCGCCGCCCTTTGTGGAAAAAAAAAAAATCTGGTCGACGCCAATCTCTTGGCGGCGCTTGACGACGGCGCTGCCTTCAAATATCGGAAATTCCACCTCCGCTGCTCTTGATGTCCGCCTCCTTTCCATCGCATTGCTTATTTTTGTGGGAAAAAAAAAAAAAATCATCGGGAAAATATGGAGCCGGTCTTCCAAATTCACGTTAACTTCTGCCGCAAGCTCGATCTCATGCCGATTTAAATGGAGACGAGCCGGGTTGAAAAAGCATGCACATGACGATATATATATATATATACATGTACGTTAATCCGCTTTTTTATTGATTTCACTCGAAAGCTTTTTTACACTGATCGTCGAACAAAAATGAGTCATTGATGGATTTCTTTAAAATGGGAGCTTTGACTTGTGTTTTAACAGCATTTGCATCGAAAAAGCTGCAAAACTTTGAGCTACCAAGTTGATTGATATGATATGATATCCTTCAAAATAAGGAAAAAATAGTTGATGGAACTGTAATATTTATCGCTTTCAACGCATTCCCTTTGTGACTCCAATAAGATTGCCTGTTTGCGGGGTAATCGCAACTTAGTAAAAGCTTCAACTACCCTCTAACTTGCTGCCCAGGCATTTCGATATATTATACTACTACAAACTATAAACAGACAACGTGAACGAGTGGTGCGTTTAACAGAAGCTGAGGTGGTGAGGGGAGAAATTTCGTTCGTTGAAATTCCAATTGTATTTAGTATGAAAAGAAAATAATTTATTTAATGATTAATGTATTTAAACTCTACACATTTTGCTGATTTAACGAAACCTAAATTGAGATGTAAAAATATGTTGTGCGGAACGGTCATAAAAGAAATTTTTCGGCATAAGTTATATTTAATTTATGCATGTACATGTATAAGCGGTAAATAGTAATGGTAATTACATCCTTAATATAAACGGTAAATATGTTTCGTACCTCAAGCTCTATTAATATCTTAATAATTTGAAGATGAACCAAAATATATGAATAAATTTCGGTGAACATAATCTGAAATTACTAGTAATCTGTTTTAGGTGGAAGGCCATTAAAGTTTTTTTGTCCATGTTTTACAAGCGAGATGTAGGTCTATCCCGGATAGATGAACAATAACCAATAATTAACAGACGAAATACAAATAACAATCAAAAGTGAATTAAACGAAAAACAGGTGAAGAAAAAAATAATTTTTTTCTAAAATACATTGTCATTAACTTCATACACAACAAGCGTGGATGAGTTAGATATGTGATAAATAATTATATGGTATATGTATCCCTTTCCTTTCCTGTCTTCAAAATTATAAAATGCATACATTTTCAGAGATTTTGTTAATACATCCGTCTGAAAAGTTCGGATGTAAGAATTAACCGGAACAAGCGCTTAACAGGCATGGACAAGTGGACAAATAAAAAGCAGCCGATATTAATGTATTTCATTACATAATGTAGATGAGTTCATTCAACGCATGTTCTTTTATCCGTTTAACAAAATTCTAAAACTCGTTGTACAAATGATGATATATTGTAATGGTAGAAATTTTTCCAGATAGCTCAGCTTGTTAATGCGCTATTTACATGTATTAACACGTAATCTGTATTTGATTCGCATAAATTTAAAAAGAAAATGTGACATTTTCATACATGTAAAATAAAAAAAAAAATGATGTTTCAAATTCAGGTAATGCTTACTTATCAAGAACTCTAATTCACTAACGGTTCACCGTAAAATGTGACATGGAGACATGGACGTGAGTGATACCAAAAAAGAAAATAATTATTTATACAGTTACCAAATGATACATAAAGTATATTCCAAATTCGCGACAGAAAATTCCATTTTCAGAATGTAAAATACTGAAGTATCAAATCGTAAATTGGTCGAAATGCATTTCGGATAATGCAAAAGATATCATTTTGTGCTTGACTCAGAAAACCATTTTTGAAGCGGGTAATGAATATGTAACCGGTTTATATTTACAATTATGAAATGGTTTAACTATCAATTTTGATATCTGCACATTATTCGGATGTTTGGTCCAATGAATATTATACGAAACTTACGTTACAGAATTGGGATCTAAAAACATATTTTTTTCAAAAAAAATAATATAAAAAAGATGTGAGTAATATGTGAAATATCCAAATTAACTTTTACACATTAAGAATTAAACTAAACCGTAAAAGAAATTCAACTTGAGATTTAACACGTTTGTAGTTATTTTTGTTAGGAAATGAAGCCAACTTTTAATAGCAAACATGAGCAGCAACAAATAAAAACCGTATACAGACAGTAAACGTGAATTTCTATGCATTAATGAGATACAGAGATTTACTGAATCTGATTATGTTGAAGTAAAAACGACGTTATAAGCAGCTAAAAATTAAGGAGTACAAGAAATTATATTCAATCTTTAGAAATCAATTCTCATGCTGTCACGTATTAAATGTGTTATAAATTTATACCGTGTATATAGAAGTAGAAAACAATTTCAAAATTATAAGTAGAATTTACAAATCGTCGAGTATCATTTACAAGGCAGCCTTTAACTATAAACGGTTTAAGAATTGAGTAATTGTAACGCGGCTGCGATATTCTGAAATGGTTAGCTTATGTTCTAAAGTTGAAACCTAACTTTTAATTTATATTTATAAACCTACATTTTAATTTGAATTTTGAAAATCTAATTTAAAAAGCCTAATTTTAACATAAAAAAATAAACATCTGTTAAATAAGCGTGGTACAGTTAATTCATACCGACATTCATCATATAATTTAATGTTAGTTCGCAAGTTTTAAAAACAATATTTCAATACGGTCTTAAAAATATGATTTTTATTATTGCCGCTTTATACATTCTATTATGCAGATACTTTTTTAATGTTTCGTAGATCACAAAGAAACTTCATAGTACATGAAATTTGGCCGTTATTTTATAACTGAAAGCGCTTTGTGCCAAAAAAAAACCAAAAAAAAAAAAAAAAGGTCTTATGACTCAGAAACTTTAAGTGTCAAAACTGGGTTTTACCCAATTTATTTCTTTTAAATAACTATTTTTTACCGTGATATCTGCGAAATGTGAAACGCAAAGGACTTAAATGGAACTTCGTCTGGAAGTGTAGCAGGAACGTCGGAAATATAAAGCACTAAGAAAAGCAATTCTAAAGCAATGGAAATTTTACGATATCACTTGAGAGTGGCACTAACTGTGGTAGCATTTACCGGCTAGCAGCTGCACCCTTGCCCATTGTCAGAGGAGAAAAAGATTATTTGAACCACAATGTTTGCAGTTTGTGAGCTTAATTGCGAGTTTTGAGGCCAGCATGTCAAATTTTTTGAAATTATAAATATGTAAATAAATTTTGCTACCGCTTTCGGATGCTTTGATGAAGTTCCTGACCGTCGCGGCTAGCAGCATTCAATGCGGTGTGCATCAAACTGATGCAGTTTTTGATGCATTTATGCGAGACGAACTTAGATTTAACAGAAACACTTACTCTAATGCAAAGACCTCATAATTCGATAATTAAACGATTGCCCTGCCCCAAATGTTAAAAGTATTTGATGCAACATCCGATCTTTTCATCCAAATTAACCTTCAAAGTGGATCACATAATGCAAAATGTTAAAAGTTCAATATTTTACGCTTTATATCATATAATGTTACGTAAGATGTAAATCGAATCTACAAACATAAGTGTTCTATCCTATAAAACTGTGTTGTTTTGTAAACTTTTATTTGTAATTGGCTATTATTTCATACGTTTTGCTAATCGAAGGATGATTTATCGAGTTATACGTTCATATATTTAAAAAAATGTACATTCAAATCTACGCTTTGAGTTGATTTTTCATTAGCATAACGGAATTTGTTTCGATACACACATAAACACGTATGACTACATGGAAAATATTATGTGACATATGTGCATTTATATTATAATTTTAATATATGTATTGCATACGATATTAAAATGCATTACATATATATCTACAGTTATTTTCTGTTATTGATATCTTCTCGAAATCCGTTAGTAATTCATATTTGTCGTGATACAAATGCACCAACTGAATAGTTTTTTCAGTTATTATGAGTATGATATATGAACCCTAAGTTTAAAAAAAATTACCTACCATTAAAAATATCATCTCGTCTTTGGGCGGTTCCCTTTCATCCCCAACCATAGACAAGATCTTTAGAGGTTCGTAATCTACCTCATAACCAGTCATGCAATAGTTTGTCTCAACCAACATCTCATCCAGAGCCAATAATCTAAATGAAATCATAAATATAAATTTAGCAGTCGACTTTTGTGCACGGTTAAATAATATTTCCAGCCATGCTACACCGAAATTCAAGCCACCATTCTAGAGCCGTAAAGTATTTTCTTTATTTGCAAGAAATGGATGAAAGCTCTCAAAAAAAAGTGCATGCGTTCGCATTTAAATCCAAAATGGAGATGCTAAAGAAAAACTTGACTATCTGCGGATCTGCCGAAGTCAATGTAATAAACGTTTTTAGCAAAAAAAAAAACACCGCAAACAACTGGTTTCGCATCACTTACATTGCTTTTCACCGATATAATTATCCTAACAGCTCCTTCTTAGCCCAATTATTTAACAGCAATCGTCGAAGCGTTTCTCACAAAGGAAAAACGAAGACGAAGCAAAACGAGCCGCGGAAATTGGGGTTTGCTGTGCGTGGCATCAGAAGCCCTCTCCCAGACTAAACTTTCCGAGTCGACGGAGCTGCAGGCAGCCTGCAGCAGCAGTCGGAGAGAGGCATCGAATGACCGAGGCTTCCAGTCGGAGTTTCCAGTGAAAACAAGGCCGAGAGCAGCAAATCCTCGCCTTGTCGAGCGTGACGGGGAAGTTACTCTGATAAAATTTTCGAAAAACAGCGGAAACATGGTTGACGCATAAACGAGTCGTGCGCAAACCGAAGGAAGTTGTAAATCTTGAAAATGCCTTGGTTTGCTTCAAAAATCTGCCTTCCATTGCCGGTTTGGCGAGGAGAATGTCAAAACAGACAAAATACGAGGGGCGGACCCCAAAGTTAGGGAATCCTCCGTGGATGAAAATGAACCTTTTAAAATATTATTTTATATTTTTGCTTCTGAGTTTGTGCTTTTTCGGCCATCTCTGAGTATATGGAAGTTTTCTTCAAAAAGCCGTGAATTATCCTCCAGTTCGAAATCCGTCCATTTGCCCGTCACGCATAGGGGGGGGGGAACCATAACGAAGATCGCGTTGCAGCCGAAAACAAACCGGGAACACGGTTCTTGGGCGGATTTTAGTCATTCACTTCGTTGTGGTTTCTCTTCGCAGCACGATAAACGACAGATCGAAATATTTTTTCTGCTTTAGAATTTCCGACACGTTCGTGATTAAACAAAAATAAACAGCGTGCGGGCGAAAATTATATTTTTCTCCTAATATTCTAAAAACCGTATTTCAAAATCAGCTTAACATTTACCAACTTTAAACACAAACAATTTCTTACTGACCAGTCGCTTGACCTGGCAAATTTATCAGGTTAAACTTTATTTATATTGGCGATTAAAAAATTGCTGGAATCAGGAAATTTTGGAGTTTAACCCGATCTTGCTTATTGCCGTTTTCTTGTACATTTATCAGAAAAATAGTTTTTACATGTTGTAATTTCCATTTTTCCCGTATTTACCCTTAGTTTGGTGGAATAACGTTAGGGGTTTAGATTATATTACAGTTCTGACAAAACATGATTATAACAATCTTTATATTAGGTAAATCTTACATTTGTGGAATTATAAGTGATTTAAACGATATCATAGTTTCGAAATTCGAAAAGGTGCTGAAGCCAACATGAAATCTGTCTTTTAATTCTTGTTTTTTAATTTGCAATTTGTCTACTGTAATTTATTCAAATAAGTGAGCCGGAAGGAACAGAATTCTTTCGGTTCGCAATTTGAAGAATCAAAAATTATATTTTAAAACTTATGAAAGAACAACCAAAAAGCGAAAATTCAGCGATTGGTAAACTCCGTAATTAAATAAGCTTTAAGGATTTTGACGAGATGGCGACAAATTGTTGATGCTTGGCTTGCTCTCTGCTGGCCACAGAACATTGCTCGCCACATTCGACTGCACTTTTTCGTTGTTAATGTTGCGCGGTACTGCAGATCCGAATAAAACGGAAGCGAATTCATTTGAAGAAGGAGGTTGAAGGAGCAGAGGGGCTGCAATGAGTATGAATAAAATTTCCCCACGGAGCCTAATTAAATCGTAACGTTGGCAGCCATGGCGTATGGAAATTTTAAGGGTTTCAACTAAATCCAAATGGCACCAACACGTAATTCCTTATTCCACCAATGGCGCCATAGCAATTAAGGAGGCCAGAATAATTAAACTTGTGAATGTATAAATTGTACAAGTGCCGACTGCACTACTAATGGGTGATTGTCATGAACTTTACCTTTTTTCCTCCTGCCACGGCCATCTTCGTTCTTTTGGGAGGATTCCCGCTTTGCTGTAGCCGATTCCGTTTCATGCCCCATCCTCGAAGAATAAAAATGCCAAACGTCGGTCACCGATGTTGGATGCTATCGCTTACCCCCACAGAATACTCTTTTATTAAAATATTTTGAATTCCTATCATAAGTGAGAAAAAAAGAAAGAAAAGACCCATACATTAAAAACAGTACGTAAAATAATTGTAATAATTATTGTAATAGTGATCTTAGTGGAAGTTGCACATAATGATTTAAATTATACATCAGACCCTGTTTTCAAGAGATCACGTATCTAAGACATATTTACTTACTTTTTTATATATATATTATATATAATTTGATAAAGTGTATGCCGGATGGACGGATGTGGCGGATGGGAATAATAACCATCGTCGTTTTGCAAAAAGAAATTTGTGTTTGTTTTCTTTGCCTTTATTCTTTTAGCGGAAAATATTCCTCCCAATTTCTGAACAAATAATAAAGCTGGAAAAAAGATTTTTTTTTTTTTTTTAAATTAACGCATAATAAGTCATAAAAGAATTGTTTTAGAAAAGAAAGAAAACGACAATAAGCAGAGCCACGAGGTACTTGGTGCAACATTTCCTTAATGACTCCGCGTAAGATTTATTTTCCTGTCGAAAGAGTACTTTGCTGGCAATCTCCTTCTGCGGAGTACCAAATGCGGGCAAGCGATGGTAGATGGAAAATAAAATGCCTCTGGGGAAAGATTCGTTAGATAAGCTAAATTGGATCATTAATTACAAATTAAACATTTCTCACTTCAAATTGTGTAAAAATTACACATTATTTATTTTGATTTTCCTACAGTTTTCAGGCGGAAACTGTTATCTGTTTCCGCGATTCCATAAACTTTAAACCGTGTAATATTCCATCCCATTATAAAAAATAATTTCTTCCGCTTCTTTTATCCATAATTTCGTTTTAAAAATAAATAATGCTAGGTTATGCATGTAAAATAGTTGCTGAAGGCTCGGACGAAAAAGAAATTCCACACAAATTAATATCAGGAGTATTTATTATTTTATACGTGTTGAATGACTGGTTTTAGGAAATGATGAATGCAAGCAATTTCATGATATAAAAAGGAACGTTTTAACATTGTGTTTAGTAGAAAGAGAATTGTATAAAATGCAATCCCAGATAAAAATCTGCATTAATTTAAATTCGTGCCGAATCGCAAACGCGGCAGTGGAAAACATAGCCCGACGTAAAATATATTGATACTCCAAAGGTAATATTATTAATCAGTGTCTCAACAGACTTTTCTTAGTTCGCCATCTCATGCAAGAAATCCGAATTGTAAAATTTTTCGATGGAGGCAACACTTCAATGACGGCTCATGAGGCGACCACGCAAAGAATTATACTAAATTAAAACAATGTTATGAAACATCAATTTTTTTAAATAAATCACCACTTATAAAATTTTTCAGTTTAACAATCGCGAGTTTCTTTCATCGCGGCATATTTCTGCACGAGGCGGTAAAATTTTTTTTTTTTTTTTAGGTACGCGGCACATCACATCAGAATGGGATCCGACATAGCCCGAGAGGCTTTTTTTGAAAATAGCGCGACGCTGTGTATAACTTTTGGTATTGTCTTTGCCTGCACTTTATCGTATGCATTTTACACTGAAGGACATATCCGTATTTTATCTCTCAATTTTAAATCACGTAAAGTTTATATTGTCGTGTAAAAAGCCCTTTCAAAGATATTTCACGCTGAACAGCGAAAACTTTTTAATTATAATAAGTGTAAAAACGACAATCGCTGAATTTCATAACGCACCGTTTGACGCTTGTAATTTGTGTTATATTACGTTTACTATGAGCCGTGCAAAGGAAGAAACTTGTTCCTGGGTTTGAAGATAAATTTATCTGAAGAATACTCATGGCAAATCGAAAATATCGTGCAGATCTCGAAAAGAAATATGTTATAACATTCGTGTCCGGCCGTGAGATTTTTGTTTTATTTACTGCAGCCGAACCGAAGACCGCGAATGTATGTACCAACGAATTTTCCAGATTTTTTTTTTCTTTTTTTTTAATCACAGCACAGATTATGCAAACGCTTTTCAGCGAGTGTGGACACTGCATTTCGGAGGCCGTGACTTTTCAGCGGTCTCCGCGATGAAGTGACCACTTGTCCATAACAGAAAAACACGAAAATTATTATAAAATCGGTGTCGAAAATTTTTTTTTTTTTTTTTTTTACCAAAAACAGTTCTCATTAGTTCATAATTATAGCGCTGATCACTCAGGAAATTGTACTTTTAATTTAAGTTCATTAAATTTTATTAATATCTGACTTAATGCGAAATCATTACACAATCGCATGCTCATTATCCATGACTGTGCTTTAATCCTGTCTTAAGACACTATCCCATTTTCAGTTAGCATTACTTTTCTCAATAGGTCTCCTCTCAGGAGGACCTCCACGAATGGTCTGGCTGGACCTGGCGCTACCAATTCGAGGCTTTCAGACACCGAAAATCCAAAAAAAAAAAAAAAAAAAAAAAGGAAGAACACGAGAAATATTTCCCCCGATTCCCTTCGGACGCGGAGGCATTGTCACTTGCACAGGCGCGATTCGATTCGGTCAATCACCATTCAATTATTTCGATGAATCGAAGTTAAATCGATTATCGAAGTAAAAATCCATTGTTCGGGGAAAATAAAAAGAGGAAGATCTTCGGCAACAGCCTTTTCTCGCTTCCTTTGACAGATCAATCTGCGCACCGATCTCTTTATGTCAGCACTTTCTTATGCGGGACACCATCCATCATTGAATATCGAAGTGCGAACCTTTTCGGAATGTCCTCCTTTTTTTTCGACAAAGGTTTAAATTTTTTTTGCGTACTCCCCTCCCCCCCCTTTCCCCATAAGAATCGGCCATTTGAAATGCTTTGCACACTAATCAAATTGCAACAAAATTTTTCCTGCGAAAGATGAAGAATCAAAAAGAAAAGCATCAGTTAAAAATTAAAATATTTTATCCTTTCAATTTCACTTGGCACATTTTATAAAGGAGGAATGACTGAAATATCGAAAACTTCGGTTTTCGGTGAAAATTCGACTGTGCAAAACATAGTGGACCCTATTACAGGCGCCATTTTCTAGGTCGTATCTTACTGTTCCTTAGATCTTTGAAAAGGACTACCTAAGAAATAATCATACGTTATATGATTCCCCTTTACAGAGATAGCCTCTTAGGGAGATCTTTCCTTATAGTAAAGGAGAACTCTCAGAGAACAAACCATAAAATTCCAATTTGATATTATCGCACAATTACTTCGGTAGAATTTACAGTCTTCTTTCAATCGGTTTTACATATATACGTGTACATATATTGGGACGTACACGTCCATGTCCGTACGGGATGGATTTGTGACTCAATTCCAAACGTTTGAAAAATGTGGCAAAAAGCAAAGATTCGTTGTTTTTTCGCATTTTGCGAATTAACTTTATCCGAACTCATTCGTACAGACCCGACAGAAGATTTGTCTTATTGTTACGTTCATATACATGACACAATCGGTTCGGTTGTTCCTTTCCCCGCTGCTCGATCGGGGCAGTCATGGTAGAACACTGTTGCTCAGTTCACGAGAGTGCCTCCCATGCATGCCTTACTGCAGCCGTCGTCGCCATCAAGCCAATCTTCTCCCGTCAAAATGCGTTAACATCATAATTCATTCGCTCCGTCCATTTGCGGCCCTCGAAACGTTACGAGGATCCTCCCAAAATTCGGGAATGTTAATACAGCGACGAAAAGAGTAAGTTGCCCATATTATGGCTGTGGGTTCGCCTAGTATCGTGAGCCGGATTTTAACCGTGTCCGTACGACAATTAAACATTCTAATGGGAGTTGCTTTTCTTATATTTCTTTCGTATCAAAATTTACACCTTACATAACGAAATACAATATTTCCATTAGGGAGTCATTAATTATTCAGTCATGTACATAATAGTCGAATCATATTGAAATTATAGATTTGTTAATGAAAAATGAAATCAATGATGATAAAGTTGGAAAAATCTAAATATTACATTGGCAGTATCATTAGTCCGCAATAAGAGAAATTGATTAGTCACAAAGCGATGATATTGTATTAAATACATAAGGAAGGAAAAGTGGGTCGTAACAAATATCCTTTTGAATTATGCATATCTGGCTAACATTGAGAACCTATCAGAAATTAGTGGATAACGCATTATAATTATTAAACATGCCCTTTTCCTGTAACATCATCAATTCGAAGATTGATCTCAATGAGAAATTATTAAGCTGTGCACAATATTATTAGTGGCGATGCGGTTTAATTAATTTCAAATAGGAAAGGTTTTTGCGAAACGTATTTCATTTTCCCATTTATATTAACAAATATCCGAACCAAGAATCGTTACGGAAAAATTTCGATCGACTGTTGTCATTTTCACTTCCAGCGTTAATCTTCCCTTATAAGATACAAGGATATCGATTCGTGTTAATATGCGGTATATTTTAGCCATATAAAAGTTTCGGCAATTAATGCGACGCGGCAAATTCATTGATATTATCGGTTTTTTGGTGTAAAAAGTTGAAATTACGAGAAATTTACACGAATAATTTGCGATACGCAAGGAGTGAATTTTATCATAGCCAATGTTGTTTCATAAACGTTCCCACGTTATGAAGTCAAAAAGGAGGAAATTTGATTGCTTGTGCATAAGGCGAAACGGTGTTTAACGCAAAGATAAACTCGGGGAAGTTTTCCGAGTTGGAAAAATCGAAAAGAGTCGATCTCGAATGCACCAATCCCCCCCCCCCCCGTTCGAAATTATTTTCGAAATCCGCGGAATTCGGATAAAACAGAATTTTCCTCCTTATTTCGAATATTTGTGCTGCACTTAAAAAACCCCGAATATTGATTTACTCCGTAATTATAATGGTGTATTTATTATTAGGCAGTTTTTACTCGTTGAACCCCTTGATTCATGATTCGTTACGCTTTGAACAAGAATAATACGCAGCTGCAACGTTTTTATTTCGGTTATAAGGAACAGTAGGAATAGGTGGACTCGCGATCGTCGGATAAACGCGGTTAAAACGTTCCCTCTCCCAGGCGTTTGCTCCACTCGGGAATCGTCTTCTTCCACGTTCGCGGAACCCACTTCCACGCACGGGAAACCGCGCGGAATCCATCTCCTCCTTCCGTTACCTATCGCGATCGTACCCGTGTAGAGACTCGGACAAAAAGCAAAGAAATGAACTTTCCTCGCGGTCTCCATCGCCCAAGTGCACGCCTTTCATGACTCTGAACGTTATTTTTGACGTACCATAAAGCAAAATGACAGCGGACTAACAAACGCCCCCATAAAACAGGGATTTTAATGATTTCTCAAGAACGCCTAAGTCATAAATACGGACTGTGGAGAAACATCAATATTTTACTGCGGAGCTACGTCCGGTAACGTTTGAGCAAAACAGCAAACGCGAGAATCGCATTGCGCGAAGGTAAATGGTAAATGTACGTGTGATCGGCTGCGGGAAATTATTTTCAGGTCTTCGTGGATGCCTTCGCCTTTTCTCGTTTTTCATATTTAAATAAACGGGAATTATGCTTTTTTGTTGCGAATTCGGATCGAGGAAAAACTGTGGAACGAGACTTAATTTTGCCGCATTTTGCACGTTTGTTTTCCTTCCTCGAGATCTCTCGATATATCGCGATAGGTTTCCTTCCTCAGCGTCGATCCCGATGTGTTTTGTGCTACAGACTCGAATTTTCGAACGGAGAAGATCTCGTCCGTCGAAGCTGCAATTTTATAATATATATTCGTAATCATTTTCGGCTTCATTTTAGACTTCCATCATCTGCATTTCATCTTCTCCTATTCCGCGCATTTTTATTGGACGTAATTAGAAAGCTTGACTTGATTCTTGTCGTGTGTAATGAAAATTAACGAACTGGGCACTGCCGTGCTCTTATTGGTCGAAAATCCCGGCATTATCTTTAGACATAACCGTTCTTGCAAAAAGAAAAGTTGCTTGAGTAGTTCCGTATGGGCTGGAAAAAAAAGAAAGATAATAATAATTATAGTAATCATGGCTGGAAAAAAATGGACAAGACATAACTGCGGTCTGTCATATCATCTTCATACGATCATTCATACAATTTATTTAATATTTTTCTCAAGACGCAAGAAATTCACGCTAAGAAAAATCGCCTCTTTCATAACGAAAATTAATTGAAAGGACTGAAAAGTGGCGAAGCCTATTCATGGGAATTTTGGGGCATATCTTGATGTATCTCCCACATCCTGAATACCTTTAATTATTTTAATAGTGCCCACGAACTCAGATCGGCGGAAATACAGAATGCGACTGAATCTTATATTATAAATATACTAGATTATGCTACGTTCTGGGGTAAAGTCCATTTAAAATGAATAAAGATACGTTAATATCGCATATCTCGACCATGAAGATCTGAATCTGAGTTTGAATATAAGAAAATTGGGCCGAAATGTTTAAAAAAAAATTCAACCAGTTTCAAATTACCGGTACATAATTCGATGAAACTATGATGAAATAATTTGCCAACGGTAAAAATATCGAGTAAAATTTATATATTCTGAACATTTGCATATTAAAAATATATAAATCCGTTAATGATTAAAAACTCCAAGAACTTTTACGTTTATTAAAAATAACTATTAATAAACGTAATACATATAAGATAAAAAATATTTTATTATCAAAAAATTCAATTGTACAATTAACCGCACTAACAAAGTTTCATAATATTCAATACATACGTATATAAAACCAAATTTAATTAATAAATAACATTTGAGATCCTGTTAAATATTGGAAAAGTAATAAAGATAATTGTGTTTAATAATTTCATTGTTTTATTCAAAAAATTATTATTTAATATTTCATTGAATGCATGTGCAGCATTTAAAAAGAAAGCTTTAAAATAAGGGGTTGATTCAACAAATAGTTAATGTAAAAATGGAGTCGTGGAGACACCTCTGTGTCACAAAAGTCAACGTAAGTGTATGTAACATCGAAATACGTTTTGGTTATAAATAATTAACTTTAATCGATTGTTCAGAATTTAGTTCAATCTGTCGTACATCATTCTGTATACCTTGGGAATAAGGGCACCGGTAAAATGTTTTTCTCCCGTTTTGGAGATTAGGGCCGCTGTAAGGAAAAAGGACCATAGCTTGTTACACTATATTAAACCTAATCATAATCGTGACTTTTAATTCCTTTGAGTTAAGCATTAAGCGCGGAGCCACAGTATTCGGAAGGGAACAGAGATTTGCGCCGGATAAAAGAACCCGACACGAGAATGCCCCGCCAAAGAAATGAATGAAAACAATTTCTGAAAGCTTCCAAGGCTTTTTCATGGATTGCAGAATGATAGAAAAGAATAAATTATGTAAAATAAAATCGGTTTATATTGGGCAATGCAGTTTGAATTATAAGGTATGGGCGCTTTCTGAAATTACAGAAAAATTTACCCAGATGTATCTTCCTACTTAGCTTATGGATGTGGAGGCATTTGCCTCAGCGACTGGAGAACTCGTTTTCGGTCCATGTTCCCGTCATATCTGTTAAAGCTATATTTAAAAATTAATGATTTTCACACCGCGGTGGTCCGGTATCTTGTCTGTTTTAATATTAATAAAATTAACTCATTGGAAGGCGGCCATTTTCGCTCTTTCTGAGGTATATCATGAGGTTCTGCTTAAATCACACGCGGATTCGGGCAATTTAGATGAAGCGCAAGAGATCAGGCCTTATCCGACCGAATTCATCACATCCAAAACCACAAGTGCGAGTTAATGGCGAAGACTTCACGATTTTTCTCCATTATTTCCCTTTATTATTCGGAAATTGTTTCTTTAAAAATGATGGAGCATTTCAAGCGCATCTCCAAAAATACTAACTTTAATTTTTATGCCGGGGAAAAAAAAAATTAAAATCCGATTATGATCGTTCAGGACTTTCGATCGTATATATGCAGCGTTTCTGTACTAGAAACTGTTAATTTACGACGTTTGATCGCAGGCAGGAATGATCCGCGATCCATTGTTCATGGCTATAGATCAAACAAAACAGAAAATTCTGGTCCATCCGCATAAATCCCATATTAGCGTCCTCAGTGATGCGCATATTTACTAATTGCTGCTTTTTCTTGTACTGTTTTTAACAGCGAGAAAATCCAAAAATCAGTTTACTTAATATTAAGCTATTTTACGGAACAACCGATTTAATTAATTTTTATTTCTCATTGTGTGAATGTTGAGAATCGCTATTTTCTTTCGTCTATTTCAGTCCATGCCAAACGCAGGAAAAATTCACGGCACACATAACATATTGAATGTATGCATAAATTAGTAGTTAGCACATCAAAATACGATTATAAATAGGTTGGTTTACATTGTTTTACACTTTAGCTCAAAATAAATTTTTAAAATCTCATTAAAATTTGGAAAATATTTTTTTAAACGTAAAAATTTTTAACAAGGACTCCCGCTTTCAGCCTCAAATATCCCGTCTCAGTCTGATGGATTTGTAATTACTCGGAACAAATGCGCATTTATCAAAATCATTATATTTCATTATGCATAAGGTGAGGTTTAGAAATAATTTATAAAAATTGCTGAATTACTCGGTTTTCAGCTTACCCAGACAGAAACGCATCGCAATGTAAAATATCTGAGGCGGTGACAATCAATGCACTTTATCGTCTGTGCTCTTGCTTTCGAGGCTTCAGCGATTAACTGAATTGTGAAGCTTCCGTATGAATCTCGAATCGAAAAAAATATGATGTATATAAAGACGCACAAGCGTCAAAAATTGTCGCGTTATTCATCCGCGGGCAATCACTTTTAAGACCTGCGTTTCGCTAAGGGCAGTCACTGACAAAAATCGCGTTTTATTCACCATTAACGGCTTTGCATCGGTCAAAGGCTCGGAAAAATACGCTGCCCGACAGCACGGTCTTTCGAGCAACCTGAAAATCGGCACCGCATGCCGCACGGGACGTGAAATAAAATTCAAAACATATATTTTTGCCCGGGACATTGAATATTTATATTTAAGAGCGGCGGCAAAATCATTTTTAAGAAAAAAATTCGGGAAGTGCGAGCTTCTTATTTATAAACAATTCAAATTTTATATTCCGAAATGGCAATCGTAAAATTTTATCTGCCGCTTTGCGGGATTTTCCGTGACTTCGCGGATTTGGGACGGGATGCATTAAATGCTTCACGTCTACCTAAAAATACTGCACGGCCAATGACGGGCAGACAACAGCGGTGAGGACAGACATTCGCGGTGGATGTCTTCGACCTGCGCACTTTTAAATTCGTTTACGGACGCTCTGCGAAGCCGAGAGCAGAGTTCATTCAGGTTTTCGAATTCAAAAAGCACTTCGATGCCACTCTCAGATAAACGGCCCGTTCATCGACGAGAAAATGTTAATTTGAAAATGATTTTTAGGTGGCGCGAAATCGAAAACGCTCCTCACAGGCGGTAACTGGTCATGTACGGCAATGGAACATGGCGGCAGGGTTGCCGATCGGCGATGTCCCAGCCTCGAATTACCTATCGCGTCGGACTCGTCCGTCGCCGTCTCCTCCCGAATCTGCCGACACGCGATTCGAAAATTGCCTTCGGATCGAGCCACGACGCTTAGGATTCCGGGTCTCCGGCAGCACTTGTTTAGTGGTCAAATTTTCCCGCACGGGCTCCGGCGGAATTCGCGAACGGCAAACGTTCGAAGGAATTGCGCCGTTCGCCGGCGCATCGATGCCACCCGGAATAGCAGTGACTCGGGTTCCTTTTTTCTTTCTAACTCCGTCGCCGTTTTGCGCCACCCTGAACGAAAATCCCGTCCGCACCGGTTTCGCAGCAGATTCTCACGGTAATGCCGACTTTTATGCGAATAAACGAATGCCTTTGCGGATGTAAATGTCAATTAAATAAATGATTGCGACCAGGAATTGTTTCTTCGATAAACAATAGAAGATTATACTCATTACTCCTTCTTCAAGAGGAACGTGTAATTTGAATGCGTTCGAACACATCGCGTACGTACATCGGCTCACCCGCGGTTCCGATGCTGGATGCAGACCTTACGGCATCCCGGTGATTTTTTCCGAAATTGGAAATCCGAACGTCAGATCATGCGACAGAAAATGAAAATGGAAATAAAATTCAGTCGGGGACCGCTGCGGATCGAGAGGAAATTTCCGTACGATTCAACCGAGACCGAGGGTGCGTTCGTTAACCATCTTTTGCACGAGGTGAAGTTTGCCTGCCACGCGCGGTTTTCTTATAATATCCGGACGTGTCGGAAGACTTAATCCCTAAGAATCTTATGCCCCGTGGAAAAATCCTCTTTGCCAATTTGCCGTCGATCGCTCGAACTGTCCGTCGGGCGCTCTTCGCCGGGAGTTTCGGGGAGGTTGCCGGAAAAAAAAAAAAAAAAAAAAGAAACATAGGCCGAAAACCGATCTGGATCTGGTAAGAAAACACGGGGGAATAAAGACATCGGGATCGGTGTTAATGGCAAAAGATGAATGCGCACAAATGGCTTTCGTGAATAGCCAAAATTGAAACTTCATCGTGGCACAATGAGTCAACTAGTGTGACAAATTTGGGAGCCTACCCTCGTACAAACACTGTGACAAATTCGGGTTATTTGCAGACTCAATTTAGATACCTCGTGAAATGCTCCTGAATAAAATCTGTTAACTCTCTTTCGATGCCGTTATGGTCGATTGCTCTCTCCGAGCATGCACCTTCTTACCTTCTGCTTGACTATTAGATGAATATTAACGAAAGCGGCCTCCGACATGCTTCCCCGCAAGAAACTAATTGCGGTCGAATGAAGTCGTCGCACGCTGCAAATTGCGGAGGCACCGTCACTTTTTCCCCGGCAACTGGATATGTCTTCTTTTAGAACGAACGCACCATAAAACGCGTTAACGTCGAAATCCGATGCTTCGCATACGGAGAAAAATTCACAGATGACCGTTGAATATTTAAATCAGTAATAATAGAATCTTAATTGAGTCGGTAACTTTTTGACGTAGTTTCGGTTCATTTGATAATAGACTCACTACTTTTTGACGACGTTTCGCTTCATTTCTCCTTTATTATAATGTAATTTTTTTGTATTGATTCCTCGTTTGATGTATTATGGTTCCCCTCAACAATAAAACCCGAATGCGCTTGCCCCGCAAAAAAAAAAAGAAAAAAAAAACAGTTCACCGCAAAGTTTCGCATGAGGTCGAACTAAAATCCGATCGCTTTCGACCGTGCATTTATCTTGCCGAAGAGGATCACCAATTCAGCTGCTGCTGTCGGATGTTTTGCGGCGAACGGCGAGAAACCGACCGACTGCTGCCGGACAGCGGCACCGGCAGATACATCGCTCCGAACAAGTTAAAAGTTCCTGCCACGGGGAATTTTCTCACGTAATCGCGATGCATTCCCGACGCATAGCCTCGTGTCGCACAATGCGATTAATGCATGTGTGACAATAATGTAAACCTGAAATGGTATAATTTTAATTCTTCAATTTTCGGGCCGGGTCGCAATTTTGATTTTACGCAAATCTGAACCACGGATTTCGTCCGCGACTTTGTCGTTTAGTTCCACACGCACGGCCAACGGCGCACGATGGATCGCCTTCACGCCCCGATCCTCGTTCTCGTAAGGCATTTCTAAAACCTTTCTTTCTTTGCCACGGTTAAGTGCCGCAGCGAACGCGCTGTTTGGCGATGATTTTAACCGGATGGATAATTTTGGAAAATCCCGCAGCAAAGAATTCCCGCGCCCTTTACCGGGACGCATTTGCGGATCCATCCTGCCGGATAATTTTCGCTTGGAGGTTTTTGATAAGGGTGGACGCTTGGTGCATGCAGCATCCGTCGAATCCTTTCGACGCGAAAAACCCTTGACGGCAACTTCAACGAGTGAAAAACTTTTACAAACGACAAAGGCGATTCGAATGTATTAATTGTTCAAATTAAACTTGCAAAGCGTTAAATTCCGATTGTTAACGCCAAACCGACGAATTCGGCAACGGGCTTGTTATAACCGAGTAAAATTGAATTTCGATGTCTTGCTGAGGTTCCATTAATGGATGCCCGAAACATTTGTTTCACACCTGATGGAATCAAGAAATATTATATTTCGATTAGACAACGTCACCTTTCGATACATTGATTGAAGTTATTCTTTCGGCGAGGCCTCCAATCGTTGTGCCATCCCGTGTGAAAATTCAAAACACTTCCGAATTTTAAATACATTTTCAACATTAAACTCGTAATATTATCGGTCTCGATCCCGACGCCGAAATTGGCCGCTCGACGTTTCAGCGCGACAGAGAAGAAGAATGAAAAATACAAAGAAACCTGAAAAATAATTAGCCATTTTTCCGATCCATATCGCGTATTTTTAGTTCCCATGCAGCGATCTGCGAAAATTAGAATCTGACCGAGGTTTTTGAGCGTAATCAATTTGCATTTTCAGCATGCACTCATGGATTAAATTTTACGCCATTAATACTATAACAACCGATTAATGTTGAATAACAAAGCGATGGCTTAATGGCATTGTTATTCCTTTCGAGTAACGGTGCACGAAGAAAATGAGGCCCGGCCTCCGGGGAAGCAGAATAAAACATGACACTGCCCGAATAATTAAGAACATCATAATGGTGTCGTAATTCGTTGACGTGGCGAAACCGATAAATAACCAAATTCATACGCTTTGGCAATTTCCAAAAGCGTTCAGAGGGGCAAAACCTGGACGGTGGAAAAATCCCGCGGTGAACTGTCCAAAGTCAGGGCTCCGAGAGCCTGGGCCTTGAGCATGTGTTGATATATGAAGATGAAGATTCGAGAAACTTCAGTTTGCTCTTTGTTAAACAAACTTCAGCGCCGAAATAGTGTTGAGGCTGCTGTCGGAAAACGAGTAACGTGTAGGTAACATTGCTCTTTTTCGTTTCTTCCGTGAAAATTTTCCCTGCCAAAATTTTCTGCTTTGACAAAATACATATTTATGAATGTTTCGCACTCGTACAAATATTTGAATCTTATTTTTAACATATTTTCCATGTATATATATATTCCATTAATTCGATAATGAATTTTAGAATGTTGCTCCTTCCGCCAGAGTTGTCATTTTACGTTATCGAACGAGTAAGAAAAATAGATTTCTTTACCATAAAAATGTTAAGGTTCCCTTCCAAACATAATGATTTTCGCTCGAAATTTAAAAATTCACGGGATATAATACAACCTAGATTGCTATAATGATCAGGGTGAGTGAATGATATTAAAGCTAAGATCCACCGGAATATGAAAATACTTCTGATAGCAGAAATAGTATTGCTTCAGGTATTGGAAATAGATATTTTTAAAAGCACTCTTTTTTTATGATGCACCTTAGAATTGCGTTTACTTTGAGATTTTCTCCTCGTTGTGCTGCTGTTGTGCGCTTTTAATTGGTGTCCTTCTTCCAGAACAGGTCGTACCCTCGAACACGGGAAAAGAAAGTTAAACTTCTTCCAAAAATAATATGAAAAGCAAATTTGCCTTACTAGCTATTTTGACCAGTGTGTTGGACCGAGACCCACATGTCGCATCGCCGGCGTTCACAGCGACATTTCCAGGCTCGAAGGAAGTCTGCCCGCGAAAAATTTGTCACTATTAACTCATCGTAATGTTTCATGGAAAAAGGGAAAAAATCAATGAGCTGCCTACTAAGCAGTATAAGAGTCGGAAAGTGAACTCCTACTTCCCGGACAGAATCATGGTACATGGTAAGTGAACCTAATACCTGGCATTAACGCACTAAATAGGGTAATTAGTGATTTCAGTTGACGGGTGGGCAACATTAAGACGTAAAACCCGAATAACTTCTTACTCAGGAGATCACTAATTTAAACCTTTAGTACGTTTAATACCAAGTCCATCCTACATCACTAATGTTATGGGGTTTGCTGCGTGAACAGTTCATTCAACCAGTGAATGGAAATGCTAATATCATGACAAATTTATACTAATTAATAAGATTGTAATTTCACCCGCTTAATAATCAGAGACGAAGGTAATTCGATGATTAAGCGAGGGCATTGCCCAGGACATGGGAAAACGTTAAGCACTGAGATTTACTCTGCTTCGTGTCAGCAGCTGATTCATTCTAAAAATAAAGAGTCAGAGCGTGCGTAAATGCCCGTAAGCGACCGGTTTCCAGAAGAAAAGAAAAATTTTGAGATTGACACACAAACCCCATTTGCAAACGTATGGTGGCACCTTTTTCATTTCGATATTTTCAGGAACCTGAAAACTTTTCCCGCCACGGCATTTGATGCCGACGGCCGAGAGAACTTTATTTTACATCCCAGTTTTTAAACGTTCTCAAGAAATATAATGCCGCGATTTAGAAACATTTCTTACCTGCTGCTCTCAGTGAAGCTTGTCTAATGCATTTCCGGATCCGTATGAGGAGTACGAAACATCAGGAAACCTAATTGCTTCATGTGTAAGATTGGCTTCGATTAGGTTAATTTTAAAATAAATTAATAAAGGTTAAGGGAGGCAGCTTCCTTGGTGGTCCCGGCAACGATCCTCCCAAGATTCTGGATGCCCGAAGAAGTTTAACATTCATTCCGTACCATTATGTAACATGGAATTCAATATTTAAATCATTATGTACCCTCTTAGCGTACCCGTGAATTGTGATGTAAATGCAGAGGATCACGAGGAAAAATTACGAACGAGGAGCGAAAAATTTTTCGATTTTAAAAAGATTCCCGACCGTAAATAAGGGAAATTTGCCTTTCCCGCCAGTTTGGTCGGTTTGCCTCGCATCTTGAAGTTTCTGCATGTTTAAGAGTGGCTTGAGTCCCCAAAAGACACAAAACGCCATCAAAAGACCCGAGCTGGTTTAATCGTAATCGTGATTAGCATAATTTATGTTCGTAACCAGAAATAAGGTTTTATCCAAATGAAGTTGATGGTCGGAAATTATCGGTAACATTTCCTTTTACTAATCAATTTACTTATGGCTCCGCATGTTTGATGGTGGTGCATTACTGTGCACACATTCTCCGGACAATGTCATGGAAGATTTTGTATTTTGTAATCACGGAGAGTTTCCTACTTTTTGAATTCTCCCAAGCATTTAGAGTTCTGGCGGTATGTTTTCACGGGGGCCGTAATTCCCGATATCCGGCATTTCCCATGCCCGGTTGAAAGCACTCAAAGTGACACCCATCGAGAAAAATCATTTTAAAATTTGAAATACCTCGAAGACAGCCATGGATGACGCGGTTTGGGGAACTCTTTAAAGGCAAATAAGGTTCGAAAGGAAGATGGAAGACTGCAGATCGCGGAAGGAGTCTTTGCAGAGATTCTTCTGTCCTTAGCGTGCTTCTGTTTGCGGCCTATGCCATACCTGCCACTACCTGAAATCAGTCATTTCTCAATTCTTCATGTCTTGCACCCCAAAATCCGTGACCAATTTTGTACCCGTTCACCCATGCCTGAGGTAAACCATTCCAACCTAACCGGCATACCCGGAGCAATCTTTTCAATTAGAGAATCCTTTGAAAACCTTCGCATTGCGGGGCGAATAAATTAATGTTAGAAAAATCCATAAATTCGGTTACATAATTAATTCGAACTATTTAATTTTTTTATTGTGGCAATTTCGGTTAAAGAAATAATCGCTTAACAGAAAAATCCCCAACCGTTATGTTTAATCCATAGTAATTTAGTATTTCTCGTAAATCCATTATTTTTAATACCTTAACAAATTATTAATTATTAACTGCTAATGCAATCCGCAATCGAAGTGATTAATTGTTAACTGAAAATAGTTGAATGTTTTTAATTGCTCTTAAAAATGTCGACGTCAGGAATGTTTCAAATAAGGAAATATTGGGAATAAAACCTGATTTTAGATTTATCCGCAGTTTATGAAGACACATACAGATTCCATTCTTTTTTTTTTATAATATTCAAAATACCGGAAAAAAAAATGTTTTTTCTTCAGTTCTTGTACATTAACATTTAGTATACATGCAAGGGAATATAAATAAGACAATTATTCATCGGGCAGTGGCTCCGCGATTTTCTAAAATTTATTTTCTTCGGGTTGTCACGAAAGCGAAAATGTCAGAAGTTGTATGACCTAAAACAAAGAATAAACTTGTTACATTAAGAAATTGAACTGTTTATGTAAATTTGGAAGATGCGTATAGCGTTCGCCTATTAGCGAAGTGCTAATTATGAAATTATTCTTTATGTAAGTGCAAATTACCACTTTACCCGGTACGGAATATTTTATAAATTAAGGCCCTCGCTCGTCATCCACCTTTTTAATGTTTTAAAAATATGGCCGAGGGACAGAAAGATTTTCTCTGTTCAAAGTGATTTCATCTACTTTCGACAATGGTTTGAGAGAAGTCTAATTTAAAAATTAACATGAAATTAATGCCTCTGCATTTCGTGTATCAGCGATCCAGTGATCCAACCGTTTTACGCTATTATTATAATTGTAATGATAATGATGATGAGATGGTCTTTTCATCTGCTAATAAGTAACCCGTCTTATACCGACGCACAACTTCAGTTTAAACCCGTTTCATTTTTATGTGAGAAAATGAGGTTTTCCATCGGAAAAGCTTTTTCTTACACTATACAAGGCTGGGAACGATTTAATTTTTTAAATATTTGCTAATTCCGGAAAATGTGACTTGTAGTCGACGATGGCGATGTAAACCTCATTTATTATCCGCACATTTGGTCTTTTCGCTAAAAAGTAAAAATGGCGTTGGGTAATGAGAAATGGAACGGTTTCCGGTCCCATAAAAAAATTCGTATGATCCAAATAATCGCCCTTCACGTCCATCTGTACCGGTTTTGCAAAAAGTACTGAATAACATGAAAGGAAATTGCATTATTTTAAAACTGGCTTCCTTCACGTAATACTTATCTAAGGGATGCGGTGGATTGTAATAGTTCTCACTGCCGATGCGAACGGGGGTAGGAAAACAATCAAGACCACCCCAGACTCATGGAAAAAAGAATATTAGCTATAATGAAAGCAATTTCGAATGTAATTGTCACTATAAGAGCAACGGAAATTATTTAATGACTCCACTCCCCGTGTGATCGTTATTATAGTAAAATTTGATGACTTCATTTTCGGTATATTTATATATATATTCCCGCCCCTTTGGCAAAAATTCGACTGGGCCCCATTTTCCTTTAAAATTACCTCTGTTTCCAGTCTGTGCTTCGCCAAATGAAGCCGAAGATGATAATGACACTTATATTAAAAAAAATAATATCATTCCCAGATGCAATTACTTCATTTTATAGTGTTTCGTTCCTCTATCATTAACGCCAATATCCCTTTTGGAAGCTGTTAATAAATGATACTAATAATTATTGACACGTATTCAGTTTTTAACCCAATTTACATAATATAATTCTACAAATTTTATTCAGAAAAAGCAGATTAGCGTGATGAATTTTACAATAACAGAGATTGGAATACTGAATATTTTTTCAATTTTGGAAATTTTTTCATTCAGTTTTTAGGTCGCAGGACTACGAGAAAGACAAAAATTAAATTTTCATTCTGTATAAAAGTTAATTTATTAAATACACAATTAAAATATATTATTTTTAGAGAATGATCAAAAAGTAAATGCATAACTTTTCGCTATAATGCTTTGCAGACTATCTGAAGCCTTTTTAATATATTATCCATTCTTGCGAGGCACATATCATTCCTGTTTATTTATTCTCAGTTGATTAAATGTACATTATTTCTCAAATCGATTTTTTTGTCTTTCCAAAGGCTGCAAATTTTTTGCTGTGGAGATATGTTATTCTTCTTTATATTGCACGATTCATTCTTTTCATTCGTAATAAAATAAGTTTATAATGTCAGATATATCTCGTGAAACAGGAGGAGTACCAAAATTCGAGTCTTTCTATTGGTCCAGTCTCTTCATAAAATCACTGAAAATAAGCGAAAAATTTTACACCTCCATTCCCGGTGCTATTTATGTTATCAATGAAAGCTTGCATAAGAACTTTAAACGACGCATTTCGGAGATTCTGCCCTTTTCCTGGCATCTGATCAATGGTACAACAGGCGAAATTTCATTTCGCAGTACCTTTCAATGCCCAGCGCAAATCCCGAATCATTTTTACACGAAATTACCAAAAATCAAGAAAAATTATTTCTTAATGGACAACCAGATCTTGTGACACTGTCAATTATGGTTGCAAATATTAGGCTGCCAACGAATTTCGAAATGTTGCAAAACTCGCCATTTTTTACGTCACCCACAACATATTTTTTTTTTTTTTTATTTATTAACCGAGCATTCAACAGAAAACCCCGTTGGTACTCATCATTTGTCACTATTATGAATTACATACATTCAGTTAATGAGCAAATCACTCGAATTTTCCACAACGAAAGATCCATCACACGGGAAACCATCAAGTTCGGTTACGTTTTAAACGTGGTCGAGATTTTTACAATGGAAAGCGGGCAATAAGTTAAAAAGACATGTTAATCCAAAGTGAATGAAATAATTGAGTTCTTATTATCAAGGAGAGGAGAAAAACAAGGCTAAATACCTCTGGTTACAAACGAAACAGATCATTATGAAAACAACATAATCAATGAAATAATTTGTGCGCATGCGTATATATAAGTATTATGTTATTTAGCTGAACCACCTCGGTGTTAGCTACACCACAATATTTCGTAACAAATGCATAAGCTTTAAGATAGAGATCACGGACAGGGATTTACAAGCATCCGAAAGGGTCTTTTACGAGTGCTTTGTCTGCGGATCCGAAGAAATTTAAGAATAAGGCGCGGGCAACCGATTTTCCATGTCGAAGCACTCTCAGGAAAGGATAAAAGCCGGGGCTTAAGGCGACGGAGAAATTACAGGACTAGAACGGGCCACACACACGGATAGTGATGTCATGGTACCATTATTAACGTCGGTTCGTACTGCCCTTTTCTCGCCTCTATCTTCTTGTACTTCTTAAATTATGATTTAAAATAATACACGCCTTTAAGATTTGTTCATGGAGCGATCACTTTCTGAACGTAGGAGCGAGCAAAAGCTGCCAAGTCTTCCCCGGTCCGGACGAACTCCCGGGCCGTCCGCATAACCGTGGAACGTTGTTCACCTCAACAAAGGGAATCGGAAATCGATTTTGCGCAAATTGCAACAAGTTGGAAAACGAATGTAAGAGCCGGGTTTCAGCAAAAGCGGATTTTAAACGAAACGGAGCTGGAGAAAAACCGGAAAGCGCTTCCTTTACATCTTAATTACATGAACCGAATAGATTTTTGAAATTTCGATTCCGTTGTAATATGGCTCAAGAGGTCCGTTGACGGAATCTGGAATGGTTTATGGATCATTCCGTGCAAGGAGGAAATGTTCCTCTCTCAAATCGGGCATCAATTAGATACAAACACGAAAACGAGATATGCGGAATGCATTGGATGTTGGTATCCAAATTACGACCTCACATGTTGTACCATTGTCTTCAACAAGTTAATTTTTACTAAATAAAGCACATCAACAATTTTAAATTAATGCCGGATTCCATTTATATTTGCTCATTTTCCGTTTTTATTTTCCGCATATAAAAGGCATTAAAAAAAAAAAAACCGAGAATCCAGTTAGAGAAGAAATTGTTAATTACAAAATTCAGCTAATATCAAAGATTTCTATGTTAAATTGCCCAACTACTGGCAATTAAAGCGCATTTGACCTGGCAGGTCCATTTGCGTTGACCACATAGAACAATTGCGGAACGAAGCTTGCACGTACTACCTGAATCCTAATTATTTAAATATAATGCTCACTAATGTATATTATTCTAATGCTAATGTCGGAAACTGTCGGTTGGAGGAGTTAAAAAAAATTTAAATTACACACCGAAGTTCACTGTCAGAAATGTTATACTACAGGATAAACATATATGGTTATTTTTTACCATGTCTCAGTTTGTTCATGTGCAATTTTTTCATGCCCGTTTCAATGGACTTTTTTTCTTCCCCCTTATCCCCCACATCTTACAAAAACCCTAGATGATCAACAGTTGGAAATCATCAAGGAAAAGCTTTCCACTATTAAATTTTATGGATAAAAATAAAGTGTAAATATGTATTATATATATATATATTAGTCACGGTTATAAATATTGTTATCCCGATGTTTATTATTTACATTTTCAAGCAATTTAATTTTCAACGCTTATAACCGAAGAGTTTCGCTAAACATTTAGAACGACTGTCCATCATAAGCCTTTAAAGAAAATCCTTTGTCATCCACACGAAACAACGAATTTGATTGGGTAAATATTGTCATACATCTGGTGACTATTTATGATCATGGTATTGCAGCATAATAAATTTGTGACAATTTAAAAAGAAAGTATTTCTTTTATAAATATCTCCTAATTAAACAGCAAAATTTCCCGCATTTGAAATTCGCACATTATGTAGAATAAATGTTATAATGATAGTCGGAATAATTTTTTCAAACGTAAGGCCATTATGTTATTATTCATTTTTAAATAATCGACTTTTTTTTTTTTCATAAAAGAAATTAATTTAAAAAATTTTTTATAGTACCATAAACATAAATAAGCTCACGGTAGAAGATATAAATTGTGACAAGCAGCCCCTGCATTTTATTCGCAATTAAGAATTAATAGTTTTGTTTAAATTATAATTAATTTTAATTTATTAGCAAATAAAATATACCCTGAATGAGAGAAAAGAAGTTACGAAAAGCAACGCAAACGACTGATATTTTATTGGATAGTCGAGACATGCGCAAGAACTTAAAACTGCGATTTACATGAAAAAGGTGAGTGGAGGGCAAATCGCGTATCAGCGAAAAGCATGGGGGTAGGTGGATGAAGGGTAAAATTTTGGATTTTACAATAAAAGGTTCTGATTAGGTAACGGACCTAAAAGACGGAGTCAGACCCAGGAGTGCACTTCGCGGTGCATGCCTTGCTGCTCCTCATTCGATCGACCATTATCATTTATAATGAAACAAATAATTTCATTTTAATGCTCAGAATTAAATGCCTCGATCGTTTCACCTTAAAGCCAAAAATGTAAATTCTTCCTTATTCATTATAATTGGTCTCATTATCATCTTACCGGAACAATCCGTCGAAGAAACTCGGATTCCGTTCATTTTCCGGGGCAACTTTCTGAAAGAAGAAAAGGCATTTCCCTTGCATTCGGGAGCACTTAATCGATAGCGAGGCACCAAAAAAGTTAATTTCATGGCATGCAACAAGAGTTATCAGGAGCGGAGTCACTTTCATTTGCCTTGCATTGAAAAGGACGACCGGTAGTACGTAAAAAAGAATAAATAGATATAAAAAAGTAACAACAAAAGAAAACAATCGAAATAAGTTAAAAATTACTTGTAATTACATTTCATGCAACCAGTACTAATAACTATAGCAAGGTGGGCTAATCTTGACACCGAATACTCAATGGAACCCTTTGAGAGTGCCGACGAAATCGATTCCTCAGCCTTAAAAGACCGACGGACGCCTCTGCGCAGACCGCGGCCCAGAATTCAGGCACCGCGCGGCGACACGCACTCCGTGCACCACTCAGGCACAGATGCTTACCTTACGGGAGCACCCCCGGCACGGAGCTCAGGAAGAGCTATTAGTTCAGGCAGGTGTGGGGTCCCCGTAATTGATCGAGAATGATTCAAATTTTAAAAGACAAGATCTTCGGGAGATGAGTCGATGCCTGCCTTCCTCGCTGATTCGGGGTGCGACGTCCGCAGCGCAGACGGGGAGGTGGCCCGGGGCTGCCGCCCCGACAGCGACGAGGCCGAGAATGCGGGCGGCGAAAGGCTCGACCTCGGGTGCCTCGTGCCTGGAAAGCATTTTGGAAAACTGAGTCAGGTCTCGCCCCCCCCACGGTCGGCGGAAACCAATACAGATTGAGGCGTTTTGGCGTTTCAAACACGAGACGTCTAAGCGAATTAATTATTTTTATGTGATCACTGAAAAAAAAAATTTTTATGGAACCTTCGGCGGCAATGAATTTTTTCAGATTTATTTTTATTAAACTTAAAAAGAAAAAAAAATGTGCTTTATAATATATGCGTGCAAATTCCCTTGGAAATGTTTGAAAAAAACGAAATTTTTTGATTAATTTATCAGAGTGCGAAGATTAATATTCGGCCACGCAGATTAAATATTAAATGTGAGATTGTATACGTTACGTAGAATAGAATTTGTCTCAAAGAACCTTGCATGAAACGAACATATCCGCATATGCGGCCGGCGAATGTGAATCTAAAGTTTTTGTAAAAGTTTTGAACAAAAGCAACACACCTTACGTACTTGCGTTCCTACTTGTCGGACGCCTTTCTACTATTTTCCATTTCGACAATTAGTTTTTGAAAAAAAAAACTTGTTAAAGGTACCTTTTCGCATGGCAATGTCCGATTAAATATTTACGTAACCGATAAAATGGTTTTACCAGTTTTAAACTGCTTTCCTTGCAAGATAATTTTAAATATAAATAATTTCATTGCGTTTTTACTTTTTCTTTTCCTTCGCGTAGCCCCCGGTGTTCCACATTTTCCAAACGGCTCGCGGGGGCAGAAGGCGCTCGAAGGAGCCGAGCACAAAAAAAAAGAACGAAATTAACGAGCATCATCCTTTCAAGATCGTAAGGTGTATATTGACGGAAGAAGGTGGCAGTCTAATGGGCCGAAGAGAACATTTTTTTAAGATGTCATGAGAAGCATTAACAATGGTAGGAAAAAAAGCGAATGCCTTAATTTGATGCTAAGGCGAACACAAACGTGGAAAGTACCATTGGCATGACGGACAAAAAAAGGGTTGGTACCTCTAAATTAATGTCAAAACCTTATTTCCTTTTCGTGGATGGAATCAAGGTTCTCGGAAGAGAGTGATTGACACTGAAACGTATTGGACCGAATCGCGACTTTTCGACGAGCCGGGAGGCAGCGCCCCCGCCACCGCCCGGGGGAAAGGCGACGTTTCGTCGAGGGGCCCGCGTTCGTGAGGAAGTGACGTCATTCATTTCCTCCTCTCTCCTCCCCCTCCCCGCCTAACGAGAAAAGACGGAACGTAAACAAAAGGATCGAGGTTCGTCAAGTGCCGTTCGGTCACGGTGCGCAGACAACCTTTTCCCGAGGGGCGGCAGTCCAACAAAAAGAAAACGATCGATCAATCAATCAATCAATCAATCATTCCCTCGATCAATCTCGGCGGTGGCATTAGCATAATCGCCATTAATTATTATTCTTAACAACCGCTTCGGCGTTGGCGGGTTCTTCATTAGCAGACAATAAGTCACCTCCGGGAATGAAAGGCTTGCTTTAAAGCTATCAACGCCGAGCGGTGACGTCCCCGTGCTCTTTGCCTTCGCGGTTCCTCGAACGCCGTTCGGCTGTGGGCGCGAACGCTTCGGCGTCAATCTGCCGCCGGTGGAAGAACTTGAAAGGGAACACCGAGAAGCTGCGGAGGAGGAAAAAGCGCGGCTTCCGCTGCGAGGTTGGCAATTTTGGCCCTTCGACCGACCAGATCTTGCCGCGGGGATCACCCAACCTGCCCCCTGCGAGCAAGTTCCGTTTCATACAACACAATTTTAACTTCACGGGGATTTTGGCCAGGAGTTTTAATGAATCCATAAAACGTGACCAGAACGTAACCTTTTTTCAAAAAAATTACTGCGACTCTTTTAATACCTTTAAAGATCATTTAATTAATTTTATGTTGAAACAGCACGAAAACCCGGGCCGGCGGAACCTTTCGTTCGCACAAATAAATAAATCAAAACCAGTGATTTTCGTCTCTTAGGTTATCGCCGATCGCACAAGTTTAACCTAAGCCCGCGATGCGAAGTTGCCAAATTTTTGAGGTCCCAGCTTCCGCTTCCGCACCGCGCCGGGTCTTCGACGGTTCTCGCCCCGCGCTTTGCCGGTTCCGCAGAGGAAGATCGAACTTACCATCTCGGTAAGGCGTCGGGAAAAGGAAGGGAACCGAACGCGGTTAGATCGCTTCGCGTGCCCTGGCGTGCCCCGGTGGCAATTTTCGACGTCCCCGAAAGGGCACCGGGACAGTTTCGACATTCCTGCAGCTTGCTCCAAGGCGGAACCAAGCGCGCATCCGTTTCCGCATGCGGGCGGACGGCCTACCCACGGGCACGGAGCAGGACCTGTCGACCTGTCCCGTCTCGGTCGCTCTCGCCCGGCAGGGAGGCTTCGCCCCGTTCCTGCATTTGTGCAGGGACGTGTCACAAGGTTTGCGCGTGAACTGTTTTCGATCGCATTTCGAATCCTTTCACAATCTAAATCACCCTTCAACACGGATGCCACGTGCGTCTGAAGGCACCGATCACTTTACTTATCAGGATATAAAGTTGAACGTGATTTAAATATTTTTCGACGATTTTATTAAATTAAAGACGTGTCATAAGCTTGTTAATCTGTGGAGCAAATTTTATGTTATGAAATTATATTTCATCAGACACATCAATTTTTTTTATGGAATAAAAACAATTATTTTTTTATTCGTAATGCAAAAGGTAAAGTTTACTTCGTATTAACTTGATATTTGCAATTGATTTCTCAAGCGCTTTTAGTTATGCAAATTGTGCTGCAGTGTGTGTGTGTGTGTGTGTGTGTGTATATGTATATAGGTATGTAAATTTATATCTAATTTAATAGAAATTAAAATCTTTTTAAACACTTTAAATTAGCAATTGGTTTTCTTTTCCATTCGAACTATTATATTCTCTATTATAACATTCTATACATGTTAATTCTTATAAGCGATGAAAATCTTGGTGTACGCGCATTTCGGATGGCAGATCCCGATAAACGAACATTCGTTATTAAATAACTGAGATGGTCTGTAAAGCCATGACGGTGATTTTGGTAATGTTTTTTGAGATGGATTCCTGCATGCGGACAAAATGAAGCCGAAAGTTGTGACGGATTTCTTTATTTTTCATATTGCAATCAAAACAGGAGTTCCGACAAAGGAAAAACTTTCAAATCGCACTTTGCTCATGCTCCGCCGGGATCACCGCAGATTTTTAGGTCGGGTTTCCGCGCGGGTTCATCAGGTAAACCGCTGCCGAAACTGCTGTCGGCCGCGTTTTCCCTTTTCGTTACGGCGAAAGGATCGCTTTCGCCGGAAACCCATTCGAAAACCCGGATCGTTTCAAATGCACATATCTAATGTAATTTTAGGGAACGGCCTGAATTTGTTTATCGGAGCCATAAAAAGTTCCAAATAAAAGAGATATTTCCCATCAAGGGAACAATAAATCCAAACAAGATATGAGCCGGGGATCGTAAAACTTGGATCCTTACAAATTAGATAAATGTGTGGGTTGTTCGTAGCTGGCTACTTGTGGAACCGCGTCGGCATCTTTGTGAAGCAATAAACCTCCCACGATACCGCCCTTAACGTAGTTTTTTTGCTGCAACCCTCGCCACAGGGGTGTCAATGAAGCGCTTTATCTTGTCGAACATTCGAACACCGTCACGTTTCCTTCAACAACCGTCCCCGGCATGTTCTCGTTACCGACCTCTTGCGTCGCCGTCAATCGGGCATCTTGGACGATTCGGATTCTGATGCGAGGTCCCGCAAGGCGGCGACCGGTGCCGGAAGGCTGCAGGCGCTTCCCTGTCGGGCACCGGACGCCTTTCCCTCCCCCTCCCCTCCGGCGCCCTTTCTTCGTGCGGACGCTTTAGCCACCACTTGCTCCTCCACGTATCATAGCTCGCATAATAGGAACAAAGACCGTTCGACTGTTAACATAATTAAATAGCTCGTTACCAGACCTGAACAAGAGATTTCTTTTTCGGTAATTTTGTCTTGACGTGAGTCTGTCAGTTCAAAAATTGGCGCCTTCACGATTCCTCTCCGGAATCCACTCCACGTCGTTAATTGAGGTTAAACCTTTCAAGAAAGGACCGACCGGATGAATTCCTCGCTCGGGATAATTTAAAACAGCATCCCATTCAGAGCGAGCGATAATGATTTTCATCTCTTTCTCTGCGAAGCCACCCGCAGACATTTTCCGCATGAGTCGGATTTTCTTTTGTGCCCGCGACGCGGGGGCGGAATGCGCCCCGGACGCACTCCTGCGCCTTCGACTTGCTCTCGTTCGCTTCCGTTAAAAGCGCCGGTTCCGGCGTGTTGGGGGCAGAGGATCTTTTCCCGTGGATCTCTTCTCTGTTCGGGAACGATTGCCGAATCCGCATGCAGGGCTGAGGAAAATCCGAATGGGAAAGTTGCCGGTTTAATGTGCGTCAGCGACGGGAACCTGTGGCTTGCTGCAGCGCGAGCGAACTGAAAAATCATCGCGACGCATTCGGTGCCTTTTTTTTACGTGGTCCGCGGCAATGGCTGCGAAACGTGATTCGTACATCAAACGTTTTCGGAAACGAGGATTGTCACACTTAATCCACCTTGATCGCAATTATCGGTTTATGGCAAAGATTGAAACGTGGAATCTAGTCCAACCGCATAATATTTGAAATCGCCTTTGTCAAAGGTATTCTACATTGAGATCGTTGGTAGAAAATGACGGAGATGTGAGTGCTGATTGACCGCGTCATCGTATGAACGCGGAGCGGTCGTCTATTGGACCAAATCCTCACAACCGAAGTGGTGTCCGTTGCATTAATGCATGTATTTCACCCAAAACCTAACTGACATTATTTAATAAGAATGTAATTTATATTTTTACATTTTAAAAATGAAATAACGCAGCGTGATAAATAATTCAATACGTTCTTTAACTTTGTTTTTACATTACGTGATTGTCATTTTTATTGGTCGGCTATTACCCCCGATCCGATATAATAACCGGTGCTCGAAACGGATCTTTCGACACTGAACATGAATAAAACGTAAGTAGATGAAACTTCTCCGGTGGAGCGTTCGGTTAAACGCAACGACCGGTCATTCGTTGGACCGTGCGAGACCAAATGGGAAGAGGCTCTGGAAAAACGGCCGTGCAGGTCCGGCCAAAGTGGAAAAGTCTCTGCTGGAAAAGTCTCTCGTCCAATTTCGTGCTCGAACCACCGACAAAAGATATTTACAAAAAGGTGCGAGACCAGTTGGATGTTCGTCTCTTGTGGGTTCACATGGGCAGCCAAACCAAGAAGCCATCGTTCTCGCACTTTATATTTAATGTTATTGTAAATAACAGAACCCAAAAAGGAGCACGAGGGATCCTACTTGGTAATTTATGAACCGACTCATTAAAGGGCAGAAGAAGAAAAGAAATTCGTATTAATAAAACGCGGCCGAAAAAATCCCATTAAATAAAATTAATTTCGTCGCCCTTAATTAATTTAAAATTTTCCTCCTATTGTGGCAAAACCAAATTAATTAATTAATTTTTTTTTTTTTGATGCAATTCATGTAAAAATATAAATTTAGCCATTGAACGTTACCCACCATATAATTAGAATAAAATAAATTAATTTTTAATACGCAGCCCTTCCTAACGATAATTATCTTAATCAAATGGGATTAATTTATTAACATCAACGGAATGTTTGGATTAACTTTAAGAATTATATTTAATTTGCGTTAAAAACGTCAAATTTTATTGTTTTTTTTTTTTTTTTACTGGGGGATGATGTTTTTGTCGAATTTGTTTTTTACATTTGCATTTTTAGTTTTCTCATACGCTTTTGTAACGCCGAGGAATTTAATAGTTGATGCGTAACTTGTGTTCGCATGTATCCGTGTTTGTGTTTGCACCACGTGCAAGAAGCTGTATTTAATTTGTGGAATATTTCAAGGGATATCACCAAAAATTAGCATTTTGTAGAAAGTAACTAAGAAAACCGGACTTGCCTCTAAAGAGTTCATTTCAAAACCGGTTCTGCAGTCTTCCTTAATGCGGCCCTGATACCTGGGTCGGGGAAAAGAGAAAAAAAAATAAAATAAAAGTTCATTTATTTTATTTATACGAATCGGAATGCGACAGATTGCTAATTTATAAAAAAATTCTAAACTTTTTATCGGCGCTGAATGGGATTTCACAGGCAAAACTTTTGGTAATTAACCAAAATTAGTTCATTCACTTTGGTCTTTGCGATACGAAAATTCCCGCGTTAGAATCGAAGTTAGGTTAGGTTTCCTTTGATGTGTCATTAAATGCGTGCGACGGACACCCGCACAAAGCGTATTTTGATATTCGTGACTCGTTTGAAAAACACATTTTCAGCCACGTTTCGACTGCGTTGCATCCACGGGCGACGTCGGGGAACGGGACGATAACAAAGCGACGAGATCGGGAGGCTTCAACGTCAATAATTTCAAGAACAATCGGGCCCCGGCATGAAAATGTCGTTGTTTAGACGAAAATGCAGGAGCTGCAAATCCCCTCTTAATTAGAATATACGTTGTAAATCGATGATAGATACAAAACAAGTAGAAGATGTCATCCTGACGACATAATATTTCACAGTGCCAGTCATCCGTGGACAGTTTGTTTTGCCTCCTGTCTACCATCTCCCATCATCGCATGCTGCTAGTAGACCGTAAGCGGAAATTAGTCAACATCTTTTTACTTCTGCCGGCGCTGCTCTTTCCTCCCAGACACCCCGAAGGTCCCGACAAGTGAACGCGTCTCGGTCTCATCGCGAGACAGTCCCCGCAGACGTGCACGGACCCGACGACCCGCCGTTTCGGAAGCTTTCCGCCGACTGTTGCGCGGCCCCTCTTTCGAAAGGCCGCGACAGTGCCCTTTTGCGCTCGTTCGCGCAACACCGAGAGACGCCGCAGAGGGCCGACAGACGAATCCCTTGTCGTGCAGGAACCGGGGATAAATCGTGACGCTCAGCGTCCGATCTCCTCGGAGCGATCCGTCCGGACGTCTAGGAGCGCGATGCGGCCGAATTCACCGGCAAACAATCCTTTTCCCATTAATTAATAATCTGCATTTGCTTTATTTTAGGACCCGGGCGCACCTGTTTCGCATCCATTTACATCGCATCCAAGCACGTTAACTGCTCGCGAAAGAAACCGTCCAAAATGTCACGAAAGCCATCGACCGCGGGGGGAGTCGTATTTTACTTAAATAAGCCAATTTTTTAACAGGCAATCCATTCTTTTCCGCTGCAGCTCATTCGTTTCATCTTGGGTTTAACAGTTCGAAGCCAGGAACAAATTAATTTGCTGCAAGTCTGGCTTTCGATCCAACTGCGTCCGAAAGAAGCCTGGCGCATGCAGCAAGGCGACCGTCACGCGTAAAAGAAATTTTGACTTTTTAAGGATGGATGGTTGCGGGCCAGGGAGACCTGTCCAGACGTCTGAGGTTAACGGCAACGGCCGCTGTTCCGCAATTCGCGCAAGTAATCGAATTCGCAATGCATCGCCTTGCAGCGAAATGGGTCAAGAAACGAATTTTCGTTGTTCAGCGCGGACCGTTCGACGGGAGCTCGGGCTCTCTCTTCAGGGACCGGAGGCGGCAACCCCGGACGGTTGCGGAACATGAATTCGCCGGGGCACAGAGCGCGATGCCATTCTCTTGGTGCGCGGTGGCAAAGGGGCAAAAGCGGAGCTCGACGAAGAAACCCAACGCAGCGGACCACTCATTAAACTTGCTGAATGAATTACCGGCTTTGAGTTCACTTCGTCAATTGCGTCTTAATTCGGTTTATTGCTTTTCGCAATGCCAAAACAAAATTCACGAGGCAATATTTTTTCCTTTGAACAGTAAATTTACTGGTTCCTTTGTGTTCCGAAGCGACAATAAAAGTGCTAAAAACAAATTTTATAGGAAGGGACTTGTCCGGGGAAGGCTGTCAAATTCTGAGCAATGCGATTACCGCCATAATTCTCCATTTAGTTTAGCAACTGCCGTCATTCTCTTTCTAATTGGTTTTATGAAACGGGTGGCCGCGGGTTTCGATGGCGGTCCAAGCTCCATCTATTAGCAGCTTGTCGAAACTCTTTCTTAAAAGTCATGCGCCAAGCCCTGAAAACGAACAAAACATTTTTTTTAGTTCGGAGTTTTGCCGCCAGAGCAATCGCAACCGCCAGGGTAAAAAAAAAAAAACGGCAAAAAGCGTCCTTACCGATTTTTCGAACACGGGATTGGAGGTAGTTTGAAAGAAACTCGGTAGATCGCGACACCGACACGAGACCGAAAGGCAAAAAAGCATTAAAAACCAAGTTAATCTTAACTTCGTAACGCTACCTGTCTTTAACCCATTTATTTGCTTCATGGGATTCCGGAAAAGAGTAAGGGTAGAGAATGTGAAAATAAAAGACGTGATTTCCGCCCGGAGGGAAGGAAGGAAAAAGTTTTCACCGACAGCGCGGAAAGTAAAAAAAGAATTTTCAGCGAATACAACGATCGTCGGGACCGAGTAAAAATCGATAAACGGCCGAGGAAAAATAAATTGCCGCATTATGCAAAGAAGAAAAAAAAAAGAAATTCATTGAAAGGCTAAAAAGGAGAATTTCCGAGTAATTTAAAAATTCCGTTCGTAAATTTCTATCTGCACTTCCTGCGGAGGGCTAAACTGCTCGTGCGGTGAATAAGAGAAGCAGAGACAACGGAGGCTTTCTGCCGCTCCAGCAGATTGGATAATAAATATTTCAAAATGGCTGCGGGTGAAAACAAATGAAGTGCAGTAAAAACCAGACAATTGAAAGTATTTCGCAAGACAAGGTACTTTATTTTATTTTATTTTTTCTCGCCCCGTATTTAGCTAACGAGGAACCGCTTCCCCCGCCTTCCCTCCGCCTCCCGGATCTTATTACGTATTTTTCCTTTCTTGTTAATTTCTTTATCAGTTCTTCCGCGAGAGATTATTCTGGATTTTTTTTCCCCCTTCAGAGCTTTCTCCTTTTCCCTGGCAAAAGCAAAGCCTTCGAGAGTTCCCTCCCCGCTCGCGGAGTCGAGACCCGATTTCCGCTCCTCGAGAAACTTGTTTCGAGCCATTTTCCTTCCGGAGGCGGGAACGCGGTTTCCGGGTCGTCCTCGGACCTTTTTCAAATCCCCGACAGCCAAGGAAAGCAATTAGCGAGGGAGAGTCATAATTTTTTAACGGGAAATTTCAAACGGGGCACCATCCGGGTAAACCCTCGACTGGAGCCGAGGACCCGTCCAAATGATTCCCGGAGGCCCTGCCCCGAAGGCAACGGTTTCCGTTTACCTTGCAATCGCATTTCCCGACTCCCTTCTCCTTGTGTTTTGTCATTTTTCATTTCCTGACTTCTCTCCTTGAGCCATCGGAGAGGTTCGGAAATTGATTTCTCGCAAATAAAAATCTAAAAAAAATTCTTTACTAAAAACCCGTCTCTTTTTTTTATTGGCGAAAAAACTGCGACCGCAGATTGTTCCCGAAACGGTTTTCCGAAGCGAAAAAGACAAAGTTCGACATGTTATTGATGGCCCCCTAAATATTCGAAACAATCTTTTTACATGATCATTCTGTGTAAAAAGTTAGAGAACTTGTTATGTTAATCTGCAGCCTCATGCTGCAAATTAAGAAAATATATTACACAATCAACCATATGCATCTGATATGCTTAATTCGGTCGGCCGCTCGAATTTTAAGGTTAGGCTTCCTGATTCTGATGCGAAAAATCTTAATTTTCCTTTAGTAACCCAAAGTTTATCCTGTGCATATAACGTGAGTTCTGACATTAGATTATAATGTCGATAGTTAAAAAAAAAGAAAAAAATTTTTTCGCGCACAATGAGTAATAATAGAGACGTATCGACTCCGAAAGGGAGTCTTCGATACAAGCAATATGAATAAGAATAAAAGCAGCAATTAGGAGACTTGGACCCAGGCTGTCATTTTGGGTCGCACATGACCGACTTCGGAGCTGCTGTTTGCCACCCCGCATTGACATTAGTCTTGGAATTAATGAAAAATATATTGAATTATAAAAGTAAGTTTTCAATGAGTTGCGTGGGGGAGCAAGAACTGCTGAGCCCTTTTTGGCGAAACCTTTTGGGATTCCCTAATCTCGTTAATGTTTAATACTATTCTTGACATCCCGCTATACGTATCTCGCATCCTTTGCCTTATAAGAAATTAACTCCCTTTTAGATGTTTTTCTGCGGCAAGCTAATTAGTCATTTCACGGCATGAAAGTTTTCCCTATTCATAAGATGAATTGTTTCATCACGAATAGCTTGAGACATCGGAAAAAATGAACTTCTTCAAGTAACCAAGCTATAAACAGTCTCTGAAAAATCGGTCGAGTGCTTTATTCTCTAAACAAAAAACAATTTATACTAAATGTTTACTAAGTTTTTTGTTAACAAAAAAATATAATGATAAGGTATCCACTCTTCATATGGTGCAGTCGTTTTGATGATGCCATTAGTTGTAACAGGTACATTAAAGGGATGTTCGGTGCTAATGATTTCTTTTATTGTCCGACGAGGGATGGTTGGACAACGTAAAAAGCCTCCTCTCCTTTTGTTGTATCAACTTTGTCATACAAACGTTTCATAATCAAACGGAAATAAATCACCCTGAATAAATTAAAAATTGTTGACTGAATTTTAGCAGAAAAAGAATACTCATTTGAGTAATCGAGTTCTCTGATATATGCTCTATTAATTTAAAATAAATTCGAATGTGTCACGGGTATCGTATGTTCAAAATATTTATCGTTGATTAAGATGTTTCTATTCGACAGAATATTACCCCCAAATTTATGGGGAAAATATGAGAGATCCTTTATTGGCCGTCGAATCTGATTTTGTTCAAGTCCAGCGGTTCAATCAATAACATTTAATATATTTTAACGTGTTAAAAGCAACGTGATTTAATATTTTAGACGGAAAGGCCAAATTGAGTTATATGATGTTATGTTGGACAAGTATTCAAGTCCTTTTTTATTTCCGACCCGACCCGTTGGCTTTTCCTTAAGAACCAGGCAATTTCCCCACAAGGAGGAAAACGTTAAGGTTTACAACGATTGCGGAAAGACAATTATTTCAGCATTTAAAGGCAATCTTTAGCGCTGCTTAAATCGTTTAAGCCAAACTCTTAAACCTTTGGGAATTGCACATTAGTGAAATCAGTTCCTGCGAAGATACGCCACAACACTATAATTGAACTTCTTTAAATTATAGATATTTTATTCATATGCCGGTCACATCCTTTTTCCAGTTTCTGACGAGCGATCCTTTCCTTACAAACCTAACTGCCCGGTACTCTTGGATTTAAGCGAATTTATTTGCATTTGCGATGTCGGCGTTTAATGACCGTTGGAACGAAAATCCAAAAAGATTTTCCTAAGCATTTTCCACTTTTTTACGGGACCGAAAGTTGTAAATTCTAACTGCGAACTGGAAGGAATCCGCCTGTCAAAGCTCGGTTTGGCTGCGTCCACAAAACACGGATTTAAAATGGGATTTTACATGCTTTTGCCTATGTCAATGGATTCCCCGGCTCGGGGCGGGGATGGATAACATCGGGCCGGGAAACATTAAAATAAAAATTTTTGAAAAGGAGCAGAACGGAAAACATCTCGCATAATGAGATTTTGAATTTGAACTTTAGAGATCGCGGGTCCCTATTTTTTTGAGCCATTTTCCCGACTTGAAAGTCTTTCCATTTTATTGCCTCCCATAAAATATTTACCTTTTCTTCCCTTATTTTTTAACCTTTCCGAGATAAGCATCGAATTAAAAAGCATTTCAAATTGGGTAACTTTGAGTTTTCTTACTCTAAAGAGTAATATAATTTTTGTTAAGTCTGCTTTTATTGCGCCTTATCCTTTTTCTTTGTCTCTTTCACAGTTTTTACCACCTACTACCTCTCGTTCCTTGGAGGTGCACACACACACACAAAAGGCGATGCCTTCTCCGACCGAGATGGATCCTGCGTTAAAATTAACGATTTCTGGTTGGAGACCAAATACACCGGAGTATCCATCATCATTCTAATTTTTTCTTCCAGATAATATGCATCAGGTTCTTCATAGTTCACAAAACCAAAAAAAAAAAAAACATATCCTCTTATTCTTTTAAGTTTATGAAAATTCGGTATTGTTGATAAATAACTAACTTTTTGAATAATGAATCAACCGAATTAATGATTAAGAATTCGCCATCTAAAAATTTGAATTTTTCACTCACGTTAATTTTTGTACAGTTTAATTGATCTTTTATGTTGGAATACAGGTTATCATCTTGCTGCGTGATTTTGCGATTTAAAATGGTCAAATCTAACGATCGTCACAACCTGCAGTCGGTTGTCCTGCATTGCGCTGCAGAACATTTTTCCATCGCAAGCTGCGAAGAAAGCTAACCACTGGAAAATCTTGAATGCTTCGAAAGGTTTTAAAAACTCCGATTTCCGCATTTTCGATCTTTTTTTGAGTGGGGGGGGGGGGGGGAAAGGAATAAAAATTTGCAAGTTTCGAATGACATGGAAACTGCCCGATCCATGCGAAAATTATACATTATTCAATAAAAATTCGATCTAAGCGAGAAACTTCAGGGGATAATGTCTGCCTCGATGTCCTGTTCACCTACTTTTTGCATCATGTCATGTATAAACTTCGGATTCTAATTTGGCTGGTTCAAATGTACAAATTTCGAATGAAATTATAGTAATTTCGAATCCGCATGATTTGCAGCGTTCATGGCGCGTTTTATGAATTTCATTGAATACTCTCCGTAATGGATTACAACTGCTGAATCTAAAATTATGCCGCATTTAATGTGATTACCGAGAAAATTCGCCATCGCACGAGGCATACGTGAAAACAGTCTGCGATAGAATGAAATAATGCTAAACTAATTTAAGTCAAGATAATGTATACATCTTCCCGGAAATAAAAATTTTTTTTTCTGTCTTTCAAATAAAGAATAAAAAGCACTGGAAGGTCCGGCAATTTATTTCCCGGCTTGGAAAGGTTACAGCTTACAAAGCCCCATTCAACTTTTATATAGCTTTCTTGAATATTACATAAACGAGAAATGAAAGGCTCCAATCTTGAAAAGGAGCAAGAAGCAAATTTAAAGCTCGTTTCCGGTAGCCTCTTTTTTCCCGGGTTTTATTCCGTTTTGGTTGTAAGCGCAGGCAAGTATTGTTATACAAAAGGTTGCAATTTTGTTAAGGATCTCTTCCTGCGTTTTGAGCTTTACTGAAGTTTAAGATTGTTTTCTAAGCTAACCTTTTTGTTTAGTATTCTTCGCTGGACTCAACCTTTGTTTTATTCTTCTTTCAAATCTACTCTCGGGTGGAGTTCTTAATTTTCGCTTCCCGAGCATTTGCTCCATTTAAGCAGGTTCTCTTGGTCCGACTGCCCGATTTCATGACCACGATGCGGATTCCTCAAAGCGAAAGCGGTTGACGAATACTTAATCAAGTGGATGCCGCCGATTGGTTCATGAAAGATATAAAAGTTAATTATCTCTGATGAAAAAATAAAAAAAAAAAAAAATACTAAAATTGAAGATAAAACTAAGGTGGTTTGATTAAGAAAAACCCTTTTTTTTTTTTGAAAGACACCTTACCGATCTTGTTGTTAACAAATTATAAAAGTGAGGTTTTGGAATATGCAATTGGTAATACAATTGACTATTGCTCAACTGATTTAATGATAAAAACTGAAATAAACTAAAAACCTCACATCCATCCTAAAGTGAACTAGGTTCCCTAAAATGTCATTGATTTCTTTTTTATCCAGTCTACATCGAAAACTTTTGAGGTTTCCCAATCGAAATTCTTATACACAAAGAACTCACATAAATATAAATTAAAAAATTTAGATCGTATAAAAATTATTTCTCTCTAATGGAGCCTGAGGCAGTTTTTAAGACGAACATGACTTAAAAAAAGAATGCGAAAAATATTGATATTACAAATATATTCTAATACGCCTTATAAAATAATGGTTTACAAAATTGTTTCGATATCGTAATCATTATTTTAAACAAAGCGAAAAAAAATTTTACGCAGATTTTGATTATGCATTTGCCATTTCAAAATTATTATGAACAATTCTGAAATAACGAAGCAAACAATTTATTTTAAAAAAAATTCAATTCTTATAACTCATCGTAAAGAAAAAAAAAATAATGCGATACATATAGTGTAAATTTTTTATTTCATGCTTGCAGAAACATTATGCGTGATACTTTTCTATTCAAAAATGCATGTATTTCCATATGTGTTTAATGCTTAACTGAAATGTGTGTGATGCATTCGAAATTTTTGATTTCTAATTAAAATTTACGATAAGAAGCACAGCTTGAGCATTAGTTAAACAGAATAATGGTAAAAAAAGCTTTTATTTTTTTTTTTGATCGATGGAGGAAAGCAAAACTTGGGGTTTTCTTATATGGCTGAAATTACGAAAACCATCACATATAAGGTAAAAATAACGAAGTTGCTGCAGAATACAAATCGGACTGACTCTTGACTTAACTTAGTTATCCCAGTTGAACTTCTTCCAATCCCCGCACACCACCATTCGGAACAATATAAAATGGTACAGAGAATGCTCTGGAGACTTTCTTTTATATTCCCTGCCGCCATCTATCTTTTCACCGTCTTTTTCTGGTTTCTCTTCCCTTACTCTGCTAGTTACTTCTCCAGCTAATTGGAAGAGATTTCATTTCATTCTTTTTTTTTTTTTTTAAAAAGTTTCCGCTCCCCCGAAAATCTCGTGCTCCAACATGGGCGTTTACCCTTCGATTCGAATATTACGGAAACCCTGCAGCACAACAGGAATTAGAATAATGTGATTATTTCATTTGATACCGGCGTTCGAAACTGATGAAAACAATAAAACTGGGTGAGGATTATTATACACCTGAAAAATCCTTCAAGTTCGCCTCCATTGTTATTAAGCCACGTAAATGACATTGCAGCGAGCATGTAATTTTGAAAAATCAGTTTTTAATTTTTCCCCCTTAAAAACCTACAGTACGATTTTGTTTCTTTCAGTATTTCCGTATTTTAATTTTATGCCTAAAGAATTTTTCATATCGGAATATAAGTCTGTTGCATTGGAATCATTGATAAAAAAACTAAGAGCTGAATTTTTGCACGTCGCTTGCGCGTTAAACATCATTAACTGAAGATATCATACATGATGTAGAAGCAAAGGCGTATCTCACATGAAAATAATTTTGACAAAGTATCTTGCTGTAATTCAGTCATCATTTTAATCGCATCGACAAAATATACTAAGGGAAAAAAAATAATTATTACAAATCATTTCATCCTTGATACCTTTTTTTTAAGTATTTGTAAATTTTCAGGATTTTATACATTCTCGCTTTTTAATTATATCTTTACATAATTAGTTTAAAAACGAACGTGTGATTCACAAAGTTCTTTTTACACTAACTTCTTCTCTATCGTGGCAAAATTTATTGCATAATTATCGTATTCCATTACTGAAGATAGAATCATAAAAGTTAAAGCAATATAACTATAATAAAATAAAATATCGTATTTTTTTTATTATGCGATTGTTTTAATTTTACTTTAGAATACTAATAATAAATATTTTCAATGTGCGTTTTTGGTTTTTAATTTTCCTGTAAAATTGCACTGCAAATACAGTTAAACTGAGATGTTGTAATAAGAACTAGAGCCCACAAATTTATGGTAGTCTTACGTTTTAATAATGCAGTAGGGATTTTAAGGTTATATGAAGATCAAAGGACTGGTTTTTGAATTAAGCGCAATATACATAATGGCAAGTACTGAATGCTTAGCAAAATGGAATCGTTATAGTCAATATATTTTTTCCCACCATTTGTTTCAGCGTGTGATTGTTCAGATCAAATTAATACAAAAGATAGAATGTAGTGTTTTATTTAAATGAAACCCAGCATCAACAACTAAAATAGTTCCATATTTTACCCACATTAATTTAGTTTTCCTCAATTATTTCTGGAATCAGTCATATTTCTTTTCCTCTTTGGATTTTTCCCGGATCATCGCTGTTATTAAAGGCAGGCAAACGTATTACAGACCACTTTAAAATAAAAATTTGGGGTCATTTTTCTTTTAAGACAAAATTAAACTCCGAAAAATAAAACCTTTAAAAGGAACCTAATATTATACGTATTTAGTGCTACGTGAGGACGTATGTAATAACGAAACATATTCAGGTATGAAATTTTTAACCCGTAGAACAGTACACAATAAATGTTTATATCCCATTTCAACTAATATTCATTTAGTGAATACCCTTTTTTTGTTCTTTTTTAAAATTATATCGATTAAGGTCCATCGGATACGAACACATCGTATTACAATATTTTATGTATTATTAATATTATTATTAAGATGCTTAGTGTAATTTGAAAAATATGTTTAACCTTCAGAAACAATTGACTTCGAATATTCTTGAACAGGAAAAATAATTGGAATTAAACGAAGTCGAGAAACCACAAGGATTATTAAGTGTATACTTTTGTATCATTTTGCCATGTAAAATAAAGTTAACGTGTTTAAATGTAGTGACTTTTAATATTTTATTCACTTAACCTCTTTTTATACATTTAGTGTAGAAAATCCTTAAATAAAAAATTTTAGAAAGTTACATACATCCACCGATCACAGAAGAATGCTTAAAATGTCTTCCATACTTTATGAATAACCCTTCAAAATTCGTGAAGGTAAATTTACTTGAAGTCAAATGATAGTATTTCTGAAATCGTGGCAATTATATTTTAAACGAATTGAATAGATGTTTTACGGTTTTGTAATCCTTCCTTTTGATAAATTGCTTTTTTTGTATTCACTTCCCAGGCACCATTGTAACAAGTCGTATGATTGGACTATTCTACTGCTAAAAGAATACCTTTTTTTCCTGATCAATAAGATTGTAATATAGCAAAATTATAGGTATTAAAAAATAGATCGGCATTATTCGTAATATCGAAACAGATTTTTTTGGAAGTAGAATATATGGCGTAATTGGTTATGATCTTATACGTTACAATAATATCGTGAAATTTCATAATTTTTTCCTTTATTTTTAGCCTATATGTACATTATAAAAATAGTTCTTTAATTAAAAATATTTTCCTTTCTTAAGATTTTAAATAAATGAAACTGTTGAATTGAAACGAATTGCGTATATTTCAGCATATAATTAAATATTGTATGCATAAATAACGGAAATTTTAGAAAGATATTTAAAAATAACATTATTCAATTAATTTAAAATGTAGGAAATTGTATCTTCTTAAAAATATCTTTATACGGAAATTTTAAATTTATAATTACAAATTACGTGTTACGAATTATTTCGAAAGATTGTTAGGTAGAAAGGTCAGAAAACGAGTGATTATAAGCTAATCTAAATAATCCTAGATAGATCCACGTATGTAATTGCATTTTAAGTAATGCGGCGTCGGTAACGTAGAAAATAATTTCTTTTATGTTATTTCTCAGTTAATTTGCTGATATACAACATTTCACATTTACGAAAGTATTAAAAAAAAAAAAAAAACCTGGTTATTAATGATAATTATGTCAATTTCACAGACTTTATCGATGATTTTAACCGACTGAATTCATAGTAACAAAGAAATTCCTTCAATCAATGAATGCAGTATAATGTGAAGGTTCCAGAAAATAGTTGTTTAGAGTTAACTGAATCGCTCGGAAACTAAAACAACTCATTATAAATAACGAAACCGCAGAATGGTCATAATCCTCTAATTCAATACCTTGTGGCTTGAAAAAGAATATTGACATTTCTTTTCATTTTTATTGGAATACATTCGATAATGATGATTTATTCTGAAACTTCATTTGCGTAACGGTGTACGATGAAATGAATGGACGCAATGTTTTTTTTTTTCTATTCTCTCAAAGTAGACAGATTCCGATTTTGAATTGAGTTTTGGATGAAAAAAATATTTTCTTCGAGATCGATTTCTATTAGAAAAAGCAGTGAATCTTACAAGTTGAATTATAAAGCAGTAAAAATGAGGCTTCTTCTGGATTTGAGTCACGTGCGCTCTGAATTGTGTTTATATACTTTGAGGTAAGGCAGTTAAACTACTGGAAATGATCAAAAAATAATGAGTATTGGCCGAAATGCACAAAAATAAGTTTCCATCTAGGTATTCCGGTTAAACAAAGGGCGTAAAAACTATTTTATTTCACGGCCCTCGGGAGCGATTAATGCCAACGATGTTCTATCATTATCTTCGTACAAAGTTATTAGCGAGGATCAATGGAACAAAAGATGAGAGGAAAGCCTCGAACACAAGGTATATCCTAACCTATAAGAATTTGTTTACAATGATACGGGAAAGTATTAGGATCGTTTATTAAATTAGAAGAACGTGTAGTAAATATAGGAGGGAATGCAATATTTTTACAAATTGCAGAAGAAACCGATTTCCTAGGCTTCGTTGTAAGCGAGGGCCACTTAACCGGCAATTGCATATGCTCGCGGGACTGCAAATCAAACTTGGAAACGAGAAAAATTTTAACGTTCCTAAAAATTGAATAAGAACCTGTTATTGGCTCAAACATTTGATTTTCAAAAGGGAACCAATTTTATATTTATAAATAATTCAAATACTGTTAATGGCCCTCTTCTTTACATATCTCATACGTATAACGTTCTTTCCAATAATTAGTACACTCGCTCTTTTCGTTACCAATGTCTGCCACATATACGGAAAATATCGAGGATCACATTTTACAACTTTCGATCCTGGGAAAAATTTTTAATAAATTTCATCTGTTCACCATTTTCAAATTTTTTAAATACAATTTAGGAGGAAACTATCGATCTTACAACTATATTTAAGCCTCTGAATATAGATTTATATATGCGCGCATTGATATATACATACATTTATATGTATATGTATTAAGATGGTGTGACGGGAATCGAAGAAAATTTTTTGGTACGGTAAAATCCCATTATGACATAACAAATATTAAGTTTATAATTAGTTTAATACAAGTCGTGCAACTCGGCTGTAAGAAATGACTGCGATCCATAGTTCAGGAACGGAAAAAACATTTTCTGCTACACTTATACGCAACCGTAAAAACTTACGTATTAACCGAGATGCAGCTATCCGCACCATAAGCGCCTACCCCCACGGAACCAGACCTTTTCCAGGTTGTGACAGAAGTTATTTAACCTGTCCTATTCAAGCGGTAGCCACTGTACATCGGTTACGAATCAGTTTGGTGAAAAGTATTCTATAATATTTTGCGTAATACAAACGCTTTGATGCATTTTTTTTTTTTTTTTAATACCGGAAACGAGTATTTTCAAAACGGCAAAATATAAAAATTATTGTTTTGTACAATAATGACAATGGCTGCGATTTATAATTGAAACTCCTTTGCATTTAACTACCCGAAGACCGCGTGCACGTTCATCGGTGTGCTCCTTGCCCTCAAACCCAGAGCCTCCGACACGTCTTTGCATCCTCGCAGCATGCAGGCAGGCATCGTCCGACTCTTCAGGTTTATCAACCCGAACGCTGCACACGGGACGAGGAATGAGAGTCCCTTTGGGGGGGGGGGGTCACCGTGAACATTTCCTTATGGGAAAGGGGGCAGCTTAAAAAATCGAGTGCAAAAGCCGGCGAGGTGCGTCCCGTTCCAGGGGAAAAAAAATTTGGATTTTAAAATTTTATTCCATCCCGATTTTTTTTCGACTCACATAGTCCCACGGGAGTTTCTCTTGATTATTAGCTACGTCATCATCGTAATTGAGGGGGCTCAAACGAAAGTTAAACATTCGGGCACCAGGAATATTTATGTCGAGGATGGATTCAATTACCCTTTTCGTCCGAATGAAATCCAAATTTACTTAGTCGCTGTTTAATTCTGAAAACGTGATCGGGAAAAGCTTGACTTGTGTCTTTATTGGATAATGCTCCCATCGCCTCATCCCGGCTCTCTGGACATAATTGACGGCCTCGTTTTTTTCCTTTTTTTCAATACAGATTTTTCCAGCCAGCGCCGGTATAAATAACTGCTCCTTGAAGCGCGAACTTTTCACCTATCCCCTGCGCCCGGCATTGAAAATTAAAAAGAAATTCATTGCAGTCGCGCCTGAATATTTTTGCCGCGAACACTCTCTGAAGCTGTGCGAAAAGAAGAAAAATCGGAAGCTGTAACATAAATGTGCCATAAAAATGTAAATATTGAATGGCGTAACGAAAGAATCGGACATACGGAGGTAATGCAACGATTTTGTCGATATGTTAAAAACGCTCACTAAAAGAGAAAAAAAGAAAAAACTGATGAAAGGCAACTCGGATATTTTATTCTCATTTGTATCTCGGTCCTACAGATTTTTGAATTTCGAGTTCAATTACACACAGGCCCAATATATATCTTTCCGACTTCTTAATATTAATTCGGATCTTCGTAACTGAAAATCAACCGGCATTTATATAATATTTTTTTTCATTCTATTTTCAGGTGCGTGTCAACCGTATTTTTAACGCTGGAAAATATTAAAGCAGTATCATGTTACATAATAATATTAATCTTTGACGTCAAAGAAAATAATTTTATGGTCAAACATTCATCAGCATCTGAACGAGGCGAATTTAATCATTTATAAAGTCGGTCGCTCTGACTTGATTTATTCAATATTTGGCCCTTAGGAATTGTGGTAAAGGATTCCAAAATTAAATTAAATTTTTTTAAGAGCTCAGCAACGCAATTAATGGAGAGGAAAAATTCATGTTCGATTCTGGCCTCATTGACAATGGATTTGGGAAAAAGAGATGAAATTTCCTTATAATGTATCATTTGTTCAAACGAATTTTATTAGCCTGCCACTCTAGGACAAGAAATAAAACTTTTTATTAGCGCTGCAAAGCATTAAAATCATAGTTAAGTGAGGAAAATCTAATTTTTGAGTGATCCAGAAGCTTTCATATGCGTTTATCATTTTAATACTTTATTTTATAACCTTTATCATATACTATGTTTAGTTTTTTTATGCTCAGCACTGAGTTTAGATTTTTATTGAAAATTGTAGATTGTGCCCGAAGCCTTTAGGGATTGGTCATATATTAAAAAAAAAAGAACGTAAAATTGAAAGACGAAATTTTATACATCAGAAAAATCTATGAAGTAAATTGTGACTCCGGAGCCATTGCGACGATTGGCATGTAAAAATATTCATTTAATAATAAACTATAGATATGGAATCAGTTTGCGGTCGCTGTGGTCACTGTTCATAAAAATATTTACATTTGATTTTGTATGAATGGAAATGAAAATATTCCACGTGTATTAATGATATCAATGCTATTTAATACTTTCGTAAAATAATATTCGTAGTGTGAATTTCCATTATATAACTTCATGATGTTGGCATACTTTTGGATTTTTAAAATTTATTTTTAAAATTACTTCTTCAGTTAATGTAAATACAAATTTATATAATTTTCAGTTTCATCATTAAATGATTGGCGTTCATAAACAGATACATGCAGTGCCTCAGTCATAATATTAATATGACAATATTTTTCCTTTATGTAAATTTTTATATTAATGTTGATTAATTGATATTAAACGACAATTGACATGATATGATGGTATGTCTTTTTACTCGTAGAAAATCATAGAAACCATTCATCACAAAATCTGGCGGTTACCCCTTAGGTAAATGCTTTTGCATATCTTTTCGCATATCGTTGTCCTTAATTATTAAATCTAAATTATTCAATTAACAAAGAAATGACATATTTTTAAAGCTGTATCCGATAAAATAAAAAATTTTATTCTCCGTACAGATAATTATATTAAATTTCAGTAACCCTCTGTTGTTGTTATTAGCTCTTTTAAGTATGTTCATTTGTTGTGCCGATCATTATTCATTTTCTTGCGGCATTCAATTTAAATTGTGATTGGAAAAATTACTGCGTAATGGGAATTTTAAAGTTTTATCCCTAATTTAAAAACCAATTGATCCTCTGAGAAGTCCTCTTGATGTACAATTACTGTTAGTGGAACGATTATTGCAAAAGCGGCAAAAGGCATTGTCCACATAAAAAATTATCAGGTCCACATAATTATTATTGTTTAAGAAAGAATGAATCATAATTGGGAGGTCATTTATATAAATATTTAGTCCCAAATGACCTGAGCAATTGAATTTTTCATTAATAAAATCAGAAATTTAATATTTTCCCTGTTTTATACGTATGGGCAATGAGCAAAAGGACTACACTTTTTTTATCAGTCTTTCCATTCAGTTACTATTTGGGGGATTTTCATATGCTTTTGAATGAAGATTTGTACAATGTGAAATTAAATCGATAATATTCAAAGCTTTAAGAAGCGACAAGCAAAGTTTCAAATGAAAGTTATTTTTGTAGCGACGGAAAACGTTGAAAAGCTTCTTACGCGTATTATAAAATATGGAAAAATACTAACTGCAAACTGCATTTAGAGTCATTAAGCTTGGCCAAATCCAACATGAACGGTAAGTTTTAGAGTAGATGAGATTACAAGGAAGAAAAATTTGTGAGCGTCTATAAGTGACTGACAAAAATTTTAATTTAATAAATTCATTCATTAAATTTAATTAAATTATATTAATAAGACATATTGAACACTTTCGACTAATCGTGAATTGGGGATGTAATAAAATATTTACTTCCAAATTACGACACATTGGGTTCCTTCAATGTGAATTACGTTTTAGACTTATCTTCCAAACTTGTAAATGTACCTTTACAGCGAAAAAAAAAGTATTGGATTGGTTTTTTTTAGAATAACATTGCATAAATATTAATTAATTTTTTCCGAATTCCGCAGTTGCGAGTTCGTTAAATAAAACATTTAACCTCTTGAGCTACAATTCAGAACTATTAGTCGTTAAATAGTTTCGATTCGACTTACATGTTAATAAAAAGGAACCTGTAAATTTAGGGTGTATCACTTCATTCCGTGAACATCTTTAAACACACATTAGAAAACGAGATATAAACAATATATTAAATAGAAGAGAAAAGTAGTTTGGCCTGGTTACAATGGTTTAGTAGTCTGATTAAAACAGCAATCCAGTCAAGCCAGGACAATTAATACCAAACCATATTAAAAGAATTTAAGTGAGTCAATAAATTAAAGAGGAATGTTATCTTCAAAACGAACATCAATAGGTTTTTAAAATTATCTTTATTCCCAATGATGTGTACCTGAAATTGAGTTACCGCTTGCGCAGCGGCATTAAGTCCGTCGGGGCGCAACCGACACCCCGCGTTCGCCGAAGGTATGCGAGCTGCGGGCGCTCGCGAATCGCGGCGGGAACCATGCCCTCAGATCCGCGCCGAAAAGGGTAAAGCGAAAAATTATGGAAAATCGCCGGTTTGAGCGGCACGGCGCAACCGACCGTCTACACATGAAATGATTAGGTACGACCATTATCTTGAAAACCTTTTAAATAAACAACGTTAACTCAAAACAGGATTTGCCACTTTACATTTCATGGAGACCGAGCAGAGAAAGGAAGAAATGGGCAGAGGAAAAGAAAGGAATTCGGGCTCTAAAGAAGCAGCAGACGACGACGATTCGCTTTTTGGTTGGGACCTTACAAAGTGGATAAATTAGATTTTAATGGCGCAGGAAAGCGTCGATAACGAATTGCCTAATGGAAGGGTGAAATGATCGAAAATTTCGATCTGCAGCTTTTCTAATTAATGAATTTGATGATTTCATGCGAGTGCCCTGTGCCTGACGCGGCAAATGTGCCCCCAGCAACTTCTTGCCCCCGACGGAGCCGTCCTCAGACACTCAAAGCAATTTACAGGTCGCAAATAACAGTGTGGCACGGGAACTGCAACCACCCGAAAACACATCGCTGGATATCATCTTGCTAATGACAGTTATTTTGATATACGTTTAAGAGCTACTAGTTTCAAATATCTCGATGGATTCTATTCGATTACAACACACTGACAAGGATAACTTAATTTTATTTAAAGTATTTGGTTAAGCTAAGGGATTAATATATTTGGGCAACTAACTGATTGAACCAGTTTTTTTTTCGTGATTCCTCTTAACTCGGATCTGCCAAGATTGTACAATGTAAATAGGAATGTTGAAAAACATTCATATCGTCTTATAAAATGGAAAGTTCCGCTTTTAAGATTTAACAGTACAAGTTGGATTAATAAAAAATATTTCTTATTTGTTCATAAACCTCGGGTTAAACTCGAAAAAAAAAATGAAAAATGATTTATTTTTCCTAACATAAGTCCTCATGTCGAAAGTAACGTTCGTTTGTGTTGTTCCTTTTGCCGGTTTTATTAAAATGTATCTTTTGTATGCTCTGACAGTCAAAGTTGTAAATTTAGGATTCTTCAAAAATCGAACGCTCCATGTACAGCAATTGAAAATTTACAAATATACAGTAAGCGGAGATGGTTGTTAAAATTAAAACTTCATAAAACTCAAAAGTCCCATCGATACAGGTTTTTCCGAATGTGCATAGGGTGTGTACTGAAATTAGCAAAATTTTTACTTAATGACCGACATTTAGACAAACATTTCCACTTATTTTGAGTTACTTTTTATAGCTTTAGTACGGGAATAACAATCAGCCAATAACGCAGCAGCTTTGTCCGGGGTGGATGCTTGAATATCCGGAAATAAAAACCTTAATTTCGCTGGAAAACTGCTACATAAAATAACAGATATGAATCAGAGGGAGGCCAGAGACGAAAGTGTATCGTTTCAAATTGATAAAATAATTAAAATAGTGTATTTTCACCCTTTACATTTCATTAAACATCCAAGAGCAGTAGTGCACATGAAAATTCCTCTGGTTTTGTCCATTGAAATCAAACAATTTACAATGCATTCATTACCTGTCGATGGTAAAAATCATTGCTGAAAGTTACAAAATTGGATTTAACAAACTGAATTTTGTTTTAACTTCTTAAAATGAAGCTTAAAGGGCGAAATTTAAAAAATTCATAACATACCGATTTTTATTCAATTACATATATATACTTTAAACTGTGTTTAATCATTAATTGTACAATGTGTACAATTTCTGAATGTGGTTGTAAAGTTGAGCCAAGAATTTAATTTTTTCAGTAGCGTACGTTTCCACGATTTTTTTATATGGAGATATTTTATTTTTTATATTTAAAATGTAAATACAGTTATTTTAAAGAATCATTAACGTACATAGAATTTTTAGTCTTTAACGAATTTCTTCTATTCCTTGTAATGAATTACATTTTTTAATATGAATTAATGCATATCAATATTATAATAATTGATAATTTTAATACATTACTGAAAAGGTTATCGAGAAAAATACTACATACGAACAAAATTATTAAGAATTTTATGCGAAGCATAAAACTAGATCATTGAACGGGAACTATGTCTCAGGTTTTATACCATCAGTATTATTATCATTATTGAAATATTTTCCCAGCAGCTAATTGAACGAGACTCACTGAGTTTTTATCGTTTTCTTCATGAGTTAAGAGGAATTTGTAAATTTTAAAGATAATTTAAGAGTACAATCTCCGTCCAGGACAAAAAATCATAAGTCGAGAATATCATATATACTTTCGAAATCAACATGTACAAGAAAATGGAGCAATGCGAATCATCGAAACTCCGATTCAATAACATCAAAACGTGGTATTAATTAAATTTGATGCATCCCATGTGTGGATGAAGGAAGAAGGAAGGCTTCAGAGAAAGGGAAGCTGGTGAGAAACTCACAGAACGGCAGATAATCTAATTACTACCCCAACAGTTTTTGTCTTTTTCTCTAACGCTGTCAACTTACTTAATACTCCCTTCTGGGTTTTCGTGGTTTTTTTCTTCCTTTCCTAAAACACATAATCCTTAAACGGGAATTTCCCTTATATTCTAACACGATAATTCTATGAATTATGCACGGTTTACTGTGCTGCAGTCTGGACACTTTTAACGACCCAAAATTGTACAAAATTCACGAGTGTAACGATTCACTTTGAACGCAGAGTATATCAACATCGGTTATCATTTTAGGGGCAGGTCAAATTTTCCTTCTCCATCAAGAAATCTTTAATTTAATTTTTCAATACAATGAATCGAATTTCTTTAAATGTCTCGATACGCTCCTGCGCATTTAGGTCGAAACCGACCTGTTTCAAGATTATTTTAACGCATGTTGCTGGCATATCCTGAAGAAACTTTCACGATTTTGACCAAAGATCAATTTGACAAATTCCATTAATTATCAATTACATTTACTTGTTTGACGTTTTTTCTGTTTTTACCATTAATACTTTTAGCATTAATTAATTCTCCATTGAACGATTAATGTCGAAACATTGTATTTTCTCTTAGAAATATAATGTTTTGATTTAAAAATATTTTATGTGAAAAAAATATAAGCCGACCTGTTGTGAAGATCTTCCAGTAACATATTTCTCATAATTTTTTTCCCCGTATTGAAATTTAAAAATATTTTCCAATTTCGATATAAACACAAATTATATGTGTAATGATAAAAAGTACAATTTTTTTTCTTAATCGTTTACCTTTATCCACAGAATTGGGTCATATATTGATCTTAAACTCATTACGGTAATGATTTTTGCCTCGATGTGTCTTCTGCAGTACAAGTTAATTGCTTCATAATTTTTCCATTTAATGAAAAATATGCAACATGTTTATCGACAATCAATAATGAAGTTTTTTTTTTGTTTTCCCCACATCCCAGTTCATACAACAGAAGTACGAAATGTATTTATGACAAAGAGACTCGTATGATTTTAATATTTTTTTTTATTTGACGTGAAAAAGTGCACAAGTTGACATGTGAGACGGTTTTATTTGCGTACATATATTTATCAATGCCTGCCTAAGGGTAATCATCTGCGAGTTTGCTTTAAAAGGTTAAAACCATTTATTTTGATTAGTAGTCTCGATGTCGTGATGTCTCCAACTTCTCCGGAAACGGAAATGATTACTTTCTCAATAACAAGCTTTGAGCAGACTCTTGCGTTCGGCACGAGAGCTTCGAGCAAAAGGTGGAAAAATCCTTTTTTTGCTGCCTTTTTAGAGTCTGCGATAAATTTTTCGTTTTATCGAAATTTCAACATGGTTCGTCACGATGTTCCGACAAACATCGCCCCGATGAGTCAAAAACTCAGCGTAACGTGAATCAAACCAAACGAATATTATTTAAATAATCATTGTGACCGATCACGAAAGACCCGTCTTACATCCGACGATTTGTAGGAATTCGTGACTTCTGAATATATTAACAGCACCCTCAAAAATTACAAGACAATATATAACGAACCATTCAAGTTCGAACATCTAAAAGACCGAAACATTCCTCGGGTCTTTACGAGGCAATTTGAGTGGAAATTCGCATTTGGAACCCATTTTCGGAATTAATCATAATAATTCACATATTTATAACGAGCAACTTAACAAAAGACTGCAAAAAAAAAATAATTAATGGAAAATCTCGCTTCTGAAATAATTTTTTAAATTAGATATATTCTCAATCATCGATTTATCGACCTGATGAATATTTATCATACCTATCGTTCGCTTCGTAATTTGCCGAATGTATGAACCTGAACAATGGTGGGATTGTCGCCGTGTAAACTTCATTCGCGATTCCCTCCGAGGATTTCATATTTCATTACGTTGCACCCAAATATTTACCCGTTCTGGTTATCCATGAAATGATTTGGATAATATAATTCAATATTTCGGATGATTTTCACATTCGTGTGATTTTCCCGCCGAAAAAACTACATCGGAATCCGACACACTCGGCTCGTATCATGGTGCAGCTCGATCATTTCGGCAATTGAATTAATGGCTTTAATATAATTTGCGAAATTAATCCGGTCGAAGGCATGGCAAATGGGGAAAAAGAGAGTTTTTTTTTTTTTTTCTTAATCAAACCGGTTCGGAAGGACCGGCATTTTTCGTCTCCATCCTAAATTTATGAAAAATTCCGACTTGTTAAAACGGCAAAAAACAAGAAAAGAATAGCGAAAAATCATGCGAAAATTGAAAAGCGATTCATACAGCAACGTAATGTTTAATTACCGCTTGATGAGGATGACGATTTTTCTCCAAAGACGATCTTCTTCCTATTCTGGTTCCTGTCACTTCCTTAAAATGTTGACGCCAACATGGTAATGAATTTATTTTTCCTCGTGTTTTACCTCCTCTTACCATTTCTTTTCTAGGATTAGCAGACTGAAACGCAAAGAGTAAAGTTATAAAACTTTTGGAACCAGAAACCTCAAAATTAGGCTTCGTTTGGTTTCTTTAAAGGCTTCATCTGACAAACGTCTAAAACGTAAATCCGCATCATATATTTTGTTTTAGTGAAATTATTCACTCCTAATAATGAAAAAGTTTAAGAAAGTTTAATAATGAATAAATTTTCGAATATTTTAACTTTCAATTGGTGTTTCAACTAAAGCAAGTGGCTTTTTATTGCTCATTTGCTTTTTAAAGACAGACAATCACAGATCGTCTTGATTTTGCTTCTGATAAAATCTGAATTTCTACATCCTCGATTGCTTTTCGTGATTATGAAAAATTTAGATGATTCAATACCTAAAATTCGTTTAAAATTAACATGTTAATTGCCTCTAAAAGCTATAATTATCAATAATTAATTAGATTAACCTATATAAACGTACTTTTATAAATAAATGACGTTTATGTATTTGACTTTATAAATATATATTATCGATACGAAAAGGTGTTACTAAGAAAAATGTAAAAATTAAAATTCTTTTATTCGTTTTTATTCTTGGGATTCTTATTACTCTGTGAAACAATCTCTAATAAATATATGCAAATTCACAGGTCACAATGCTTTTGTGAGTAAGTTTATTTTGCATAATTTTAATAAACATTACATAACTTTTTAAAAAATTAATATTATAATGCCTAATTAAAAGCTGAGAAAACAAATATTGTTAGTAAATATTATTTACTGTGAGATAGTGAGTGATGTGAAAAAAATTTATTAGTAAATACCATTTTATAAAAGAATAAGAATGAGATTTAAGGTTGATTGTGCAAAAACTTAAAATTGTCATTTCACTCTTTTACATTTTTTTTAATAGAAATTTTACCTTATTCAATGAAATTAGAATTATATTTTAATGTATTGGCTAATGAAATATTAACTTTTAATTATTAAAATTAACTTCCTTTTATAATTAAATTTAATCTTAGATCTTAAAAATTTTTTAAATTAAAAAAATAGTGATATTATATATAAATTATGCGTTATTATGTGTACATTTTAATTATTTTACAATTTAAAAAATTTTTTATTCATATCGGATACGAGCTTGTTTTTTTATTCGTTTTATGGTTTTAAACACAGTCCAATCTAAATGCAACTGAGAGTTTATTATATAATAATATTCATTATAAACTAAATGCGCTTATATGAAAAAATAAAAACCAAATTAAATGTATGGGTATATTAATGAAATGGGACGTATGTTTTACGCTGTCGACGTATCTCACCTAAAATTTTGTAACTTAGATCCTTTCGATGTATTACCGATATACATGTGTTCTGGTTAAATTTAAAGAAAATAAATTTTTATGATTCATTATATAAAATTCAAATGTCTTCCTTTCCTAAAATGTCACCTGACCTAACCCAATCTGCAGGGAATCAGTAAATACTGCTATTTATTATAATTTTTTTTTTAAATTACTTGAGAATTCTAAGTACGGAGCGCCAGCAGGAAAACTCTCCCGTCAGGGAAACAAAAATAAAAAAAAAAAGATTCATACAAAAGGAAGCTGTTTAATTTGCATGTGTAGCAAATTTCTGTATTGTCTCAAACAGCGACTTTAATCGGGTTTTCCGAAAAGCAAAGACGGTTTTTGTAATTCGAAATTTAATAATAATATCTCTGATAGAAAGCAGATCTGTCCCATAATTACCGAGTTTAGGGAAATTATAGGTCTATTTTGATGATTATCCGGGAGTTTTAAAGGATCGCGCGTAAATTGCCTTCTTTTTTTTTATCCGAGGATCGCTTGCGATCTCGAAAAAGTGATCAATATTCCAGCGTTTTATCTGACTTCGCCCTTCCTCCATAGATTTTGCGGCGGATCGGTTGGCCCGAGGGCAAAGCGGAAGACTTAAAAACTGGGATGCTCGGCCTTATGCAATATTCGGTTTAATTTAACTTTAATAAGAGAAGTTTATCCGATAAACCGTTTACGGTTTTTAATTAATCCTGAGACATAGGAATGATGCGAAGCCAAATTACCCCCAAAAAGGTTTCGCAAATTGCAGATAAGTTGCCTCCGTCACCTATTCGGCCATTTGACCGCGGAAAATGCCGCCGCGACAGTTTGTGTTCGGAAGCTTTTAACGCAACAAAAAAAAAAAACGAATTTAAATGCGGAACATTTAACTTTTTTTAGTATTTGTGAAAATTGTCTGAAGGTTGTTCTACGTCGAATTTATTCGAAATGGGAAGACTTTCGGTATTGCTATGCCAAAAAAAAAAAAAATTGAAAGATTTATAAATAGGAAAATTGTATACTTTAGTGGCTTACAAATCTTACGAAGTATCACCCTGAGGTTTAAAATTATTATTGATTGTGGTAATTTTGGGTTGCGGTCAATGCCAAAAACTCATTTGTGTATGTATAAAAAAAAAAGTAAAAAAATGAAAAAAAGAACTGTTTTCAGTTTCTTTTTTTGTTTGTTCTCTCACATTTTATTGGGCATTCAATTCTTCGCCCTCGATCCGAGAAGCGAGACAGAAGGCAAAATAAAATTTGTGAACTGTTTCTTTTCGTGTCATTTAGCAGGAACATGCGCTGCGTTTGACGCGTTTTCCGCATCGGGTCGGCGGGTTCCCTCGTAAGTTTGTTACGTCACGAGACGATGCCCCTGCAGCAGGAACGGTGCCACGTCGAGGACGTGGCAGGAGCGAAGACCGACCCGTGCTCATTTAAGTAAAGAAAAGAAGGGAAACCTACATTGAATGTGAATAAATTATTCTGTCCTCACAAGCTTATCCGCCTAAAATAAGGAAAGGTTAAATAATCGGATTACGTAAAACGTCTTTTAAGTGAAAAGCATCTTCATGTTCCTCACTCTGAAACACCTAAACCGCCGCATTTAACATTAATAACACTTAAAACTAAGCCAAAGTGATCTTCAATTTACTTGATAGAGCAAAATTAAACCAATGAAATTGAACAAAAGGCGTGTTCAAATCTAAATGTCTCATTTCTCATTGGTCGGCCTAAATATAAAAAAAGATATATAGAACGGAAACCAGATACAAATTTAAATGTATCGGTGGTCACATAATGTGATTCCAGGTAATTCTCTTAAAACGTTAAATGAATTCGTAATCTATAATGCGAAACATTAAGCCATTCATCAATTTATAATCTTTTTCAATTCAACCTCCACTTCGCCGAGCATAATATCCTGAGGGTTGATAGGGATAGCCAGATTGAACGTCGTTCCGAGTCAAACGGGCTCCGCCGCAAGGCAAGGATAGGCGGAACACCTTTTCTCTAGCGACCCGGGGTGAATTTTAAAATAGAGTATCGCTGCCGGCTCCGCGATCGCCGATCGCGACTTTTGTTAAGAAAAAAATTCGCGTTCGGCGCCGAAATTGAGCGCTCTCTTTCTCGCGCTCGCGGGGAAGGGTTCCCGTCGCGGCCCCGATCGAATGCTGAAATAAATTGCACTCGCGAAATTTGAGCGGTCGCAAGGAAATTTTGCCCGTTTACTGGCGGCTCCGGACAAAGAACGTTTCGCTTTTCAGCCGGAGCGCGAGATTCCCCTCCGTAATTTTAGTTGACTCCCGCATCCAGTCTAAGATGTCCGATCGCTTTGTAAGAAATGCATGGGGATAATTTTCAAACCCGCACGAAGATGCTCCGAAGCGGAATAAAACGCGTCTGAGCGCAAGGCAAGCATAAACATCAATTGACAAATGTTTTTCCTCGTTGTTTTTTTCCTCGTTTTTTTATCGATAAAGGTTTGCATGCAATCTGGCTATAATTCCTTGAAATCGAAACAAAATACTTTTACTAGTGGACAGGAGTTATAACCTAACTTAGTTTTCCCTTCGAAATCTGTTACAAATACAATTAAGCTCTGTTAGTTCGCAGGTTAGATTTAACGTGAAAGGAAAAAAGGACCGGCAAACTGAATGTAGCTGAATGTGCTTGTTCACCGGCAGTGTCGATACGCGGTGTTCGGTGTGAACGACAGACTAGTAAAAATATTTTAAAAAAAAAAAAAAAACAAACTGAATAGGGCGGTTCGTGTAACACGGTGATGGATGCAAGAAAATTTTGAAATTCTCAGTTTCGGAAATTTTTTATTATTCGACGGAGGGAACAGCAGAGGAACCGCTAAAAAGATGGTTTACCTCGGTGGCATTACACCAAATTAGGTTCGTCAATTATTTTATTATATAATTATTTTTATATAAAATCGCCGTCTTCGTGACAGCCTTTTTTTCGGTTCAGTTTCCATTATCCAATCGAGGGTTTCCCAGCAGAACAAAACGCTGAAAGCGGCGCATTGCCGTTGCGATCCAACTTCGTTTACTTGAAATTTTTAAAGTAGCTTTTAGAACTTAATTGTTTATGTGTAATTGACAATTCAACATTTTAAAAAAAAAGCAACAAAAATTAATAATTGTATCGCGATCGTAATTATCCTTTTTTTTTTTTTTACGAACATTTGCGCGATGTTCATTAACAAAACGTTAAATTCGACTTTTTATCACAGATAAATGAAATGTCGTATTTTTGGTATGAAAGATAAATTTTTATTATTTCGCATTTACTTTATAACCTCTAAACGATAACATGAAAATGTATCCAACGCTGTTTTTAACGTTTTCGGGTTTCGCTAGCCGACGAGACGAAGTTCAGGATTTTGAGCGAATTTTGCCCTTTGAAAAATTTATGCATTCTCCGTGTGCCACAGAATGAAACTTGTACCAATACCTTCTCAGTTTGGAAAGGATCTCCTGCGGTTTCAAATTTTGCTCATTCGAAAAATGACACTTACAGAAATTCTTTTTTTTCCCTTTGTTCGCCCGTATACGGCATTAGACATGAAGACACTGCTGATGTGAACCTCGCAGGGAACTGAATTTATTGTCCTTTTTACAAAATCAGCAACTCACGAAATCGATGATAAGTCGACAAAGTCCGGAGCCAAAGCGAATTTTTCCTTTTGTTAACTTCCACTTCATAGTTCTTCGCGAAATCCAAAGGAAAATCTCACTCGTTTTGGATGTCGGAATTCATTTAAAAAAAAAAATTGTCGTCAGCCGTGGTTGAATATTCCCGCGTTGAAAGCTGGACAAAATGAAGCAAATTCGTTTTACCTTATTATGGAAATAATGAAGTTCCACAGTAAATTACATTATGAAGCAGTTTTCATCGAGTCACGCATATCTTTTTATTTATTTACTTATTTATTTTTTGTCTCCTCTGAGATGTTTAAATAACTCATCAAAGCGAGCAGTTAAAAAAAAAATTAAAAAAAGACATTTTCTGCAGACGAAATCCTTGCTTTGAAACAAGAACAACGAATTAAATTGATCCACAAAATGGAAATGGTAACCTCCTAAAAAGCAGATCCATAATATTAACCTAATTATTCATGTCCGTATATCCGTCGGAAGAATGAATCAATATGTACAGAGGTGGAAGGATAGCAATCTCCATTTGGATTTTATTATTATAAATTTCATTCGGGTCATGTCAACCTTAAGACTGCAAGCATGATAAAATCGAATTTATTAATAAATTTAAATATTGAATTTGATAATTACTCGGGAAATTAACTGCGGGGCAAAATCTTATTAGTATTTAAGTCGGATCAGAAAATAAAAAAAATTATTTCATACTTCAAATTATTATATATGTTTATTGTCTTTTGTATGTATAATAAAGAAAAATCATCATTATAAACCATATGGTAATGCTATTGTTAAATTTCTGCTCCCGGTTCTGAAACTGAGCTTTATATTTACGAGGCCGAAATAATGATATATTTACATTTTCTAAGTAAATATACTACACGCATGTAGAGCATTATTGATAGTTTTGTTATCATGTACTTTAAATGAGGCACAAGAAGATTTGATATGAATTTAAAATATGATACAAACAATTGAAATTTTAATTTAATTTTACGCAGCGGCAAAAGTTTCTCATATCCATCATTCGTCCGAACGATTAATAAGTAAAAATATATATACATATATTTTAAATTTGCTACATTAATTAACTAAATATCAAACCGAAAATGGTGTTTCAATGAAAAATATTAAGGTTTTCGGACACGTAACCGTTAACTTAGCTCCTCCGGAAATTGACTGGGAGATGGTCGATGTAATAGTAATGAAAAATAAATATTCAACGGTCAGCACTGCTGACGGGGAATACGTCTTGCAACTTGTTCCCAATGTGAAAGCCGATTTATTCCTGTCGAGGCAAAGTCGCCATTCATGTCGGAGCAATTTTCATAATGATCATGGCCAAGGTCGCGAAAACCGTTCAACCAAATCTTTCCAAGGTTCATTTGTTCCCGCCTCTTCGTCTGAGCCGTGCCCAGTGCTAACAAAACTCCATGCCATGGATCGCTGGATTCAGGCAGCAGTTAAAAATCTCCGGGTGCCGATAAATTAATCGAGGATAGCGTTAAGAAAAAGACATTTTGGCGTTCGTGGGCGCCAATTTAAACGTTTTCACTCTCTTTCTTTTCAGGTACGATCGCCCGGATTGCTCGCTACATCTTGCTCTTGTGCGTTTCAACCGATGCAATGAAAATCAACAGGGGACACTAAAAAATGGGCACGAACTGTAAAACCACCAACAACGTCGAGACTTCGGATGACGAAGATCGCGAGATAAACGTCGACGAGGATTCGCAGGACGGGAGTGACAGCGAAGATCTGAAAGCACTGCACGTGGACACCAGCCCGAGCCGTGGTCACCGCAATAACCATAAAATCGAAGAGAAATACGTCAAAACTAACTGTGATATGAACGGATACGTTCCGGATCACAATAGCAATAACAAGGAGTTAACGAGAATTAAATCAATTAGAGAGGAAAAACATTACGAGGACATAAGGCGGCATTACGAACAAACAGAAAATCTAATACGAAATTATCATATCGAAAAACGATATTCGGAGAGGATGAACCGGAAAAGCGCGGAGAGGAAGACGGACACGGACAGTGACGAGAACCATAGTGAATATGACGATGTCGCTTCCCGATCAAATTCGCCTAAACAGTATTTCCAGAACATTATAAGATCGAAATCCCAGGATCGAAGCGACTCTAATTCTCCGTTGGAAAGCTCGACCGCGGGTGCCGTGTTACCTTTCAGTATTTCGAGATTGCTTAGCCGGGAGGAGAAGCAGTTGGAGGAGGACGAACGCCACTCGGACAGGACGACTCCCAGCCCAAAAAGGGCACTGGGAGAGGAAAAGACGCGTTCGTTGGAGAGCTACGACGAGTCCGGTCTGGGTCTCTACTCCCACCCGGCGATCGTTCAGTTTGCGGCCGGAGGACTGGGTTCCTCCTCCAGGATGCCCGGCTTGCTGTATAACGCTTCTTCCGGAGTCATCCGCGTTCCGGCACATCGACCGCCGCTGCCGGGAACCCTGCCGGCACCTCCCGGGACACCGAACTTGCAGGCGTTTGGTTCGTCCTTTCCCTGGCTGGCGGCGATGGATCCATCCTTTCAGAGAAGTGCGGCTGCTGCTGCATTTGCATCGCAGGTGGTGAAAGAACGTCTCACCGGTGAGTTCTCCCATGCAATATTCATATTTGTATAAATCCAGCCAGCTTGAATACGGTCGCAAAGGCAGGAAAAAACCAAGTATAAAACAGGGATTTTTTTCCCGACATCTTGAAACATGAAAACAAGAAAAAAACTTTTCCCTAATATTTGCATCATTAAAAATTAATTTAAAAAATTGACAAAATACAACCTTATAATTACACTCTAAGTTACTCGAAAACTTAAATTCTTTAAAATTATTTCTGCAATAATGCGCAACTTCATTTTAATCACAGACTTTTATTATTCAAAATTAACTAAACTTCCTTGATTACTTTTTTAACCGAGATCATATAATAAAATTTTCATTATATTTATTTAAAATAAAAAAAATTAAAATTTCTAATCCTAACCAAAGTTAAAACAAAATAACCTACTGTAACTCATATCGGTTTAATATAAAAAAACTTATTTAAAGTATTATACATATATTTCACGCGATTAATCTTAAGTTGCATGAAAATATTTACTTTTTGTTTACGTCAAAGCGCGTTTCGGGAAATTTCTGAATGTCAAGCATGATTCGTTTTGATATGGAAACAGAGCGAGCAGCGTTATGCGCGCTGATGACGTATCCAAAACATTAATAAAGTGACCTTATCGAATATAACAACCGAGTTTTTGGGAGTTAATGAAAATTTAAAATAAACCGAGAAAGGAAAGGAGAACTCGGCCAAAAGCAAACAAGGAAAATGAAACTGTAACGGACAAAAAAAGACGGCAGAAGGAAAGAAAGAATCTAAATCCATCTGAAAACCACTGGTCCCTAGATGGGTAAAGAAAAAGAAAGAAAGAAAGATAACTTCGTCGATAGGACAGTGCTGTTGGTTTAGGAATTAGGTTAGAATTGTGCAACCAGAATCCAAAGTGTAGTTTCCTCAGTCTTCCCAAGGAGAGGAAAAGGAGAGAGGCTGCAGTTTGATTGCCCCTCGCCATTAGGCAAGGCTCGCGGGACCTGGAGGAATAAAAAGCGCTTTTCGAGCGATATCTCTGAAGATTAAAAGGAGATTTCAATCCAAGGAGATTCACTGTTAAAATGAAAATGCGCCTTCCGAAACAAATGGCTAAATAAATAAGAGCGTTTACATTAACTTGATAGAAATTAACATCGGTGAAAATGGTGAATAATAAATGAACGTAAATGCAGTTGAGGTAAGCGACATGGTGACAGTGCGTGCTGCACAAGCCTTAATGAATTATTGAAATCAACAAGTCCATTTTGCTGTAGTTCATTATAACCCAATAATTTGTCCTGAAAATGGCGTTTAATAGGTTCACTGGCAATCGCGCCAACGCGTTTTCTCGTTCATTAATATGTTATTCCCTCTTTTCAACATCTGCAACTGAATTGCTCAGCATCCTTAATAATCATCACACTTCAAATATAACACTTATTAAATAACGACAAAATTATCTTCTGTCAAAGTTTTTATTATGCTTTAATGATCAAAGCAATGCTGACTCAATACCATTTATTATATTTTCGGATATATTATCATCTTACTTTTCGAAAGAGCATTCATTTGCTTCGGTTTAAGAAGATTTTATCAGTTTTCTATGCTTGCCATCGCTGCGATCTTCTCGTAGTGTGCAATGATTTATCTTCACGAACCTTCTTTTTCTTAAGCAAACTACGTTTGAAATTATTTGCATTTAACTTTCGCTGTTTGACTGATAAATATTTTCACAGTTCATCCCATTTTGCCTTCTTATCCATATTCATGTCTGATTGCTTTCCCATCACTTTCCACGCCATCAAAACAAATATGATTCACTTTCAATGTTAGTATTATTTCAGCGCCATTTTTATTCGATTCTTTTCCATTACAGGTAAGTTTCATATGTATTTTTGTGATTTCTCTCAAAATCGTGCAGATTTGCAAACCTTAAATCGCGTGAGCAAGTACAGACCTTCATTTTTTTTATCGTTTATATCAAAATCGACATCCACCCGGACACCATCCATTACATTTAACCTAACCTTATCAAAGCGCTGCATCATCGCCGCATCCTACTAATACTTTGTTTTATTAATAATTATTACTTTGCCATCTTGATTTAGTGGTTTTAATTTCTTTTTGAAGAGATAAGCGTTTATTTGCTTACTGTGAAAGATTTTCACAATTTCCATTATAATTCTCATAACATTCAAGAGTCGATTATCCGCATCGATATGTGGTTTCTTAAATGATTTTAATCATAACTGCTTAATGAAAATTTAGCTTCCATTATTTAGGACTTGCAGTTATTATAACTGAATGAAACTGAAACGTACAATTTGAACAAAAATTTCAAATAAATTGAGCTCTCAAAGAAATTTTTATTAATTTTTTTTTAAGGAAGAAACACGTAAATCGATTGGAACACCCTGACAATAAAAAAACACGCAAAGTTTACCTTCGTCGTAGCGGGATATGACATAATGAACGGTTGAAAATGACACGACAACCTCCAGCTATGATCCTATTAACAAATACGCATATAACACACCTGAAAAGTTTTTAGTCTTGGTAGGCACATAATAAATGATTTCTTGTTGTTTTTTTCGATCCGATTCTCTTCAGTCTTCTACATTCATTTTTTTCTCTTAAATCACAAAATATATTCTTTTAAAATGCTTGTCTGTAATCTCCTTCCGGATACAGAGCAATTTTTCCTTTCTGAGGTAAAGCTCGTAAGCTAATTGGAAGCAATAACGAAAATTATTCTACAAATATTGGCGCATTAAATATTTTATATTTCGAAGTTTTAATGTAATTTTCAGATAATCTGTCTACGGCATTAATTACAGAATTACGGTTGGATTGATTTTCGCGCAGGATTGTTAAACAGATTTTATGGAAAGATGGATTGAAAATTTTTTCAGTTGCATAACGAATAAGAAAGCAAAATTCACCTTTAATACATTATTATTGAGCAATGAGTAGAAGCAAATAAATTACTCAATTTATTTTCGATAGATTATTCATAATAAATTATTTTAAACTTCATGACGGTTTCGAATTACATTATTTGATAAATTGATTCGTGGCTAAGAAATGTGGCACACTCAGTTTATAATCGTTTGAAAGCATCAATAAAAGAAACCTAAAATTTCACTTTGTTATGGAAATATCAAATTTTCATTAGTATAAATGATTTTTTTGAGATTAATGTAATCCAGTACGGAATAACAATAAATCGATGGCAGATCAGAATTTTTTACTTCGTGATACATGAATAAATGCTCCATTCGAGCCGTGATTATTTCTACAAACTTCACGCACTTGCTGATAAAACATTTAGGTAAAGCATAAAAGGGATTTAACTTATAAACAAGAAGCGTGAGCTTGAACATGCAAAAATAACTTAAAAGCGAGAAAATAAACGCTGTGGCATTTAATGACACAACATATACTTAATTTAAGCGAATAGAACACGAGAATGAAAAATACATATTGTAAAAAGATGGAACCAGTATCGATGAGAATTTCTCTCGATTGATATAAAATTACTATAATATTTAGGCTATTATAACATTATTGTAATTGTTTTGGCCCATCACAAAAGCGTTAACTTAAAACATTCGCAGCACCCTAATTATTTATTTGGAATTAAAATCCATCCGCATTTAATAAATTAGATATTCTCGCCATGAAATTTTTATTTTTTTTACTCAAGTCTGATGTCTTCTAATGTACAGTGAGCATTGGAACAATATCTGTGATTCACGAATCAATAATAGAATTTTCGTTATTCGTCTCGAACATCAACAACGAAACCGTTCATTCTTTTGGTATTTCGGCATAAAGTGCCAGAGACCAGATCCACAATCAAACATCGGGACAGTAGAACTACAGTTTTGACGACGGTCAGAAGTATGCGAGGACTAAGTGTATTAGCAGTCGCAATCGGAGGACCATTGTTACCTCAGCTTACATATTTCGCGTCCAATGAATAATCCACGAGATCATAAAACGGTATAAATTAGCCGGAGGAACACTTGAGATTCTTACCGTCCGATTTTTCTTGAATATTTTCGCTTTAAAACAATGAAATTTCGCGATTCACGGATTTATGCCTCCGGTTTACGGCTGCACGGCCGGGCTTTTTTTTTTTTTTTATTTCCCCCGTACAATTTCGTCTCCGCTAAAGCAGCCACTCGCTGGAAGAGGAATTTATCAAAAAAAAAAAAATCTGCATAACGCAACACAGTCGACAGACGGCGTTTTCTGTAGGTGATGCTGCAGACGGGACTGTCGGTCGCGAAATTATTTATCGTCGGAAAGGGGCAAAACGGGTCCGCGGCAACGGCCGCCGCGGAACCAAATAAAAGCAGCGTCCGTCGGATTCGCAAGGAACGAAACAGGCCGCTCCGTCAGCCGAATTTATTATTTAGGACTATCAAAATTTTCCCGGGGACAGGCGAATAAGCGAATCGTGGCGAGTTTTTCGGGTCGGTCGTGCGACCGAAGCAGTAGACGTGCAGGATTCCCCAAACGAGATCGTTCAAGTGCTTCACGTCACTCGGGCATTAACTCGCAGATAAACAGATCAAAATCCTCTTTAGCGACGTGAACAAACTTATTTAGGAGGAGAAAAGAAAAAAAAAAAAAAACCGCATGACGGACGAGGGCTGGTTGTCCATTGTGTACCTGCTTCCAAATTTAATTCATTTCTCGTTTTTATCGAAGTGGCGCCAGAAACGGAGTCTACCTGTGTGTCACTATCTGCGGTTTCCCCGATAAATTATAAGTCACAAGTCACCATTTCCTGTTCCAAAATTCCTCATCCACCAATTTATTATTTATAATTCATCTTTTAATCCGTGCTTTTTTTCAGGTTTCAATCTTCGATAGGGGCAGAGAAAAAAAAATTGCTTTGGGTTTAGATGAATCACACATAATCAAAAGATCTGTGACAATTGCGGGGGAGAAGTCGGATTTGGGAGTACGATGTCGCGATTTAAAAAAAATATATGACCGCGATACAACCTGTGTTGGTCCCCTGGTATCAATTTTAGAAAAGTCCTCTCACCATGTCGATCTCAATAGCAAAAGTGCCCTCCCTCAAGCTTGATCAAACATTCATGCCTCCGGGGCTTTTGCTTTACCCTTTTTGCGCTGCCCGGAAATTATTGTCCTGATCCTTTTTTTCAGGGCTTTTCCGAGTTACCGACGCGGTTTTTCCGGAATTTTCCGAGTTTTTTTCCTTCCCTCCTCATTTCTTTTTTTTTTTTTTGGGCGTCGTCGCGAAAACAAATGTTCAAAATTTTTGCGAGCGATATCGGGACCCTCGGTCTGAAAACAGAAAAGGCGGTGTTTTCCTTTCTTCGAACCTTCCAGCGGATTCATTTTTCTTTTTTTTTTTTTTTTCCTCGTCCGCCATTCAGGCAGCGCTTCACCGCGCTGTAATCCCTTTTAATTTTCCGCTGCACATACATTTCATCTGGGAATTTGTGAGGTGAACGAATTTTGATTGAAGCAAAAGGAGGAACTTGACGTTTTGGAAAATTAATATCGTCGACGGCATTAGTTGGATAAAGTTTTGCGACCTTCCATTCCACGATACTCCAGGCCGAAATGCTCGGCGACGAGGGCTTTATAAATGTGAAGATTTTACTCTTAATTCTTGTGAACCCCATTAAACATTATCGATTTCTGCCCTGTTGTGCGACAAATATCCGAAACTTACCGTTTGCACTCTGCATGTGGATTCGGCTACCAGTTAACTCCGGCAAAAATTCCTTCATCTTCAAAAAAATTTTTTGTCCCGGTAAAATAACTTACTCTTTCGGGCATATTGCTTTAATATAATGCTTCTTATGCAATTTCTACGTACGCATGGGAGGCCTCAGGATTTGAATTTTTTATGCGAATTCTTTCCCTCCATCGCAATCTTTTATCATAAGCCTTTCCCGTTTATGAGAATCCTTTTTGCATTCCTCGTGGCTTATCGGTATAGATGCAGGCAAAAGTGAAATAATTGCCTCGGTCGGCGCTTTTAATTTTTTTTTTAACTTTAAAATCGGTCAATTAAATGATAGTGCATTCGCAATTAACTTCAACCGAAATTCCCCTGAAATAATATTTCATGTTATTAATTATGTAAGGATATGTCGATTAAATAATAATGTATAAGTTTGTTGCGTTTTGATGAGCCGCGAAAATAGAAAAACGCTCGTTGAAAATGGGAAGTTGACCGGATTTGGGGGGCCAATAGATCCTGCTTTATTTTGCCTTTTTTCCGGGTGAGAGTGAAAAAGACGATGTGCATTTGATAACACAACTTCATCGAGAATAAAAAGGCCAATAAAAACACTTTATCTTACCCTCGCCCGTTATATATGAGCGAACATTATATAAATGGAATAATCCCACGTAGGTAATATTAAACAGCCCCTCTTTACACCAAGGTGAACTTTTAAAATGCATGTTTTGATATCGTATGTTAACATTAAGACTTCTCTCCACTCGCCCTCAATATCTTCAAATGGCTTGCATCTTTATATGCATATATATTTTATTATAATGTTTTATGTATATATTTTTTTTATACTAAAAGGTAATGCTTACTCAAAGCTTACCATATCTACCGTTCAAATTTTTAACTATTTAAATTCACGCGATTATATAAAATAGAATGACTATACTATTATTAAATGAATTAAATGTTTTATAGTTATGATGTTAATAACAGAGCAGAAAGATCAAAATATGCGTATTTCACGGAGGAATGTTAATGATTAGTGTTTTCATATTGTTTAATAGATTCAAAGCATTAAACCACTGGCTTTGGCTTACCCGAGCTTTTGTTTTTCACTTGTCGGTTCTAAATTAATTTTAAAAGGATGAATATTTAGAATCAAATTTAATGAGAATCAGGGGAAAGTGAAGCATTATTTATAATCTTCCATGTGGTTAAATAGCAACCGAACTATTTAAAAGAATTTCATTATTGCATTTTTTTATTTATAAAATTATAAAACGAATAACCTTTTTCGTTGTAAAATTTGCATGTAAAAACAATATAAATCGTGCGTTAAATTAAGTAGTTACCGATGCTTAAACGTACGGTTCAAAATCTGCAATTCTCTCGAATCTCTTAATGTATTTTTTCTATTCATCTAATACACAGAAAATAACTTCCCACATTCTTTGCTTCTACACTTCTTTCAGGCTCATGAAAATGTTGCATTTCCGTCATTATATAATGTTCACGCTACACTCCAGTTAAAGTTTACTTCTGTTCTAAAGTTAGGTTTGTTAAATTTGATCGATATTTTACTTAATTTTTGTCTTTTTCTCAACTGTATTGCAAACTTGTACCGCTTTAGTGAAATCCATCGGGATAAATTTACGATCTATTTTCCAATATAAAACGCGATTTGCCTCATTACTTACACCAACGTCTATCATTTTCAATATTGACATTTGATCTGAATTGAAATATTTGAAATTGACGTAATATGTGAACTTTAAGAAATACATGCAATTTAAGCAATATCAATAACACTGTGCTTCACACTGAACATGATAATTTTAACCTAAATATTAAATTGATTAACTTTTCCCGGTGGTATCATATTATTTTCCGCAGAAAATTGCACATTAATAACGAAGAAAATACTCGTTGGACTTTATGAGTTGAGATTTTTTTTTTATTAGATATTGTATTATTTTCACCATCTATTTCATTATTCCAACTATATTTTTATATATTTTGATTTTATACCATACATATTATTATTATTTATTATTATAAGTTAGATACATTTCTTATTATTATTCTATCTATTATGTTATATATTTTGGTATTGTTACAATTTTTGATACCTTAAATAAAGTGTCATACGGTTTGATTTACAAAAGCGTTATCAATCTGATTTCATCCATTATATTTCGGGCAAAATTAATTTTAAGGATAATAACCAAAATTATATTGCAAGAGAAGCGACTGAAATTGGATTTAGCTGTCTTTTTATCTCCTGGCCTAAGCTCTGAAGTGAAAAAAGAACTTTTTAATATCTTTATCCTATTCACATGAAAGGAACACGACAGGCGGAATAATTAAATAAAAAAATATTTTTTCTTTTAATGCATGCATATTAGCAAACTTTTTTCCAATACGGATTAGAGTTTTGCAGTCAAGTTGCTTATTAACCGAACTTCTCATTAGGAGCGGACTAAATCTGTTGTCGGAATCGTGGAGTTTCCACGTTACAAATGATGTTGCTCGCTAAACCTGATTTAATAGGCGGATAATTTAAGAATCCTAAAAGAGGCAGAAGAAAATCAAACTTTATTATAGTATGAGATACTGCAATTATATTGAGTAAGAACATGATGCCCTCAAACTATTCATCGCATGTCACCAATAAGTAAAATTGGTTTTTGCTCTTAATCAAATGGCCGTCGAAAATTACGCTGAACATATTTTATTAGAATATTGAATAGGGTAGTGTTTGGCGGAAATCTAAGGAGAGTGAATTATAACAACAGATCCAAAACATTTTCCGGGATCGGGTTCCTCATGTAACTCTTCAGCCCGAGAAATGGTCAATTCATAATTCCAATGTTCACCCTGCTGCGGGGTGAAAAAGAAAAAAAATAAATTAAATACGAGAAAGTCTGAAGAATCCAAGATTTAATACCTTTCTAAATCGTAAAAAAAAATAATAACTGCCTCATACAAAGTTTCCCAACTTTGAAAAAGCAGTATCGTCTTTCATTACATTCCACCAACGAAATGGTTCCACATATATAATCTTATAAACCCCGGGGGTGATACTATTTTTTTTCTTCTCTTCATGCTTAGCATACTGAAAATGATAAAAATCATATTGCGTTATATATAATATATGGTAACGTCCTCGCGAGAGCGAAAACTTATGCTGAACTTTGGGAGTCGCTTAAAAAACCGTTTATCTTGATGTATAATAAGTAGAGAGCAAACGATTCATAAAATGCTTTAACATTATATTTAACTTGTGCAACTCTCTAAAACCTTGTTGAAAAACCAATAAAAATTTAAAGTATGCTTTTACACTAAATTCGGAGCGTTATGTACAGTATTTATTAATGCAAGTGCATTTTTTTTTGAAGTAGCTCTTCTTCACCGTTTTACACAAACCCTCAGTAAAGCTCCATATTTTGCTTGTTTATCAGAAAAAAGTGTTCCACATATAAAAATATTTTTAGTCACATCGCGACAGGAAAATAATTCGTTTTACCATTAAGTAACTTTTACTTCATTTTAACAAAAAAAAAAAAAGAAGACAATGAAAAGGCCAATAATAAAAATTATACCTTGTTGTACAGAGTATTTTTAGATCCTTTTCATTCGAAATTCTTCCATATTCGTTCTGCACGGATACTTTAGTTAATCTACTTGGCCTTCGCTATAATATTAGAGTTTAAGCTCCCGCACTCGGATTATACATCTTCAGCTTTAATGCTCGTTTAGAACATTCCATTTTTTGCATGAATTTTCACGTTTAGATCCAAAGTTTGTCGCTCCCCGATGGTACAGTAAGCAAAGGGCCGGCGTTCTTAAACTCTTTTCAGAGTTAGCATTTTGGGCGGGGTTCAGCGTCCGAGGTCAGCATTATTAACCCGAGCCTTAACAACAACATGAACTGGAATTCAGTACCATAAAATGTTAAATAAATACTGGAATAACTTTTACTACTACCTTATCCAGGTCATTAAAATCAGACCGTAATTTTTATCTTAGGCCAAGAGTGTAATTGCCGACTAAGGTAAAAATTTCAGTGAAATGGATCGTAAATAAAAATGTGGAGCTTCGCATTATAAAATCGAACGTCAAAAATATATCGCGCGACTTTGCTTGTATTTCAAAAAGCCGATTCTTCTTACAATAAGTTTAAATTTTTTTTTTTTTAAATTTATTTAAATTGACGGACGATTTATGGAAATATTTCAGGGCGAAAAATTTTAGCAATTTACATGTGATTAATATGCAGTTTCCTCCATAATGTGCCAAATTACCAATTTTTTTTAATTTCGCCCACGTTATTTATATTTTACTAAAATGAGTAAATTTTTTTTTTATGGCTTTTTTTTCCACTCCGAAATCCGCAACGAAGCGAATGGAAAAAAATTATTCCTTTCTTTTTACGGGAAAATTATGCCGCTTTTCCGACGACAGGAGCTCATCGGCGTCGCGCATGCATCGGTACAATCTGAAAATTTCCCAAAACGCATTCCACCACGGCGGGTGGATTCCGTTAACCCAAGAGAAACCCATCTTCCTCCTGAATGGGAGCCAGCGCGAGGAACACTAAGTTGAATTTTAAAAAAAAATTGAGAGTTGGGGCTTTTCGCAGCGCAAGATGAAATTACGTAAACGAACACTTAGATCTGCCGCGTGAGGCTTCGCAAGCTTAATTTGAACCACTGCTAAAGGGGAACAAAGTGGTGCTCCTCAAAAGTTTTTCACTTTCCCGAGCGGGAGCGATGCAGGTTCGGACTGGCCCACCGGGATTTCTCATTCCCTCACGCCCGTCAAACGTAAAAATCAATTACTTCGTGCTTAAGTTAATAAATATAAATATATATATACGTTTATATATTTGTTATGTCTGAAATTGTCGTTAAACGTTAAGCAATCAATCAACAATCAGTTGCCATAAAAAATCTTTCCTTGTAAAAGAGTGAAATTTTATCGAAAATAATATCTTACATATTGCAGGGATACGTACTATACATTGCAAGTGAAGCCGGAGGGGAAAAAACGATATTAAATCTTTTTTTGTTAACGAAATTTCAATTATCTGACCAATGTAGAAAAATTGAATCACAGATTATTGAATACTGGCAAGTGAAGAGCATCAAGCATCTAGCTCTTATAAAATTTAATATCTTATACTTTAGTCGTAATCTAATTTTTTAACATGGTCTAATTTACAGCAATTTATCCTTATTTTGGGGTTAGCAGTTTAGTTAAACTGCTTGCATCAAAATACATTTCAAGTCTCGTATTTGCATGGTATTTGCCCTTATAAATTATCATTCCTGAGCCCTATTAAAGAGATAATAAATGAGAAATATAATTTTATTCATTTCGGAACGCAATTCTCTGAAACGGCTACAATATTAAATGAGCTTGAACTTTTTTCATCACTTGTTATGGTTTGCTTATATATTTTCATTATGGACAAAATATAAAAAATCATACGTTCTACATGTTTAGGAAAGATCCAATTTCATCGATTTACTAATTTCAGGTCCTACTAGATACTGACGACAGTTGTTATTATATCCTGTATTCGATGTATTTCCTAATTTTATTTATATCACAAAAATTTTTTAAATAATTATGTATAGCCTGTAATTATAATTTCCTTATTCGGAAAGCGTAATTTAAGTTTAATAGTTTTAATTTCTTTTTATAAATAAAATAATTAACGATGGAATATATACTATGATGTAATTGGAAATTTTTATGAAAATTATATTACATATTGAGTGTTGCCAGATAATTTAATATATTCAGCCTGCTATGCTTAAATGTGGTTATAAAAGCGATACTGTTTACGCTTACATAAATCATCTTTTCCGTAATTAGTATTAATTTAACAATAACTTCTTCATTGTTTAATTGTTGTCGCCATAATTCCACTGATTGTTATAATAATGCCAGAAAAATTATGTTAATGTAAATTAATAATAGACGGAATAATTGTGTAAAACATTGCTCGGTGTTTAACGAAAACCGTTTGTATTTACATTCATTCGAAACAGAATATGTATTCCCACCCATTTACACGTAAAAAAGTTTTACATCACTTCTATTGTCGGTGATACCTTAAAAATGATGTTTGATAACTGCCTGGTGCGGATAACATAACTGTTATTCATGGAAAAGTGAAATGCTAATCTAATATAAAATATATAAATATTAAAAAAATGTAATGATTAAAAATTATCGTTTTAAATAATAATAAAATTGAAGTTGGAAAAATTTGAAATAATACCAATGAATTTTTAATACTAATAGTAAATAATACAATATGAATAAAACTATAAGTTAATATAGTATGCAACGTAATAGGATTGAAAATTTTTACTGCACATTCATATGTACATTATATGATAATGATATACATATTATTTATCCCACATATTGATTATATATATATACTGCATATAATGCATTATACAATAATAATATATATTATAATATAATAAATATAATTGTTCGGTTCTGCACTCTTCATATTATTGTATCAATTTAAATATTATGTAAATTCTCTATTATAAAACAGGTTGCATGGACCGGTTAAATATTTTTATACCTCGAAATGCAAGGGGAGAAAAAAGCAAAATGGCCGTCGAATGATTGCTTTCACAAATTTAATGTTTCCTATTTAAAAAACCTAAATGTTATTGTTCCTATACTTGTTATTACCTAAATTAGTCACGTCAAAAACCCATTATATGTTTCTGAACCAATCATATACTAGAATACTTTAATACCAATTACCGTGTTGTTCAGGGTAACAACGGAATATGTTGATACCTTAATGAAGCTCGCCTGCGGGGTCAATACTTTCATTATTTTATATATTATCAAGACATGAAGTTAATATTTTTTCTGTTATGATCTATCATTGATTCACGTCAAAAGCTCATTTGCTCGATAGACTGATTCAATTTGTATCAAAATGAATGATACATTTTGGTTTTGTGCCTTTATTTTATCTATTTACGCCATTAAGGATGGAATTTGGCCATGACAGAATTACATGGGATGAATCTTGGTTTCAGCATTGCATTGCCAAAGATGATTGGTATATCGCAGACAAGATTTCTGAATGAGATCTAAGAAATTTATTTGTATAATACCAGCATTACGCAATAATATATATGTTCCTTTGGCTAAGATTGATCATTTTAGATTGGAGATTTTTGTTGTTATTCATTTTTAGTCCCGAGAAACATTCTCGACTTTGGAGTGAAAGGCCTGTCGTAATATGAATGAGTATTTTGCGTTCCTTCGATATTTATTTTTTGTATCTTTATGCAGATTTAACATGAACCGCCACGAGAATTAACCGCTGCTGCAACAGCATTCTCAATCGTTCAGGTGCCAGATTAGCATTACGGTCTTTCATGAGCAAATACTCAAAAGTGAATTTCAGATTAAAAATTTGAGTTCACGGAAATATATATTTCTTCGACTGACATAACTTAACGGCTCGATATTCAAACGTAAACTACATTTGAAATGCAGATTTTAAAATACTAATGTAAAATTTTAAATAATTTTGTAACGTGTAAGCTTTGCCATTAATATTCGCCGGCCGTAAAGATAAAACTTTCAAATTATCGATATTATTTAAATATTTCTTTTATATAATAAAAAGGAAAATGATAAAAAACGAAAAACGACGGCCTGGCTGGGACTTAAAATTATATAAATAACTAATAATATATGAACCCGACATGAGACTCCATTTTGTGTGGAATAATTTTCTTTAATAATGCCGAATATTAGAGGCAACATGCAACTTGAGATCGCCTCTTGATAGAGCAATACCATTGGTAATGTGTGCGGGACCGTAATTATGTTCACCATTTAGGGAACGCCACCTCTTACGGAAGAAAAACGCTCGTAAAATCGATTTTTCAACCTAATTTTTATTTCCTTTATTTTTTTGTTATTAATCACGAAAACTGGAATGTAAAAAAATGAAAATCTTTTTCCACGACCGTCGGAAGGTTTACGTTCAAAATTTGAAGCCTCGAAGGCCTCGAACTTCTTCGACTGCATTCCGGGTGCTGTGCATTGTTTGACGCTAAGCATTTTCATAATGAAAGTCCCTAAAATGAAGGCGTGTTAAAAGATAAGAACACATCAGCACTGGTAAATCAATGGCCAGAAACTAACTTCAACTTCCAGCCCCGACGGGGTCCCTTCATCCCATAAGCATCCCTATCACAAACTTCCTTTTTTTACATTAAATATTCAATAACAATAATGCAAAAGTGACTGAACCAACCTAACTTGCTTATTAATTTTTATTCTTCTTCCTCCCTTTATGTTTTAAACTCCGAAGGAAACTTTTTTCCAGTATTCCCGCATTTCCCGACGATCCTCTTCCGGAATTTTCACACGAATCGGGGACGCCTCTCTCGTTTCCTTTGGCTCTCCGTGCGCTTAGTTTCCTTTTGTGTCTCTCTTCGGAAAAGTCGCTTTACATTTTCTCCAACGCCTTAATCCAATGTGTGGAAAACCAAAATTCTGCAAATTGTACTCGTTAATTCAGATTAACGAGGTTTTAAACGTGGATATTTAGCTTAGTTGACACCTTCTAATTTATAGCGGGAATTTGGCCTTTTACGCCATGAAAAGAACATCATCAAAAGGATGACGGTGGATTAGTTTTTAATTTCAATAATGAATGCTCGCGTCAGTTTTCAGTTTTATTGAATTGCAATAGCAGAACGTTGCCCATTTTCGCTAACGTTCTATCTCTAGCAGGATCATCGCTTATTACGCCCCACTCATTGCATTCCTTTTTCATCTTCCCTATTGCTGTTCCCTTTCCTGTTTCCTAATCACCATAAATGCTACCCATTTACATTCTCATTGTGTAATCAACTGCAGCAATATACCTTTTTTTTGATACAGTTAATTGAACATTAAAAATAAAAAGAGAAATTTTTTATTGCGATCGGTGTCTAATTCAACATTTTTTTGAAGGCCTCTGACAGATTAGCGCAATGAGATAGATTTTCTTTTTTAATCGCTCTTGATATTAATGTAATTCATACACCAACCAGCACAACAATCATCATTTAACTGCGAAAACTAATGGCTGGATAATACGTTTTAATGGTTGCAAAGAAGACTATTTTAATGGATGGATCTAGTTAATGTTTTAAAATTTATGAATTTTGCTCCTTTAACGTGAAACATTCGGTTTCAAGATCCCGAAGACTGATATTTCGCGCACCGTGTATCAAATGCTGTAATTCTGATGTATTGAAAGAGAGGAGAGAGAAGTGGGAACGGGAGAATTGTACAATTGCAATCAGTTTACTTGAGTTTTTGGCAAAAAATAGCTAACGCTGTCCTTTTCTCCTTACAGCCACATTTCCAATGACCAGAAGAATAGGTCATCCATATCAGAATAGGACGCCTCCGAAAAGGAAGAAGCCGAGAACTTCGTTCACCAGGTTGCAAATTGCCGAGTTGGAAAAGCGATTTCATAAGCAAAAATATTTGGCATCCGCCGAGCGAGCTTCTTTAGCGAAAACCTTAAAGATGACAGATGCTCAAGTAAAGACGTGGTTTCAGAATAGGAGGACCAAGTGGAGGTAAGAATCTTTTATTTATGTTTTCGCCTGGCCTGTTGTCAGATGAGCCGCTAACGAGTTATTTTGTAATTTTAATAAGCCACTTTTGGTTTTGCGTTTGCGAAAAAAATTGAAGATTCAGGCATCCATAACCCCGCATTGCTCAGTGTGAATACCACGTTCCACAAATGGAAATATCTTCGATATTTTCGTAGACAACCATGAATTTTAAAACCGTGCAAACAAATTCTTCCATCTTAAATGGAAAAATAATAAGCGTGATTGTCGAACAACGAAGAGGGAACATTTTAGTAAATTCGTGATTTATGGCAGACCTAAAAAGTTAACCAATAAACATTGTAATTGACGTCTGCAAAACGATGACTACAATAAATGTCCAAGTGATATTAAAAAGAAATATAGAAATTTCGTCTTTTACATATACTGTATTATTTTAAATGAAATATAACGGAATTTTATGATTTTTATTATAGGAATTCATTTGATAGCAACGTTTCATTTCTTAAAATATCATTCCAATTTTCGTTTCGAATAAATATTTTTAGCAACATTGTTTAAATATTATGGAAGCAGGTTGCTTTTTCTCGAAGTAAATATATATAAGGAAACGAATATTAATTTTTATGTCGCGTTATTGTACTTTTAAATATTTCATAATATTATAATAATTTTTTTAAATCATATATTAAACCGTAGTTTTCACTTCCATATTTCTGACATAACTTTATGCAAATTTGAATTACATATTTATATTATATTATATCAGTTATTGTTTGATTTTCAAATTAAATCAATCTGTGAAACCATTGTTAAGCCACCGTAATAACACTATGAGAAGTTCTGAACAATTCGTTTTCTATTGTTTAATAGAAAAATATCTTATGAGCTCAATAAACAACTTTACTTCAATGTGCCATTCTTGCATTTACCAATTATATACAAAAATAAGGGCAATTTGATCATCGGATCAAGCCGAAAGGCTTGGGTTAAGTCCACTGAAAGTTATAATATTTTAATAACTTCTTTGGTCTAGCCTGGGGAAACTTCATGGATGCCTATTTTATTGAAATAGTTATAACACGCAACTAGTATATGGAAAAACTCCTGGAACTGAATGCCTCATTACTAGTTATTCCAAAACTTAAAATATACAATCACATTCAGAACGAAAACATTTTAATTTGATCATGTAAAAAATTTCGTTGCTTTTTCGATATTATACACATTTTTGGAAAAAAGTATCGGATGTCGATATTAATGTTGATGCATCAGTTCAGCAGTGTAATTCGTTCGAAATGCTGAAGACGAATCTGTAAAAAAATTAATAATAAGTCACATATAAAGTATGTAAATGATAATTTCGAAATATTTTTTGTTAGTTAATCATTTTTTTAAAATTCTACTTTCCCTTTTGTGAAACTTTTATATTTATCCCCTTTGCAAACAAAGAAAATTTACATTAAAAGTAGAATGTAAAAATAAGAACAATGAAGATTATTATTACGGTAATAACAATAATGATATCACCTTAAGAGTTCTTAATTATAAAGTTGTAAATTATGAGGCAATTTTCATAAACTGTCTTGTTAAATAATTAATATTTGATTTTCCGTTAAAGTTTTTTTCTCAAGCAACAATTCGAATGTTTGTACTCTTATTTTTGATATTTCTTTTAGTGTTTCTTTTTAAAAACCTGGCCACTACAATAATTTTCCGACCGCGATGATATTAATATACAAAGCTGAAGTTAATAAAAAAAAATGAAAATTTATAATATTTAAAATTAGTGCTTAAATTTGCAGTATCGACATAATTTTTAACCAAGAAATTTATTCGGTATACTCTTGAAGCCAGCTCCGAGCCTTAACTGGTAAAATCGTCTATAAGCAACAGTGAAACCTTTGTATTTATTCCCGCACATTCACGTGCAAGCACATCCAACAGTAATAATATAGGAATATTTCAGGTCCAACACGCATTGGATCTGACGTTAAATATTTAATGGTATATAAAAACAAAACTTGAGGTATTTTCAACGGATCTTCTAAGGAACAGCGATCCTAAAACTGAAATTTTTTTTATAAAATTTATTGTCTTACAAGGTTCTTCCATTGCCTAGCATCCTTTATCGGAATGAAGTTGTCATAGTATCCTTTTCGAATTTCTTAGTGCAGTTAGATTTTAGTGGTCTCATAAAAAATTTTCACTTAGTGTATCTAGCAGTATTCACACTTTTAGCCCGTATTTATTTAAAGTAAGTGTTTTTTATGAATTTAATACAACGATGGAAAAGGTTGCACGCATTAACCGCTCTTATAAAAAAATAGAAAATGCACATGAGCTAATGAGGTTAGTATTAATTTTTTCTCTAATATCAGAAAATTGTCGAAATTGAGGGAACCATGTTAAACAGCTTTGGGAAGTGAAATCCTGACGGAAAATACAAAAAAAAATAAGATTGTGGCGTGAATCAGTAAATGTAAATAATATCTTTTGAATTAATTACGTGGTTCGATGGTTTCAGTTTGTGAAATTTAAAATAGTAATTCATTTAACATGGTGCAAAAATCGAAGGAAATTCTTGAAGGAGATGGACAACGTAGAGTTTTATCGAGAATTATCCAACATTTCCTTTAGCGCAACGTACACGATGAAAAATATATTCATGAATATTCGTGTATTATTTATATTATAATTTATAATAAAAAGAGGTCAATTAAGAATTTTAATATCGGAGATAGAATTTTTCACAATGCGCGCTGCACGCTTCCCCCTTTGCACAATGCTGTAGCAATGTGCTGTCGGGTTTAATTGGAAGTTTAATTAATTAGAAAGTAAACCGCATGAAGCGCTAGTTGCCAACCAGTCTGTTAATTTTATGATATGAAATTATTTTTTCAGGACTTATAATTTACCTGTGTAACGGTGAGGGATTTTCATTCTTGTTTCCATTTTAATACCTCCGCGATCCTTCCTCCGCTTTTTGTTTTCCCGAAAGAAAAGCTTTCGGGATTTATTCTTTCACAACGCCCGTAGATTTTACAATTAAAATTTTTCGCGATTCGACTCGCAGCATTTTTACGGTTTTCTTTTTCATTTTGAAGCCGTTTTGATGGTTCAGTTGGGAGATTCCTCCGTGGGTCGAAATGCTGAAAAAATTACATTTTATCAAGCCCTGCTACATACGTGGGCATAATGGCAGACGGATCAAATGCTCCACTGACTCGTTTATGACACTCCATTTACCATTTCCTCCCCGATTTCCATTCGATCTTCATTTAGCTAAAACAGTTTGGACTTTTTTCACTGTTGAACCGTTTATAAGTTCGTAGCAACTTCATAACTTGTTTAATTCTGAGTTTAAAAAATTTTCTGTTTAAGTTAAGTTATATCAAGTTTCACCTTACCGTAAAATAGGGAAAACTCCATAATGACCATGTTCGAGGCGTGCTGTTTAATGAAAATAAACTGTGAACCGTTTCGTTTTAAGCGGCTTTATTAGCAGCTTAAATTTTGCAATTCCAACATTAAATATTCAGTTTAATAATGAGATTTTGATATCCAACCTATTAAACGCCTTGTTTTGTGCCCCTTTTGTAAAATGATGAAAAAACGAAATTTGATGCGAGATAAACGGACGCGGACCCTGATTTTCGATAAATTTTCCAGGTACACACTCCTTCTCTGTCATATTTAGAGTAATGAAAATTGCCAATGAGCTAGATAAAATGGTAAAAAGTAGTCGAACTGATCTCATCTTCCTCTCTGAAAAACTCGTTTTGGTCTCCCGTGAATTCGTGGGCATCCTCAGGGGAATCGACTCACGATTTGGGAGAAAAATGATTTGAAAAACAATTTTGAAACTAATTTTAGACTGGAAAGCAATAACCATCGGTGAAAAAACGTTGAAAATATCGATTTGGAAAAGTTCTACTAAATGGAATAGATGCGGTAATAAAGTCACCCCGAAAACTGTTATTAATGTCACGGCAGAGGGTGAAAACTAGAAATCAGATCTTGAAACTAGTTTAAAACTTGTCCAAACTGTCTAGTCTTTATTACAAATCAAAAACTTGAAATTCACCAGTTAACTGGCAGAGGGGAAAAAGTGCTTTTCACTTTTTATAACTTTCAAATACTTTTACTTTTTAATTATTCATGTTCCAGCCCTTTTATAAAGATCAGTGAATTCTACTTGGGTTGCAATATGAAGGGAACTCCCCGTTGCTGGACTATCACGCAAAAATATGAAATTGTTTATTTCTTTTATTCTCAAATATCTCCCTAATGAAACGGCCATGAGATGTCGAATCATTTAAGGCAACAATTCCTGAAATAATTAATCGCCTCATATAAATATATCATTCTTTCTTGTGATACAAACTATTATAAATTATGAAAGAGTTGATTTTAATGAAAGAATTCCACTGTCTCATTTGAATTTAAATGGCCCACCCATTTTTAGCGAGGGGCCTAACCTACAATCTTTCATCCTTTTAGTAACTACTTTCTGTCCTCACCTTTTACTACTTTTTTTCTCATTTCTTTGTCAAAGTCCCTTGGAGATACCAACTGTAAAAGTTGCTAAAGCATTATCTAAGCACCAAACTTATTAAATTTTGCTCTTAACCTAATAGTTTCAGCACCGGATTCTAGAACGAAAGTCGTAAAAGTGTAAAATATATTATTGATATTTTTTGCGGTATATATCCACTAAATACTAATTACTTAATCTTCTTTATTGTATGAAAAGTATCACCTATTGTTATATTTACATTAATATTGTAAAAGTTTCTTAAATATCTATATGTATTCCATCAACATTACGAATGCTTAACATTTTTAATACGTTTTTGTGGACACATCTTAGGTATACATAAATGGAAATATTTTAAAGTGAAAGTAATAGAAATTCTCGTTAAAAAGTTCCACGTAATATTAAAAAAAAATCATCTTCTTCATATCATGCACATTAGTTTCCACATTACCTGTTAATTCATTTTTTATCTTAGCAACTCGGATTCTCTTTGTAACCGTAATAAAATTTTATAGCATTATCTTATTCGTTATTATTTGGGAAAAAACTATGTTGAGTATCATTCTCTGTAGATTTTTTTTTTGTTAAAAAGCAGTTTAAAACTTCCTGAACAAAAGATTATTTTCCCAAAAAACAGAAGGTTGTAATAATATGGTAACCGGGACAATGAGACAATCTTTTAAATTTAATCGAATTTCCAAAAAGCTTTCAGTTTTATTAAGCATACAATAGACGTCAAGATTACCATTGCTTAAAAAGTCATCAGAAGGGAGATCCTTTTCTTGAGATTACTCTCACCTCTTTTCCTTAAGCTCAGACGATATTCTCCCCCAAGCTTCGTCATTTTCTTCCAGAACCAAATTGGTTCGCGTATCTTCTTTCCTCCGGTGAATCAGGTATGACGTCGGAAAATCCGAGGAGAATCTTAAGTAATGAGCTTTTCCACGACTTAAAAAAATCGTCCGCTTGTCAGATAATTTTCACTGAAGCTTTCGCCAGGAAAAATACTTCAAAAAAAAGCAAAATGATATAACAATAATAAATATTAATCGATACGATATCCTTAAACGCGTGTAAATTAATACTTAAGCCGTTTTGTGGAATAATTGATTGACGTTTAAAATGCATCTGCTTACAAACGAATGTTTTCTTCTTATAAATGAATATTTGACTAAGATAAATCCGATGTTTGCAGAGCATTGATAATTCAGGCTACGGCATCAATGATTCCATTTCAATTTTGAATATTTAATGAGAAAGGTTTTAAACTGTCACCGACAATATCGTCTTCATTTGCTGAAATCAATTTTCAGTTTATTCGCCTCTCTCGAGTGCATCTCGACCTCCTTCCGGTTCCTTTCAACCCTTGGCAGGCAATTTACGGAAATCCCGTTTGCTAATCCCGTCAAGTATTAATTTCTTTTCTCAAGCGGGCATTGCTATCCGTGAGGGCTCCCTGACAAGCTACATAAAACGTAATCTCCATGTTCACACAAGTACTCTTGGGTTATATAACGCTTGTCTCTCTTTTAAAACTTACAAAAATAAAACGTAAATCTTATTAATTCTTTTTCCCGATTCTTATCTCACGAGGTTCATTTGCAAAGGAAAAAATTGTCTTTTTATTTCGAGCAAAAGTAAAAACTGGCCTTTTCCAAGTTGATATTACGTAATAAATTACAGCCTGGTTTATGTTAATAAAAAAATTGATAACTTATAGTTTTTCAGGCAGAACCTTTTTTAATGACGACTTGCAAATTTTAGTCTTAAAAGTCTACTTGAAATGTGATGTCAAGTACAAAATCATCGCACAGTTTTTACCAATAAAAAATTGTTGAACAAGACATGATGTAGCGAAATAAATGTGTATAGAATTGAAATAAAACTTAGATAAAATTTTTGTTACATTAAATGACAAGACAAGTATATAAAATTAACTTGAAATGTGCTTTTTTAAATGAGTTGACATTGTTGGAAGTGCGGGTTTCATCATTAAATATAAATGCGATTTCCATAAAAGCTTCAAATTTCACGTTGGAAACCGAATATTGATTTTCTTCATCGCGATCTGTTAATGTAAAATCAAACAAATATCGAAATTTTATGGGAAAAAAGCCTTAAAAATTTATTTTGAATCTTTGAATAATTTTATTTTAATTTAAAAATTTAAATTAATTCATCCCAAGTAGTCGATTGCAAAACTATGCAAAGAAATTTTGCCTTACAAAATTCACCAGTTTTGCCAATTTCAATTTGGAAACGGCAAAGTATAATAAAAATAACATTTTCATCGTATCCGTTAGATAAAGTTCTGAACCAACATTGACGGAGAACTGTTCTGTAAAACCTTTTCGAGAAACGTGTTACGTTTTTGGAATCGTTAGAAAATTATTCTTTTCCTAAGCAAAAGGAATAAAAGGAATTCTTACATCCGCGAAATCTCTTAAAATAAATTGGACGATGTCAAATTTCAACGCTTCCCAATAGGAGAAGGGAAAATCCTACCCTTCAGTTGCTGACTGTCAGCAACCAATAACCGCTTACCCTTCAGTTAGAGTTTTGGTTTTGAATCCCTTATATTCACCCTTGCTGAAACAATCGCGAAATATGCGCTTGAGCTGTTAAGACATGCTCACATGTTTGAATTTTATTCGAGACTTCAAATAGTGGAGTCGGCCATACGTAAGATAATTTAACTTTTCCAGCGCACATTTTATTGTTGACTTTAATGTAAAAAAGGAACATCCAAGTACCAGTTGCAATATCATTTCACTGCTATTACTCAATGAAAAGCAATTAAAGATCTTTTTCTTTATATACAAAGAAAATTGCCTTATTTAACTAAATAGAATTATTTGTTTGAAAAAGATGTGTCAAAGTGAATTTTAAAGATAAGTTTTAAATTTAAAAAAATTAAGTTAACCTTATTTAAGTAACAATCAGAGTTTGCAGAACTTTTAAAGAAACAAAAAAAGGATCATTTAACATGAAGTAAAATTTACTAAATTTTAAATTAGTTAAACTTTTTAAAAATGTATGAAACCTAATTTGCAAATCGCTAATAAAAGGTAAAGAATTATTATATCTCTTCGCATTAATGTAGCATTACTTAAAATTAATAGTAATAATAAAGGCTACGAAATTAAAATAGTAGGGTATATTTGCGTCCAAAGAAATTTAAGAGCAATTGAATCGAGATTGTGAAACAAGATTTATCCATTACCATTATCTGAGCTTTGAATAATTAATCCAGCACTATAGAGACGGACATTTTACTTTAGATTGTCATCCAGTAAGGACTTTTTAACTGCTTCTTCAGAATCATAGCTAAAATCATTAAAAGTAGCCGTCGCATAATTTCGGCTTTATGCCATTTTAGAAGATTCTCAAAAATAATTATTACAATGATTTAGGATTATTTTTATGAAATTATGTTAATAATTTCTGATTATATTTGAAACAAGTAAATTCATTTTTCTTTCACGAAGAAAGAAGACAAATCAAGATCTTTTTTAGAAAAAAAAGTCGAGGTATTAAATTATACTGAAATCGAAAAGATTAAATCATGTTGTATTAACTGAAAACATAGGAAAATTTTACTTTTCTATGAAAATAATTGACTATAATCAATCCTGATGAAAATTTGAAATTATAAAAATTTCTTTCATTCGTTTTTAAAGCCGCAGAAATAAAATAATAAAAAAAAGAAAATGTAAGAATTATTGCTATCCTAACATAATTAAACATTATGTCAAAAAGGCAGATGAATTATGCTGTTAAACTAATTCCTAAATTGTGCTAATTATAAAATATTAGAAGTAATGTTAATTGAAATAAGTTGAAATAAAGATAAAAAGTTTTTAAATTTGGGAATTAGATTAATAAATATAATTTTTGAACTTAATGAGTATAAGATTGAATTGAAATAATTTGAATAAATTTTCATTATTTATTTATAAAAGACAATCGACACGGGTACCATTAGTAAGAGTTTCCATCACCTAACCTGTGTTCCCTTCAAACCTGTGTTCCTTCAACCTAACCTGTGAAGTTCCCTTCAAACCTGTACTGGTTTGAAGTACCGTTTCAAAATAATTCTCAGTCTGCGGCAGTTTCCTGGAGAGCAAAATTTTTGTTGTATTTTTGTAGCAGGATAAAAGTGCAGGACCTCTAAAGGTTACATTTCAACATCATAACTTGCAAGTCAAATCAGAACAGTGAAGTTTAACATTTACGGGTTAATGATGCGTTATTATTTTTACTTTGGTTAAAAGAAGAGGCCGATAAAGATGAAGTTGCGAGACCGACATTTATACTAAAAGGCATTCGAGAATTGCACAAGCCTTGATCCCCTGCTTAAAGCCAACCGCACACATTTCGCAGCTATTATTTATTCCTTTGTAACTTCATTCGCAGCTGAAAACCAATTAATTTGCTCCCAGAGCGCCCTCGCTCCCGCCCCGTGCTACCCTCAACCGAAAGCCTTTTCGTCGACTTGTCATCTCGCAGTTCCCATTATAATATTCGCGACATTAAATAGGTGACCCGTTCTTCGACTGTCCCGCAATTTGCTTCTCGATTAAAATGTTTTCTTGTGCTTTTTCAGACGGCAAACGGCGGAGGAAAGGGAGGCGGAGCGCCAAGCGGCAAACCGTCTGATGATGTCTCTGCAGGCAGAAGCGTTAAGCAAAGGCATATATCATTCCGACAGACCTCCGGCGGTCCCCGTGCCCGCCCCGGGTTCTTCAGGAGACAACACGAGTCTTAGCGCCCTGCAGAATTTGCAACCTTGGGCTGGGAACGGTACCGTTCCGCCACCTTCTACCTCACACTATCCCATCAATCCTCCTCCATTAGCATCTCCCATTTGTTAAATACCGATGATGTAAAAATGTTTGTAACTGCAGTAAGATAAATTATATGCTAAATATGAATAAAAAATTAAAGCAAATTATACAAATTAGTTGGATTTATTTTTAAAAACTGTTTCAGTCGTTTAATTAATCCTCATAGGGCAAACCATATGCAGATTAATTGCTTACCTTAAACTTTAAAAACTTCATTTTACGCTGCATCGATCGACCTCATTCAGAAAGCAATCTATGAAACCTCAACTGGATTGTAATTATCCATACTAAATAACATTATTACAATGTAAATAGTGTTAAATTGTGCCCATATTGCGAACGAATTTATTAACCGAATTTTGGAATTTGTATTAATTACGGCCTCTTTTATGATGACGAAGAAATTGGGTTTAAGAAACTGATGCCTTCGTTTTCGGTCACTTGCAGCGAATTTGGCAATTTGCAAGACGGCAATAGAAAATAATATAGGTGATGTACGATTTGTGGAATAAATAAAGAAATGCAGATTTTTCGGATGATATCTAAACTTTTTCGAATTCCAGGTCGCAGGTCTGCCGTCCATAAGTCCACTTAGAGTGAATCTCAACAAGAGATGACAGCTCAACTTTCTCATTGATCGCAAATCTGATGAGCTAAACATCTCAAATACGTGCTAATACACTATGTTATTATTGTGATAATTGAGTTTTAGAAAATTTTAAATTTTAAAAGAAATGTGTTTCATAGTTATTTTCGGTAAAACACGTTAAAAGTTAATCTCTCGGTGATCTGTCTTCCCCCGTTGTCTAAAAGCCAAAATAAAATGAAATAATTGAGTAAAATAATTTTCTGCAATTACAAAAACTCAAAAATATCGGATGGTTCTTATATCTGAAAAAACATTTTAGGTGGACATGAATTTTCGACTTGCAAAATAAATTTTAAATTCAATTTAAGGTTAAAAATTAAATTTCTCGGCGCAGTTTTAATGTTAAACCTTTTATGAGACTTCATAAGTAATGCGTTTTAAACTCCCTTCCTGGCGTTGACAATGTAATTATTCGACCGCAATTTACTCCATCAACTGCATAACATTCTTATTTCCGTTTTTAAATTTGTTGTAAAACTTCATTCGAAGTAAATGTCGAGTGAACAACTTAAACTATTATATTTACTTCCATTTCCATTTCGCCTTAAAACATTTCATCCCTTTGTAGGATGTTAATATGATTAATTCTTAACATTAAACTTTCATCAGTGTTTCAGTATTTTTAGGGATTGGTTGAAATAATATGGAGTTTATACATTAAATAAAAAGAGATGGTACGTTTAAGACTGTTCAATATTACGATTTCTGAAATTTCGGTAATGATTAACCCGTTCCGATAAGAAATGAGTCAAAAAATTTTCACCTATGAATTTTTCATTAATATTTTGATTTTTTTACTAGCTTAAAACTGCATCGATATAATAAATATATGAAAAAACTGTACCACTTTGCTGCTAGCGTTATAATGCTGCTTAGCTGAGGTAGGTTTTTAGCCCGCTGATTTCGGCTTTAACATAATTTTTCGTGAAACATTTTAAAATTTTACTTTAATTGAAATTCCCTAAATTTAGTATTTATTTTGTAAAATGAATATGACTTTCATTATTTATCACTGATAGATTTGTTGTCTAATCTTTGGCTTTAGTTTCCGAATGTAATTTTGAAGAGCATGATATAATATGTAAATTATTCTCATATTGTAACATATATATTTAGATATTGTGTCCGATTTATGTCTTTCGAAATCAGTTACATCTTCAGTATTCAGTTAAAATTTCAAAATTCGAGCATTTGTAAACTGCATATTTCTTGTCCCCGACCCCCGTACTGCTCTTAAAAATAATATAAATGCTTGTTTTTCATAAATTTGGTTATTTGTCAAAGCGAAAAAACCCATCATTAAGACAACTTGCTCCTATAATTATTTCGTGTCTTGAATACGAAAAATCTTTGCTGCGAATCGTCTCGCACACAAACTGAGTACTCGGACCGCGGAAGTTGCATCGACGACCCAAAATATCAAATTTCATTTACTATTAAAGGATCGAAATCGTAGAAATCAAAATGGTTTAACTCTTTGGAGAAAAAAAAAGTACCTGGAAAAACATGAGAAGTAAATTTGATGAAAAAGGGAAAATCGTCGGGTAAAAGAAAAGTCAACTCGAAAATCATTTTAGACAAGTGACAATCAGTCAATGACACGACAACACGTGACTCCAAATGCGCATTCGGTAAGAAGATTTTCTCTCCGGTTCCCCTTCCGCTTCCTCCGGAAGTCACTTTACGATTCACCATTTTACCGGCAACCACGGCAGGAACGTAAGATGCGAGGTGATCGAATTACGACGCCCCTACTTCCGTGAAACTTTTACCGTAAGTCGGGAAACTAACGGAAAATGACATGTCAAAAGAAGATTCGATTTTGCAAGATTGGAAATCCTCACTGAGGGAATAAAATTTAGGAAATTCCCAGCTAAGCAAGTCCGGAAAATTTCATAAAATGACAATTTTTTCCGAGGTAAACTTAAATTCGGACCCGTTTATTGAATTTCGCTTGATGCGGAAGCCCTGGCCAACAAAAATTAATTCGAGATCCGAGTGATGCAGGCGGTGGAATACTCCGTTTTCGGGTCAATGCAATTTAAGGAGATTTAAATTTTCTTTAATAAAATAGCTGAAAACACGAAAACAAAACACACACAAGCAAAAAAAAAACCCGGGACAAAATGACAGACACCGACAATTTAAGGCGAACCTTTCATCCTCAAAAGTCCGCGACACGCCCCTATAGGTTTGCAACACTGCGTTTTCGTAATAACCGATGTCGTGGTTACAAGAAATTTTTTTTTTTACATTTTTAACCTTCCGTTTTCGTGCTCTTAAAAAAAGGATCCACGTGAACAAACTCATCGCAGCCTGCACGCTATGGATAGGTAAATTACAAATCACCTCTCTTTGGCGCCTCTGTCTATCGGTCCACCGATTCTTATTGTAATCATCGTCATTATCGTTCTCATTCATTCCCCTCCGATCTGAGGACATTTTCATTTAAAAAGGTTTACTTCGAACCGCATTGCGACAGCTTCAACCTGAATTTGTTCGTCGAGGGTCGCCGCAGAAGGAAGAAAGCAGGCTGGAGTCCTGCACTGCAACGCAAATTTCCTGGGTTCGTCACCTATTTATTATTAATCTTACGGTTCATGTTCTTCCCTTCGGTGTGACTTACAATCAAATTATAAGGTTTAATCAATAAAAAGGTCCTGACGAGTAATAATTCAGGGTGGAATTTAGCGCACTTAAAATATTATCGTGCGAATTTAAAAGTTATAAACTCCATGTGTCGAATGCCGAAAAGGTGCAGTGACTTTGATCCAATCCCGGCTTTAAAAAAATTCTTAAAAGACGTCGAAAAAAAAAATTGTCAGGCTGAATTTTTATGCTTCAGTCATTTGCAAGCGGAATCTTTAGTTGTACAAAACATCGAAATCTTTGAAATGCTTACGACGAGCGTCATTCGAACGAGATGACACAGAAATCTAGACCGAAAATTTTTGAAGGAAAAGGGAGCAGCGACTGGCGATTTTTATGCTCAGAAAATTCTTTGGGGATGTCAAAAATATTGGAAACTTGATATTCGTGGGTTCAATTGATGGCTCTGCTGCGTCGCATGATGGGGATAAAAACAACTTGTCCGTGATACAATCGCATTGTCCATTTAATCACGAATTCGTATGTTTCTTATTAAGCCGACAAACAGTTTGTCATTTAATTCACTTACTGTTCACGTCGCACATTATGATTAAAGGATTTTCTAGCCCATTTAAGACCTCACCCCCATTTAATCCCAGATGAATTCTTTTGTAATTAAAAAAAAAAAGGGAAATTTATTTTCCCGCGCCTCCGGCAACAGTCGCAGGAATTTGATAAGTGCATCATCAGGCAGCATCCGATGCTGAATGGCCCACACCGGAAAAGCGTGGAGCCCTCACCGAGTCGAACGGACAAACATCATTGATCAGGACTGCTACAACCGAGGCTTCTAAGCTTGGTGTTTAAGCAGGATCCCCGCATCAGCTTTAAAAAATAACCAAAACTGACGCAGCCGTTGATAAACACTATGGTCATCCGTTCCGAATGCCTTTTAATGATTTCACAAATAAAAACTTCACAAGAATGTATGAGGTTCAGCGGTTCCAACAGTAAAACCGTCCAAAATGCCGAATTGCTTCCAACAATTGTGCTTTGGTTGTTGCTCGCTTTTGAACGAAAGAATAAAATCTGTGTGATGTTTGTGTGAATGTCTTTAGCCGATGGATTTAGCAATTTCACTCATTTTGAAAATATTTAACTGCCGTCCCATATATAAACATTCTTAAATCAAAATAAATAATTTTTAATTAAGATTGATATGTCTTCATCAGTTTAGTGACAGATTTAGTTTAGCCAAAAATTTTTGTCAAACTTATGTTTCAAGTAATTAACATTAAGTATGTGTTATAAAAATGTTACATTAATTGTATACATTTTGGATAAGACTTTAACAATCTCTAGCTTTGAAATAATCCGGTTCACAACAAAAATGCTTAAATGAATGACTCATTTTTGGCAGATGTGGAGTTCTATTTTATTTATCATATTCATACATAGGAAATTAAACGATTTTCATGTGCAAAAACGTTTGAGCGGATTGAAACAACATGCCATAGATTTATCTGAATGAATAAATTTGCAGACAATTGATTTGAATAAAAAACAGCGAAAGTCAAATATTCATTGGATAGAGATGATAATATCATTTTAAGAGTTATCCCAGAGGATGGTGCTTTCAGAATAGGGTGATGGCACCACCCTCCTTAATTTGCCATTGTTTATTGATGCTTCTTGCATTCGTACTTTCTGCCCCTTTGGGAATAGCAAGTGCCATTCATTGTATCACTCTTCCCAAGCAGGACCGAATCCTAGTATCCATTTACAATTCTGGGCTTGGAACAACGCGAACAAGTCACGTTTTTATTCAGCTCTTTTGAAGCGAATTAGACAAAGATAAAGACCAAAAGGAAAATCATTTCGATTTTGGAAAGCAGAGGAAAAAGGAAAAAAAAAGGAACTTTCAGAATTGTTTAATGTCCATCTTCATTCTTTCTGATGTAAACGAAGGAAGCCTTAATCTTGAGGGAACCGAATCTCAGGCTACTTTCGCGAAAGTAATGGATCACCATGGAAGAAAAAAGCGCATACAAGAAATTGAAGAAAAATATTCTTACCAGGCGGGCAGAAATCAATCTCCGTCCCTAATCTGAGCAAGAACTATATCGAAATATTTCTCTCCATGGATTACATGTGCAACTGGAGGCTGTTGGAGCACTGGAAACGCTGGAGAACGTCAAATTCAATAACTCTCTTAACTTGTTATGGCTTTCAACTATATTAAAAGTTAATCTGTAGATTAGGCTTGTGCAATAGGGAGTTGTTCATATTAAATTGTTGTTTCATTCTTTCTTTATTGCTCTTTAACTGGGAGTGGATACGAGTTTCACCCACAATATTTTAATTCCCTCAATTACATTTCAATATCTTTTTCGTGGTTTTAACTTATTTTCCTTCTCATACACTTATTATTATTCAGAAAATATTTATTATATGAAATTGATTTTTCTGTTTACCGAGTAAACATCAGTTTAACGTGTCCTTACATTAACGATTATTATTGATCAGTTAAGATTTTGTATGAATTGTGATATCTGATCTTTTGCTTACCGTCCGTCTACAATGTAAAATACTAAAAATTTTGACAATCAAACTCTTAGAATAAAATAAAGCTGACGGATCGAAAGGATTCCATTGCTGCAAAATTAAAAGCTTTTAAAATATTCAATTGACAAAATTACCGAAATACGAAAACTTATCATTTGCAGCCTTTCGATTTCATTTATCGAACGTTTGTTCTCTCTGCAACATCAAGAATTGTACATCAAATTTCATAAGACCTGACTGAAGTTTTCGAATTATTTAAAAGGCACAAAACCATATTATACAACTATGAGAATGGACGACTTGTTATCAGTCGACGTGGACTTAAAACACCTGAATACAGAGGACGGTTGAAATAATCCTGTACAAGATCGACCTATGAAATATGGCCTTGAACTTTCGTATAGGTTAAAAACGAAAAAGGTGCCATGAAAGGCATAAAAGCTACTTGATCTTTGTTACAGATCGACTTTTTTTCTAAAAAGTATAAATATTTTAATATTAATAATTTAATAATAAAAATGCAATAACGTATCTCATGCATGTGCGGGAAATAGTAAACGGTTGAAAGTGATTTTTACAGATTGAGCCACTCGCCGTTGTCATTTTGCCGAGTTCGAACGGTGAAAAATCCAACGAAAATAGTACTTGTTGAAGCCTGCAGATGGCATCATGTGCCAGAAGTTGGAGTTGTCCCGGTCAAGCATTTTTTTACAAGTCCTCTGCGGTTAAAAAGCGTTATTGAAACCAAATTTCGATTGCGATATTTGGAATATACATTTATTTCAGTTTTAACTGTGAAATTTCCCAAAAATACAGGATTAGTTATTGCAGAGCTTCAGGCTTGTTAATTTATATTTAATTATATGGGAAACGGGAAAATATCTTTTAGTAAAAAAAAATTTTTTAGCTAAGCACCAAATTTAATTAAATAGTTAAACAATGGTTTTACAAAGAGTTTTAAAAAATAAATTTTTATTTAATTATTTAGTAAAATCGATAGGGAATCAAATGTTGGAAGGGTCCGGGAATTCCTTCCAGATTTGTGTCCACCGAATTTTCTAGGCATTCGATATGATGTTATGTCCTGAAAAAATATTTAAATAAACCGTTTAGTATTAAAAAGTTTCTGGATTATAAAACTGTTTTGGAGGAAATTTAAAACTTAAACTAACAATGACATCAAACTGCAATTATCTGTGCTCTAAACAAAAAAGGAAGCATTTATTCTCAATTTAAAATTTCATCTGAATTTCGGTTTTACATAGATAAATCTTTTTCAGCACCTAACCACCGATTTACGGTGTTCATTCCAACGTTTAGCTATTTCAAAAGAGTAAAAATTAAATCATTCTGGTTTACAGGAGCATCCGCCTTCACAACAGTATCGTCAATAAAAAATATCAATATTTAATAAAAAAATTTTACATTTTAAGAAGAAAACTGTTTTCTTCTAATGATTTTAATTAACTAATTAAAGAAGGGTCTATTCATTTATTTAGTGTCTTGAGAATAAGAAAAATGCGTAAGTTCCAACAGAACCTTATTCTGATGTCCTTCGTGGAAAATTGAATTAAGTTTTATCACTCGGCAAATGCCAAGCCCTTCTTGCTTTTCACTGGCATCGTAGAATCCGGGAGGCTGCGAAAAGGTTCTTTTTTTCCCATTGGTCCACCCCCTCGAGTACTGAAATGTCTGCGAAAAAACCCCGGTTAGGCACCCTAGGATCAAACCTAAAGTAACGTAATGTCGAAAAATGGTATCTTTTCTGTTAAGCTCGTACATTCTGAAATTAAGAATCAATATTTTTTTAACTTATGCGGGAAAACATTGTCTACAATTTTTAAGTAATTTTAAAAATTTAATCAATACAAGTTTATTTTAAAAATCAAAATTTTATTGGGAATAAAAACGTGCAATTGATTCATAGCCGAAATCGACGGATTTTTATTAATTAAATATTAAACTCTATTAATGAAAAAATCATTAACAGGCTCAAACAATATTTAAATAAATTATACATTGTTTTTATCCATTATTGATGTTATATTCCATAAATGATAAATCAAGCTTTAAAAGAATTTATTTCAGTTTAAAAAAATAATTAAAAGTATTTTTCAAAAAATTTTTTAAAATTTTGAGTTTTTGGCAAATTAATATTTTTCACTTTTACAAAACCTAATTTCAATTAACTGCAATTTCTATAATTTATATTTTAACTGGCATCAACTAATAATACAATTCAAAAATTGAATACGGAAACGGAAATTCTTATAATAAAAAAATTCACAAATTTATTATAAATATCTTACGTCAAAGTCAACTTTTGAAAATAACAAAAATCTAACGATATAAAAAATCAAATAAGGTAAATCTGACATTTTCAAGCTCTTTTATATACTTTTAAAATGGAGCTTTTGCGCATTAATTAATTCATTCGTAGAATAATGGATAAAAATACCCCGGATCGTTATAAGTTATGTTGGTGGTCATGTACAAAAGCAAAACAAAATGCCACAATTTTTACACAATCGGCAACAAGTCGATTTCGACTTAATCTAAGGCTACCAACATCTTCGGAATAGTTGGTTGTCTGTTAAATTTTACGTATCAGGAAGTCTTCTACGTTCTATGGTTCATGGATGTGAAAATGTGTTTTGTTTCGATACTAAATATCAATAATAATAAAGTAAAATTATGTTAAACTGATTTTAGCATTTATATTTGAAGTTTATTAGAATGGAGTCATTTAGGAAATGGTTTTACAAACCAAAGGTGAGTTTTAAACAATAGAAATGAGGCAATTGGGTAAAGTTTAAAAATATTGGCCTAAATATCGTAAATAAGATTTTCATGGGCACATTTTATTTGCTTTATTTTAGAGACATTTCTTTAAAATAATTAAATTATTTTACCAATGATATTGAAGAGTCAATACTCTTATGAGTTTAAAATGTTTTGTAGATCCGTGAAAGGTTTTATGTCCTTGGTTGCGAATTGCCCTAATTATTCAAATGCATGCATTTCTTTTACGTGTCTTTTATTCTTGTCACATGAATAATTGTACACTAAATTTTTCATCATACAAGTTCTTAAATGAAGTCTTGCTGGATTCATTCGGAATAGTTTTGTGCGTAGTTCAAAACCTGGTTTCTAGTTCTATTCAAATTTCTTTGTCATTATAAAAGGTATAGTTTCAAAGATTGTGAAATTTTGTTGAGATAATCTAATCATATAGCATGATATGCTAGGAGATTTATCATTATTAAACTTTCATTACAATAAAATTCAAAGACCTTCTTTAAATCTTTGAAAGTATAAGATGTATTTGAACATTATCAGTTTCTTGTTTGTGTTATAAACTTTTAATTTTAGGGTTAAATTTCTATTAGTAGAAAAAATTTTTTATTTTGCCTCAATATTTAATATAACTTTTACAACTATTCTTTGTTATATTTACTGTAATAAAACATTAATTAGTTTTTCATAACTATTACTTAATTTCTTAATGAAATTAAATTAATATTATATTCTTTCTATTTCAATTTAAAATTATACTTGAATTCAAACTCTATAAGTAAATGTCATAATTGCTTATAGTATAATTAGTAATCTTTATTGAAATAAATTTAAAACCTATTTTTCAAATATTTTAATTATATTTGAAATATAACTATCATTAAATCTCAAAATTTTTTTTTGTTCTTTATTAAATCTCAATAAAAATTTTAAAAATGAAAAGATGAATAATATATAATTGTAAAGAAAAATTTAAAAACCTGTAACAACAGAACAATTTTAAATTACAGTGACATTTGTTAAAGCAGACTTATTGCCTATAAAAAAGAAATATATAAGATTATAAATTATTAGTAAATTCAATTTGATGTGTAAATTTTGATTTCTATTTTGTAAACAATAAGAATTCTATACAATTGTTAGACATTGTAAATTCTTTTTACTGTAATAATTGGTGAATGTTTTTTCATATGATTTGCAAGACATTTTTTGAAATTTTTTGTATTAGACTGAATGAAAATCTAATTTTGTTTTATTTTTAAGAATTTGTTACAAAAATTGTCTCTCATTATCTTTCCAGAAATAATTATCTGATGTATAAGAGTATAGGTTATCAATCATTTAAGTTTGGATGGCTTACTATTGAAACTTGTTATTAATATTTTATTCATGGTATTATGTAATTAAAATCCAAAATAGATTATAATGAATCTCTATTATATAAATATTAAATTAACAAGTTTGTTCTTTTAATTGATAGTATATAATTAAAGTAAACAAAACAAATTTTCTTGTTAAAAGTAATTTATGATCAATGCTTTTTGAAAGGAATCAAGTCTTTATTTTGACATTGATGTCTTTTATATGTGTTTGTATATGAATACAGACATCCCAATGATATCTCTTTGTTACTTGTAACAGATTATGTCACAATTTTTTAATATTTACCTTATAATGTTTTATGGGATGTAAAGGACAGCATATGAAATAATTATAGTTTTTCTCATTACTGCTTTTTTAAGTTATATATATAGTGAATTATTGCTGATTTTAAAATGTATTATTTGTTTAAATATCTGGCAATATATGAGATATCATTTTGATGGAAGAATTGGTGTTTGGAAACATGTTTTAGAAATAAACATTTTCTTTTAGTTTTCGGATCGGATTTTTAAAACTAATTTATAAATAATTCTTTAAAAATATTTTAAAACTTCTTGTGAATTTTCTCCTTTATAAGAATTTAAAGATTTTTTATGTATTGGAATGTTAAAGCAATATCTAAAAAGCTTTTGGTAAACTCGTTTTCTTGTTGTATACCATTGCTTTTGAAATATCACAATAAAGATTGAGATTTCTATAGACTTGTCTTTATGTTTCATTTATTTTTCATCAGTGTACGTATAAATATTTTTTCAAGAAAGAAATTATTTCTATTAATAATATTACTATTCTGTTATTAGAACTATTTATTTCTATTAATATTAGCAGTTGATAAAAGAAGTAAAAAATATGCACTAAAATTATCCTACGCTTAAGATTGTTGTCCAAACCATAACGTGTCAAAAATTATTTATTACCATAGCGAGACATATCCCATTATAATTAATTTTTTGAACTAGTTCAGCGATTGATGTAATTTTGAATAGAGTTTAGAATTTCGACTATTATTTACATTATCTTATACGTTTTCGTCTATCATATTTTGCTTTTTAATTTATTTTATTTATAATTATGGGTTGGTTGCTTAATTTGCTTTCGCAGCTTTATTTTTTTGGAAATGCCCTTGTGCCTCAATTTATTTATGAATTTCAAGAACATATGCGATTTAAAGGAACAAAAAAAGGAAAATTTTTTTATTTTATGGAAAAAAAAATTTGAAAAATGGATTCTTATTTATTTAAACATTAAATGTTCTTCAAATTAGTTTCAGCATCAATTTTATTCAAGATATTTCATTTTTGAAATCGTCCAAAATGTATGTTATCAGCTGAAAACCATTTAGACATTCATTTGCTAATTTTATTTAATTCTTTTTTAGAAAGATGATACATCACTTGTAGCTCAGTTTTTCTTCGCCGATGAAACCCTCAATTTGGTGACAGCTGAACTCGATAGTTTTGATGGCAGAAAGGTAAAGTTTGTAGTTTTTATTTTCTTTCATTTTTATATCAGTTAATAATAGACTAGATTTTTTACAATGAATTCTCACTAGAATGTCATTTTTAGACATAATAAAATTGGCAATTTTCTTTTATTATATAAAAGAAAAATTTCCATTTATAATTTGAATGAAATGGCATACCATACTGCGATATTACACATATATTTTAATTAAAATTTCTAATCTTCATTATAAATATAAATTGAAATATGTATATTAATAATTATAATTTTAAAATAGATAAGCTCTAACATTTTTGCTATGTGTCAGCACTAACTTAAAATGGTGTTTTCATTTTTTAATTTAATTTACTGTTCGAAATTTTAAATCAATTAATTTTGTTTTTTACCCCTTATCTATTTAAATATTTTTTTATTTAACCTTTATATTTAATATGCGAGTTTCAATTTCTCAGAAATTCATAACATAAGTAGAATTTTATCATAAATTTTATAATATAATTTTGGGTTACGGTTTCGATTTTATTCGTATGTATCAATAAATAAATGTTGGATTAATTAATTATATTAATTTTAATTAAATTTTAAAACTTTGATTATACAGATTGAAATAATTTAATAGATCGTTTTAATCGACATCTTGTCATTCTCCATGATAAATTAATAATTATATATTATATATTTATTTAGATTACAGTACTAAAATAAACACTAAATTAATAACCATTATAAGAAAGAATACAAATATATTATATTATTTATAATTGTCACTAACAAAAAAATGAGATAATAATTTCATTTCTAAGTTGAATGCAAAATAAATAATTGGAAAATAATCTCTAAAATCTTCATTAAAGACTTATGACTCAATTAAAATCTATTATGTTTATATTTTACAAATTTAATTGTTTAATTTTGTAAAAAATGTTGCTCATTAAAATATTTGTAAATTGAAATAATTATTTGTAATTCGAAATTTTTCAAGTAGAAAAATAATAGGTATCAAAATGGAATATTCTTTAATCATCGGAAGAAAATTTAATAATGATTTTAATGATTAAACCTACTTCACAATTTTTGACAAATTATTAATACTTTAACTTATAAAATTTTTCTTATATGTAAATCGCGCATTAAACTTCAAAGAAATAGAGTTTTACGGAATAGTTATGAGTATCACAATAAATTATTTAATATCATACATTTTTATATTTATATTATTTCTATCACAGAAAATTATATTTTATTGAGTAAAGTAATTTTTGTCCAGGATCCCGAAAGGTGTACTATTTTAGTGAATCATCTACGTCAGTGCCAGGACAAAGTGCTAAAAATATGTAACAAAATTATGAATCAACTAATTCCTAACGATAGAGCTTCAAGGGATTTTCGAGTCAAATTTCCAGATGATGTAAATCAAGAAAATTTGGCCGGGCAGCTCTGGTTTGGTGCTGAGGTAAGTGTTTCAACTCTTTTTTTCATTCTGTGTATATTTTTCTTGAATCCTGTCTATTTTTAATTAGTAGAAATTTTTAAATAAATATTTATTTCGGGTTTAAATTGCTGGAATAGTAATTAAGCGTTAATTCCCTGAAATTATTACAAAGTTAGATATCTGGAAAAATTAATCTCTTCGCAGGCTAAGAAAAAGCATAAAACAACCATGTTTATTAAAAAGCTTATTTATGTGAATAACGTAAATGAATTCAGGGGCCTTTAACTGAATTAACTTTAAATAACTCAACATTATTAGCATATTATCGTCTTTGTTGATGCAATTAAGCATGTGTAGAGTAATGAAAGAATTATACTTTGTAACAAAAGGACTGTTGATTGCAATAGAAATGAAAATTAAGAAATATAACATTTTCTCCTAGACAATCCAGAATAATAAAATGTTTAAATCTTATTCAATAAGTAACGAAAATTAATAATGTGCATTGTCGGCTTTGTAAATTTTATACATTTGTACATACATTATAATTGTAATATGGAATTTAAGTTTTTGTAACCGTATAAAACACATATATATTTGATATATATATATATATTGTGATATAAATTTATAGATTTATATATTTTATAAAATATTATTGTTATATTACAAATTATAATAATCCCTCATGGTCATATGTTTTGGGTTAATATTGGAATATATATTTATGGCGGTGAAATTTTTTGCTATATCCATATTTAGAAATAGAATAAGGATCATAAACAGCAATGTGCTTTACCAAATGCATTTAATTTATGAGGAATATGAAAAAATTCGATCATCTTTAACAAATATTGTAATAATTTTCGTCAGTTTTTTTATTTTTTATTAGTAAGTTTTTAATTTAATTTGTTCCTTCTTTAAACTATAGAAAATAATTTTCTTCGTAGTCATATAAACAATTATTATCATATCTAGAAGACTGACGTGCTTGTATAAATTCATTGCTAATCTCTTTTTTTGTAATTCTTTTACACTTAAATGTGTTGTAAATTCTTTAAGAAATTACTACAGATCTGTTTTCCAATATTTTTAGATTTTTTTTAAATAACAAAAATTTTTTCCAGCCTTCAGAATCATACAAGCCCATTTTACTTTTATTACAAGCGATGCAGATTTTACATTTCTTTTTACTTAAATGTTTATTTTTCCATATTTCATATTGCTTTTAAATCAAAGATTCAGGAATTATGCTATGATTAATATTAAATTATGCAAAATAAACAACATTTTCATAGAAATTTGCTTTATTTAAAATTTTTATGTTCCTTTGGATTTTTTTATGTATTTTACAGTGTTTGGCAGCTGGGTCTTCAATTGTGAACAGAGAAGCCGAAAGTTCAGCAATGAGACCCTTGGCTAAAGCATTAACAAAATCGCTCGAAAATGTTAGAAATCTACTCCGTGAGCAGTGCTTTCGCACGAATTCGAATACTCAGACAAACAGCCATTTATTTAATGATAAGTTACTCGAAGCACTCAAGATATTCGATAGGTTGTTCGCTGAATTCGAACTTCGTTATGTAAGCGCCATGGTGCCAGTGAAAAGTCCCAGGGATTATTATCTTCAGCAATTAGTTGTAGTCCTGTTTTCAGAAACTTTACAAAGGTACCGCCTGAAAAAATTTATTATTTATTAATTGAATATTAACAGAGTAAAAGTTGAAGAAATCATATCTTAACGTATTACCTGCAGTTACATTTAGCAATTTTATTTCAGACCTTCAGAGTAAAGGGAAAACATATGGAATTGAATAAGGCCGTAGAATTCAAAAATTTAATTTTAATCGTCGGCCTAAATGACTTTTTCATCTTCATTTTTAATCTGCTATACTTTTAACTTTAATTCTTATTAAACTTATTTTTCTTATTAATCTTAAATTTATTATTACAGTCAAATTTTTTATTTTGAATTATATTCTTTGATCTTGCAGAGCTTTGAGACTGAATTTATTAACGCAAGACATGGTAGATGATTATGACCCCGCTTTGATGTTTGCTATTCCACGTTTAGCTATCGTAAGTGGATTATTAATATTTCCAGATGGACCTATATCTTTAGACGGCGCGGCTACTGATATGTCTGAAATGTTCAGGCCTTTCAGGGTAAGTTGAGTTGTTTCTTACACTAAGGGAAATTAAAAAATAGTAAATAATGTTATAATATGAATAAAACTAGTATTTCCCTCAGTTCTTTTATTATTTAAATTCTTAAGAAATATTATTTAGTTTAGAATCCCAAATAGAATTATGGATATAATTCTTTTTATTTTCGGTAATTGTCTTTATAACAAAAATTCTTTGTAAAAATTTGTAAATTTATATTTTATAATTAAAATTAAAAATTATAAAACTTATTATTATCAAAATTAAAGAATTTTTTGCGGAATTTATATCAGAAGTGCAATTTTACTAAATATCGTATTACTATTATCCAAAATTGGTGAAATGAAGAACGAAGTTTTTCTTTAAGAAAGACTTTCGTTGTTACTACATATCTATGTGTTATTTTTTTAATTTTTGGTTTTAAGCAGTAGCATCAGTAAGCATCAAACTCCGTCATGATATCATTTCGAAATCTACGAAGTTGATTTAAATTCAAAAATCATTTGAAAAATACACTGAGAAAGCTATTTATTAAAAAAACACTATATAAGTTAATTGTTCTAAAGAAATATCAGTTGTTGTTTATATGTTCATAGATTATATGATTATGGCTGCATATCTTAAAAATGAAAATTTCTTATTTTATTTAGGATTTTGTAACTCTGACCTAAAATTAATTTTGCATTTTACATTTATATTCACAAATTTTTAGTGCTACAAACTTTTCAAAGTCTGTAGTATGAACTTATTTTTATTATTCACTTTTATTCTTCTTTTTTAGCAAGTTTACATTAAAATTTAATTTAAAAATGTTCTGTTATTGACTCATTGTTATCTTTTTTATATATTCAAAATTATAAAACACCAATTATAATGTCAACATGTCGATTGCACTAAAAATAGTTGCTAATCGCTAAGTTAAAACTTAATGCCGATTTTTTTTAGATCAGTGAAAATTTTTTATGGCCTAAGTAATTTTAATCTAAGTATAATAAGTTCAGCTTGAATTATTTTAATTTAAAATTACAATATGACCTCGAATGTTTTTTCTTTCATAATCGGATTCAATGAAATAAAATTGTTACGCTAATGAGAAATAAATCAGATTTTAACTTAGTATTAATTTATTTATATAAAATAATGATATTACACTTGTGGAAGGCTGATTGAAATATACAGTTCATTTGTGACCAATAATGGAATATCTTTTATCTAATGAAGTAACAAAATTGATGCATATAAGATGACAAAGAACTAAAGGAGAAAGTCTAGTCAGATAAAAGATTTCGGAAAAAGGTCTTACAATTTAATAAATTGAATAGAGATCTTGAGATGGTAAGGAGAAGAATTTGTTTGATTTCTGTCGAATAGAGAATATAATGAATAGATAAATTGTCTTTTTAATTGTTAGAATCTCATTATAATAAAATATAACAGAGAAAGGATCTAAAATATTTTTTCATTTTCGGGACATTTTTTTTGAGAACTCATATTTCGATTACTATTTTTTTATATTATTGTCCTGAATTTTGTATTCTGATGAAATTTAAATGTAATACTATAAGCCTAATGTACATAAAATAATGAAAATTTTATTTATATTAAACTTTCATTTAATCACACTTTATTAATCATAATTATTAGAATTCTTTTTGTCATGATCATATTCAGTGGCTTATTTGATATTTAAGATATTCTATCATGTATTTTATTTTACAGAAATAATTTTCTTATTGCTTAAATTTGTGACTAGTTACTTTTATTTTTCAAAATTTATATGACATAAAGGAGCAGAAATTGAATAAATAATCCTCCATCAAGAGATTTCTTTTACTAAAGCCGTTATATGTTTTTCTGTAAACATTAAATTTTTGATCTTGTGCTTTATTATTACAGTTGTCTAATGTTTTAAAAAGATATATAATCCTTTATAGCTACATTCATAGCAACTCTTTGACCCCTTAATTTTTTTTTTACTTGCAGACTTTACTATTAAAAATTCGAGCGTTACTATGGACATTGAATAGTAAGGAATTATTCACTTTGGAGAAACTTCTTTGTTCGTGCGAAGATCCAAACATTGATTTTTCCGATACAAATTCTTATGGTAAATGTATTGACGAGTCTGGAAAGCAAGATATTGAACCAGCTTTACCAAATAAGGAGAGGCATAATTACGGCTATACGGGCGATGATATAGATTATGAATCAATTAGTTCAAATGGTAATGTAACGGATGACGGAACTGTTAGTCTTCCATCTTCTATTAACTGCAAAGATAATCCATCCCAATCTGCCTTCAAAATGAGTAGAACTGAGAGCATATCCATCCCGAACGAATCTAATCCATCCGGCTACTTAAACGTCAATCGAGTTAGTTTGAATTGCATTAGCACTCCAAATGACGCTCCGATTGTAGTTGGTCATTCTCTTCCTGATGGTGACCATGATAAAACTTTAAATATTGTTACCGAAACACTTTCATCTTTATTAAATAGTAATAACAATGATGAGTCTACAGATACTACTGTGAAAAGTAATACGAACAATAATTTTAAAAGCAGCGAAAACGACGAACATCTAAGTGAAAATTCTGTGAATTATGACAGTAAATGTGATTGTTATAAACCGGTTTGTGATTGTTTCGAAAACATATGTCAATGTTTTGCAACAAATAGCCAAACGTATGAAACTGATGCTTTAGAAAGTGAAGAAATCAAAAAGAGTGTTTTAGAGAAGAAAAACTTCGGGCAAGGAAGAGTTTGTTTAAATGAACCCGACAGTTTAATAAGTCCAGATTCCGGTTTGGGAAATAGCGAAGTTGAAAACCCAATGCCTTGTAGGAGTCCAGATGATAAAGTTAATTCACCATCCACATCAAAAGAGAATACAAGTCCTGGATCGGAAAAAGTTTGTTTCCCTTGTTATGAATGCGGTAACATTCGGAGCGATCACCATTGTTCGAACTTTCACAATGATAATTATTCTGATAGCGGTTCTTCGCCGTTTATGAATTGCGAACTAAAAGAATCGAGTCTCTTAAGCAATTGCGACAAAACTCTTACGGAGGAAACTTGTGCAGTTGTGGAAGAGCATAACGAAGAATGGGTCGGCATCGCAACAGGTGACGGAGATACAAAAACGAATGATGTGAATTTTTACTATCAAAATGAAGAATCGAATGAAGAGTCTAGTCATTGTGATTTACGCCAAAATTATTGGGATAATTGGGAAACTCTTATTAATAATCAAGGTAAAAACTATCGATTTAAAATTGATGTTTTACTAAATTTTTTGATTAATAAAAAAAAAGAATGTTTATAGTTTATTTATATTTTCATTTCGTGATCATTTCATGACCTCGAAATTATCATTCTAATTTTTTTTCATTTTTCATGAGTTTTATAATAATAATGATTAAGAAAAAGATGATAACGTGATTTAATGTACATTATTATTAACATATAATTTTTACATTCAAATTTTCAGTTCGTAAGAGATATGTAAAAATGCTAGACTATATTTTAAACATTCTTTAGGAGTGATTAATCCTTTTTATTTTTTATTTTTGATTTTGATTTTATATATCACATTATTGCAAGAAAGCATTTAAATAAATTAGATCTTAGAAATTTTTAATATACTGTAGTAACTATAGAACGAATTGTTGAGCTTGATCCATAAGTATATTATAATATTTGGCATTAAAATCAGATTTAATTTTTAATTTCATTGAAAAAATGTCTACTTTGTAAATGTTTTTTCGGCAATTTTAATTTTTTTTTCAGGTCAAATGGAAAATAGCAGGAATACAGTATCGCTTGAATTACCTAGGAATTTAGTTATTAATGTTGGTGATGAAATAACGTCAACAGGTCAATCGGAAACTTTCAGAATTCGAACAAGTACCTTAATTCCGCTACAGAATTTTGAAAATACGAATCATTCTCAGAATGTAAATGTTAATGGCACAAAAAGCTTGAATAACTTAAACATACCAAGGAAAAGGGAAACCATAAAACGGAAAAAGTTCCATAGGTCAAAAATTAGTGCTCCAACTTCAAGAGAAAATATTTCGTTACAAATACCTAGTCACTCTAAAAGGTAATAATGAAATGTGATTGGTGAATTTTTAATTTGACATATAAATGAAGCCAGAAATATTTTGTTAATAATTTTAATGTGTAATACTTTTATATTGATTCTAATTAAATAGGCTGGCAAATGGACCTACTGTTGGTAGCAGCTTCTCATCGAGTTGCTCTAGTTGTGTGACATCAGAAACTTGCAGTTTTTCATCAGATACCTCTTCTTTTAATTCTGAGATGCAAGACGTTGAAGAAATTGCTTTGGCTCTGCAAGCAGCAGAAACAGCATATAGAGATGATGTGAGAGCTAGATTCAGGTGAGAATTTCACTTATAATTGATCGGAGTTGTTCATATTATTTCAAACCAATAAGTTTTCCAATTTTGTGATGGTATCCAAATATTAAAAAAATTTTGATTTAATTTTCTTGAAGTTTTTTCTTTCCTATAGTTACTTTGTTTATTTTCAAATTTCAAACCTGTAGATTAAAACAATAAAATATTTAGTTGTAGACTTTTTTTTATTTTAAATGTTAATAGTATATCATAAATGCAATAACATTTACATTTTTGGTACATTTGCGGCAGATTTCGATCTTATTATAAATGCAAATTTCATCATTTGATTCACTTTTATCAGGTCAAGTGAAGATTTAATTCATCGTCTATTTGTGTGCATTGCTGGAATTGCTGACCAACTGCAAACTAATTTCGCCGGAGATTTGAGAAATATATTGAAATCTGTTTTCTCAATGAATGCTACATTAACGGATTCGGATGAAGAATCAGAAGAAACTCAAAACGGAAACCCAGCAAACATTGCAGGTTCGTTTCTCTACTAAATAAATTATTTGATTTTATTATTTATTAAATTAACTTAAACCAATATTTTTGCTACATTAAGCCTTTCTTGAATATATTACTTTTTTTTTCTTTTTTTTACAAAAAATTATATTTTCAGGAGATACCTCACGAATTGAAAATGCAGAAGAAGCTTGGGAAAATACAGCAGCTGAAGTGGATAGATCAGATGAACCCGCAGCTCAGGAAACTAATGGAAGTGGAGAAGTGAATAGGAAGGAAATGGAAAATCCTCCACCTTGGATTCCCGATGTAATGGCTCCCAAATGTATGACTTGCGAGGCTGTTTTTACATTAGTCCGAAGAAGACATCATTGTAGAAATTGTGGCAAGGTATAAAATTTAAACATTATTCTTGGCATTAAGTTAATCTGAAGAAAAACATTCAATATCACATAAAAAGAAATTTTAACCTAGATAAAGTATAAAAAATTTTATTGTTTATTAATACATTAAGTTCTTAATTTATTAATAAAATTCAATTGGTATTTAAAATGTTTCTTGTCTTTTCATTTTTAAAATTTCTTTTTTTTAAATTGTAAAATCGTTTGTCAATTTTATAACAGCGGAATTTATTATTTTTCAGGTGTTCTGTTCTAAGTGTAGCTCTAATTCCGTCCCATTACCTCGCTACGGTCATATCAAACCTGTTCGAGTCTGCAATCGTTGTTTCTTGTATCAAGTAACTCCATTTACTATGGAAGAAATTCCTGCATCTACATAATGGTTTCTTTAGTTTTTTTATTCTACGACTAAGCATTTTAATTTTTGAACTGGATAAAAAAAAAAATTTTATTTTTGGTCATCTGATCGTGATTAAAAATGAGCTTTCCTTTCAGTTTTCAATTGCTCCTTCCGTATAATGGTAGGCTATGATTCCTTTTTCTATTTCTCAATTAATTCTTTAGACAGATATGTCGTAACTCTGTTGTACATATACTATTATCATAAATTTTTATGAGAGGCCATTTATTCTTTGATCAGTTTATTTTTTTACAAATGACAAAATTTAATTCTTTAGAAGAAGTACTGTTAATTTAATATATCAAATTATAATTGATCTCTTTTTCCGGATTTTATTCTCAGTTATTGTTTTAATTTGAAAAAATTTCCAAGAATTTTCATTGAATTTTTTCATTTTTTTATTTTCATTAAAATTTTTCATTGTACTTATTCCATTAAGTTGTTTTCAGTTTAAGATTATAAATTATTAATAAAATATTTCAACATTTTTATTGATATCAAACTTATCCTTTATTAATATTTATTCTATTCATCTATTAACTATTTGAAGTTTCTTTTCAATAAATCCATTTTTTCTCTCTCATTACTTGAATTTTAAATAGTACTTCATTTATATTTTGAATATTAGCCTTTAAATCTTGATGCTTTTTCCTTTGTCTTTCGCTACTTCAATTTAATCAAATTTAAGGTTTAAAATTTTAATTTGCTCTTCTTTATTCTCTTCAAAAACATTCTAATTTTAATTTTACTTCAACAGGTAATTGTGTTGCTTGTCTAATTGTCAGTCAGCGTCTGGTCTAAATACATCAAGAATTATATTATGAAGATAAAAAAACTGAATAGCTTTTTAAAGTTTAAATTTTACTGCCATTTGCAATAATTAGTTGAAGGCTGAATATTAAGATATTTTAGAAACCGTATTTACTGAATTTAGAATAAAACCAGTTTCATTTGCATTCCAGGCTAAAGCCTCAATTTAGTCATTAAACTTAATTTTTTCTCCTAAATAAAATTCTTTTTTTGTCTATAATCCCATTTCACTCTTGTCTAGATCTCAATAATTTTACATCACTTACTAAAAAAATGTCTATATCAACAAGAGATTTATGTAGAAATAAAAAGTAATACTATTTAATATTATTTTTAGTGAACTCTTAATAAAAAAGAAAGGGCTGTGTTTTTCTTTTATAATAAGTTGCTTTTCTTATAATAATTTTCTTTAAAACTGAATGGGGTTTCAGAAACTAATAACGTTAATACCAATGAATGATAGTAAAAAGAATATGTGAACATATGCAATGTATGGTAATAGATAACATTTTTATTGTATGATTAAGATATATTTTTCGCATTTTAAGTAAATTTAAGATAAGCTTAAATTGTATTAAAGAAATTTTAAAACGAAATTTTTGCATTATTTATAGTTATAATTAAAATTATTTTTATCCATTTTATTTAATTTTTTAACTACCTTATAAATAATCAAATCAAATTATTTATTTTAATTTTATTGTGAAATATCCCTTAAACTAAATTACTATTTTATGTTCTTGATGATATTCATCTTTTTCTCCATGTTAAGATGCTCATATTGCACAACTGAAGTAAGAATCACTTTTTTTTTAGTACTTTATTGAATGAAGAAAGTGGTTTCCTAAAAGGTTCTTAACGATGAGATAAAGCAAAGAAAATTACTGTCAAAAGTCATCTTAATTTTATTGATAATATCTGTGGTGTTTTCTGATATGAAAATTTTTATGAATATTGTTCTTTATAGAAAAGAAATTACACTGTTCTGGAATTAAACAATTAAATTCAATGAAAAATTTAATTCCTTCATCCATCAACACTGAATTTCATAATTAACCAAATACTTAAATCTTAAAGTCTGCTGTACCATATTTCTTACATATGAATAATGAAATCAAATTTCCTCATCTTAATGAATATTAAAGATTCGCAACATTTTAAGTTGAATTATATTTTGCATATTGAAGATGAGCGAATCCCCGTTCAAAATGAAAATGAAGAATTTTGCAAAAATGCAATGCAAAAGGCTAAGATGACCGGGAAAGAGAAAAAATATTAAAGACTCAAAGAATAATTTGTAGAAAATGAAGACTAATATTACAAAAATAAAAAAGGTGTACAAAAAAGAAAATTATTTTTAGTCAACCGACTCCCGATCTACTGTAAAATACATGAGTTACCGATGTTTCTTTTGAATTCCCACAAACAATCAGCAGGCTACGCCGCTAACGGCACGACAGAACTATTGGAGCTGTACACATCCTGTACCTTAATTTATCGAATTCAAATATTAAGTGAATGTTGGAAACAATTTGTTCATGCTGAATTCAAGAATTCCGATCGTTAAGCACTCCATTTGCGCAGTTGCAGATATCCCTATACTCGATCAGACCTCAACGAGCATTTTCTCCCATTACACGAAAGATGTTATGCTATATGAGACCTCTGTTCATGGTTTGATTTTACCTTCAAATAGTTTTTTAGCATTGCTGAAATAAACTCATTATTTTTTTAATTCCCGATTGCAAATAAGATGTTGAAAATGAGGATTTTTTTGCATTCTTCTTTTATTTGACTTCAATGAAAGTAATAAAAAATGAATTATTACTTTCCTAGATTTTTTAGAAAATTCCTGCAAAAAGAAAGAATTGGTGAGTTATCAGATAAGAACCATGTCTAGAAAACTTTCTTTCTTATATATTTGATTGGGTGTAATTCGCTTGAATTATTATTTACAGTGTCACTCGTAGATCTGTTTACCCTATTGCTTTGGAAGATTGCAATCTTTTGATGACCTGATCGTAACCTATCAAACTGCACATAATACATCCACCGAAATGATGCAGTTCACGGTTAGATTTACAAAATTGTATTCTTTGCCAGTATCTCTCGTGACAGAATGAAGGAATTTTACTTCCGAAAAACGTGAAATATACTTTTAGCTGAGGTTCTCCATGAAACTTTTTTGCTTCTAAAATCTAAAGATTCAGAATATGATGGCCAATGAACGGGCCGTTTTAGACTCATTATAATCATTTTAGGTGCTAAAATTTTTATGAAAGGCAATTTACTCTGTTTCAGTTGTGTTTTCTTGTAAAACTTTGATTGATTGTAATGTGAAATTTGAATTTGGTTGAGAAGTTTAATACAGAAAATCAATGGAAAAGTGAGAAATGAAACTTTTTTTAGAAAGCGATCAGGATTACCAACAGTTCTTTAGTTTCATTTTGGCAGTTGGTATATTGAATTTTAATAATTTGTTTTTGTGTTATCAAACATTTTCATGCAATGCTTCTGAGAAACGAGTACGAAAAATAGTTAATTTGAATAATAAAATATAAGACTTTGAGATTGAGACTAATATCTGCAATTGAAGATACTAAAAGTTAAATATTCAGTGATTTTATTGAAAAAATGTATGATTAAGCGAATCTTAGAACCGTTTGGATGACTTATTCTTATATTTTGATGTAAGTGATACTTTTCCAAGCATTCATTTTTGAAATTTCTTTTAATTTTTAAGTAAAGTCCTTGTAAAAAAATATTTAATTCAATAATAAATTTGTTTCTTTTTCATTTTTTAAAAAGAAACTTAATTTAAAGATTAATTTTTTTTCCATGATATTGACTTTATTATTTTTCATTGATTAAATTAGAAAAATTCATTAATTTCCTGCTTTTTTTCCCCCCATAAAGCTAAGAATTATAAATATTGTTGATTGAAATGAATATCTATATTCTTAGAATTCTAAATTTTCTTGGAATTATATATTAAAAGTTATAACACTGGATACATAAAATATTTTACACAAGTGAAACATTTCAATATGTAATCTGATGTACTGGAAAATTTTTGATACATATATAATAATTATCTATTCCATTTAATAGAAGTTATCTTTGACTCTAAATGAGGAATAATAAATTTCAGAAAAAAGTTATTTTTATTATTTTTCTTTTTCTTTAAATAAATAATACATTAATAATAATTTCAATAAAATGTTATGTTGTAAAGGTTATATCAATAAAAAAATTATGTAAAAAAATTTTCCTTATAAAATAGTGAATATATTCACCATTAATAGTTGATTTTATTGATATTTTTTGCTTATGTTTGTGTTATATAGTCAATTGAAAGATTGTAAATATTAAAAGTGAAATAACACAAAGAATATAATGTAGTAAATAAAACAAAAGTTATAATTGAAATAAAAATAATTAATTATATTAATCATTTATGTATATATTAATTAAATATTGATTAATCAAATATAAAACTAAGCAGTATTGTTATAATATATTATTCTTTAATTATTAATGTTTAAATATATTTTATTTTGTGTGAATTTTCAATTAAAATTTCACCAGTTTTTATTTTTAGGTTGTATCATTTAAGTTGAATTAATTTTAAAATGGATTTTCCTATACAAAAAAATATTATTCTTCCATAAAATGAAGAAAGTGTTGGATCAACCTGTTCATGTAAGTGTATTATTTAATAAAAAGGAGAAATGTATGTTGTAATATCCAGCAATCCAAAAGTTTAAATCTTCTACAGATTTATTTATAAAAAAAATTTATGGAAATTTCAATAAAACAAGAAAATGCTTATTTGCATTAATTTTATCTATTGTTATATTAATTTGTTATATTATTATCTAATTTCCTATTACTTTAACTGCAAATGTATTGAAGTTAAATGTTTTTAGTTTTTAGATGAATTATTACACCTAAAAGAAAATAGACTGAAGTTAAAAGGTAGAAAAGTACTGGGTTCAAGATTCAGCAAATCAGAAGGATTAACATTAGCTGGCTTAGATCAGGTGCTTAACATGCATCGTTTATCAATTAAACCAGGATATCCATCCACATCAGAAATAAGATTTGATAATAGGCAAATTTCAGTTCCATCAAAAAGAAATAGAGGAAGACCAAGAACAGAATGCTTACAAATAAAGGCTGAACCTGATGGAAAATATATGGGTGAACATACTGGTAGAAGAAGAGGAAGACCTTGTAAAAAAATGAACTTATATAATAATAAATCTCTGCATGCTCAAGATCCTTATGAACCAGAAGCTCATCCAAAACTGCATTCTCATCAACTGAAATATGAATGTCATTTTTGCAATTCAGCTTTTTCTCAAAAAGGAAATTTAATGACCCATATTAGAACACATACTAAGGAAAGACCTTTTAAATGTTTATTTTGTGATTTTTCTGCTTCTCAAAAAGTCAATTTACAAGTTCATGTACGGATCCATACAAAAGAAAAACCATTTAAATGTTCTGTGTGTGATTTCTCAACAGCTCAAAAATGTAATTTAGTTGCCCATGTTACAAGAATGCATTCCAATGTAGAAGTTGTGAAAACTTTGGAGAACTACAACAGAGATTGCGGGAATTCTGATTCCCAGATTAAATTTTATCGTTGTGGAACGTGTATGTTTTCTTGTAGATTAAAACGTGAAATGGTAGAACATGTAAGACTTCATCATCCGTGCTCTACATTTGAATATCAAACTATCGATGTCTTGAAATAAATATGGTGAAATCACATGAAATGACGTTTAAAATAAAATTTAATTTTACGATAATGGTTATCGAAAAGACATTAAAAAAAATTAAATTGCTTTACATACTGATAATTTTTTATCAGTCGTATTACTTTTGATTCCCTTGATTACACAAGGAAGACTTTGCTGAAATTCAAAAAATAAATTTGACTAATTATAGATTCCACAGTTAGTTTTCTAAATCAGTGTGAATTTGTATCTTCTGATATTAATTGATCCAATTTTTTACAATTAAGTGATAGTTTTTTCTTTGTATTGAGCAAATTATTAACTTTCTTAAAAATTGGTGCGTTTGAATTCAATAAATTTCAAGTTAACATGCATTATTTTTAAGCGTGTTTTATTATCACCTATATCTTTTTTCACAATCTTTTCCAATTTTTTATAGCTAAATTATGATATTCAAGTTGTTCGCATTCCATAAGAGAATATTTAAAAGCTTTTGCCATTAATTTGGAGTTATTTACACTTGTAAAATAATTTATGCTTCCATATTATTGTTGTATTTGCTAATAATTTAGTTATGTAGATATTGAACTTAAGTTCGGCTCTAACAAATAAAGTAAATGAAGATATTGCTTTCTTTGATTTCCATATAAAAGTTGTATGTTTTTAGTTTATTTATTCTTACATTCAAAATAGTGTTATTTATAAAAATATGTGTTCCAAACATTTTTTAAATAATGTAACTACAATTTTAACTTCGAGTAATGTAATACAATTTTAATACCTTTAACTTTTGGGAAACCAAAAGTATTTTGCGTCTATTAAGATCATCATCGTTATAATTAATAATGGCGCCTTAAGCAAATCCACTTTACAAATTTTTTATACCTTCTGCAACTTTTTCCTGTGTTTATGAGAGTTTTGAAATTTTTTTTGAAAAACGATGGTAATAATATTATTTTTCATATGCTAAATTCTATGACTTTTAAGAAAGTGAGACTATCTCATTTTCATCTATTTTTTTTTTTTCAAATATTCAAAATCAGTTTTTCGAATTTCGAAATTATTTTTGATAAAAATGAGAATTAGTTTTGAAAACTATTTCAATTTTAAATGTATTACTTTTTATTTTATAATATTTATGGACCGATTTTATTTTTAGCCTATTATGCAGGTGGAAATGATAATTTCACTTTAGTAAGTCATTTATTATTACATTATTCATACGGCGTCAGATTGTTGTATAAAATAGCTTTTGTGAAATATCATAATCAAATTTCATTATGATTTTGAGAATTTGATTCATACTTTTGTTGAATGAATTTTTAATGAAGACATTCAAAAAGTCCAGACTCCATGGTAGCAAGAAGTCTGTGACTTCACATTTTTAAACATTTAAATTTTATGGCCTTTATCGTGGCCTTAGAAATTTTTTTGCAAACAATATTAAACCAAAAATGAATATAGAAGTTATAGTGGAAGGTTTGGAAAATAATCCCCAATGCTTCCATGGTATGTTATGATATATTAGAGACATTGAAAATTTTGGTTTTTTAACGTAATTCCAGATTTTATAAATTTAGCTTTTGAAATAAATTTCCCAGATTAATTCAGATCTATGTCCTAAAACATAATATTTTTCAAATTAAGACTGTTCGTTATTTGCTCTTGCCTTTTGAATTGGTGATTAAAATTTTTGATAGCTTTGAGATATTAAATTTCATTTTTCGGGTATTTATTTATATTTATTTACATGTCTTTAATGTAAATACCTAATATTTTAAGCTATTAATTATCTCAATAAAATTTTCTTTGTGTATTCTATTGTACTCGATTTCAGGCCCTTGTCTACTATTTAGAAGACATACTGGTGCCAAGACGAAAGAATATTATGCATGTTCTGCTTGTAGAGATCATAAAGAATGTCCTTTTGTATTAAGAATTTCTGATGGGAAACAAAAGAAAGTTAAAAATGCCTTGAAGTGGAACAATATCAGAGAAGATCTCGTTCAGAAGATTAATGCAAAAAAACCATATAAAAAATATTTACAAATACTAAATTCCTTAAAAGTGTACAACAACAACAAAGACTTACAATCAGACAAAAGTTCAGAAGATTCTAAAAGAGATTTATGTAAACAAGTTTTAAAATTAAAAGAAGTTAAAAAAAAGAAAAGAAAAAGATACAAACAAGAAAAAGTAAAAAAGATAATATCAAATTATGAAAATGTAGATACAACAAATCAGTTGAAAGTAACAGGCACATCAGCAGCATATTGTTATTCATGTAGTGAATTATTTGATGTTAAAAATAATAAAAATCATAAGAAATGCAATGCAATTTATAATTTAACTGAATATCAATTAAAACATCCAACTGAAATTATAATACCAAGAGAAGACTCAAAAACACATGCTCAGTATTTTTTTTCAAAGGATACTGTTAAAAATATTGTTTTATTGTTATCAAGAACAAATTGTAAAAGAGTTATGTGCATTGGTGCTCCTAGAATACATGAATATCTTCTAAATGACTATAAGAGCCAAATTAAGTCCATTCTTTTAGATATTGATCTGAATTATGTAAGTTTGTGTTAAAGTGCAATTATAAATTTTTTATCATTTATTCATGGAGTGTACATTTGAAATGTTAAATCATTATATTGTAAATATAAATATAGAGATTTAAAAAATATAATTAAATGCTTTTTATATAATTTTTTGTTTGACTCATAATTTTAAATTATTTTTTTCTAATAATTTTTGTATTACAATAAATTAAATATAATCATTAGTCTTATGCTATTTAAATTAGTATTGATTGGAATCAAAGTATTTGAATATGATTTGTTAAAGTTAACTATGTGAAGTTCTAAAAGTAAGATTTTTTGTTTTGAAAAAATAAATTTTTATAATAGATATATCAAGAAATAACTTACAAATTATAAAAAGTACTAATTTTGCTTTCTTATTTATAATTTTATATTTAAAAATATGAATTCAAATATTCTTTTACTTTTAGTATAATTTCTACAGTGAAGAGGAATTTATATGGTTTAATATGTTCAATAACTTCATACTAAATGAAAATGGTAATAAAGTCCTCAGAAAATTTTTAAGCTCTGAGAAAGTAACTATTTTAATTGATCCACCTTTTGGTGGTAGGGTAGAACCATTGGCTTATACTTTAAATGCTTTGAACAAATTGTATGTGAATTTAAATAATTTCAATGAAGAACAAGGTGAGTGTATTTTGAAATAATTATTGTATAATTAGTTTTGGAAACTACAAATAAACTCTAAAGCTAGAATTATTTGAAAATTTTAATAATACTATTTTATCATAGTGAAGTTTAATAGTTTTAAGTAGAAGAATCTTTCAAGTCAAAAACTTTTACAAATAGCATAACAGTAAAAATTTCTTTCACTATATTACCTTATTTAACTTTAACCTGAATTTTCATTTCTATTTATTCAAATAGTTTAAAATAAAATTTTAATTTTTAAATATTAAATAATTTGCTATTATCAAAGTTTGATAATTTCCTTTTTGAAGTTAGTAAACTGATGCTTTAAATTCAAAATTATCTGTATATTTTAATGACCAACTTCAACAAATAAAAACTGATTGAATGCATATTTTTCTAATTAGAACTTTGTTTATCACCTTTAAATTTATTTAAGTTATTATTAATGTTAAATCGTCTTAATTTCAACTTTTAAACATAGGATAAATTAAATAAAATATAACTCTTGAATGTCTTAAAAAAGTAAAAAAAAATTTTTATTCTTTTATTGATTAATGTATGAACTAGATATTCTGTCTGAAATTTTGAGGAATGTAAATGCTTACATTCTGTATGAATTCTTTTTATTAATTTCTTTTCAGTATAATAAAACTTTTACTCTTTATTTTCGAAAAAAATAAATATTTATAATTTAATTTATTTTTCTATGTTGGAAAGATGGGAATTATTATTATTATTATTATTATTATTATTATTATTATTATTATTATTATTATTATTTTTATTATTTAATCGAAATTGGATGTAAGTAGTATCGATATGTATATACATATATGTATGTGTATACATTTGAAAGATATTAGAATGTTGGTATAATTGGAAGTCCCTAAACTTTGATTAAAAATCACTGAATTGCGGAAGTGCAGCAGAAGTTTCACGTTATATAGATGTTTAATATTTGCATCTTGTTTTACATTCATGATAATCGTGCGATGTTATTAAAACATATGAAGTTAGAGGCAATTTTTACTAATAATTATATAATGGTAGTGAGTATTTTACAATTAACTGATTACGTTGAGTAAAATTGCTTTTTCTATTTTTTGGGTAGGAATCGAATCAATACAAAGAGGCTTAATAGAACAAATTTAATTTCTTTTCATATATTTTAACAATAAATGGATAACAATAAGATTTATATTAATTGTAATGAGAGTCGCAAAATTTTTTGTTGTATTTATTAAAATTGTTTCTGATGCATTATAAATAATTTAAAAGTTATTTTTATTAAATAAGAGTATTTAAATCATTCCATTTCAACTTTACATTAGTCACATCTTAAAATTTTTTAATAGATTTTAAGCAAAGTGAATAAAATCTTAAAATTTTATTATTAATATCAAAATGTAAAAATTGTTTCTTATTTTATAGCAAAAAAATTTCAGCAAGGTGAATTTAGCAGAACTGATTATTGTGAAAAGATTTGTATGATGAGTATAATTATAAACATTGTTTTTTTAAAATAATATTTTATATTGAAGAAACATTATATTTTGAAATGAATATTGTTTTTTGGTGAATAAACTGGTAATATTTTTTTATAACAAATGAACAAGTTTTACATATGGTCTACATGGTAGTGAATTTATTGATGAGTATATCATTTTAATTTGATTGTTAAATAACAAATAAACATTTCTATGCATTTTTATTGTGAATAGTTATACAAAAATTAATGACAGTGCATCAAATATAATAAAAAAGATTTAAAATGAGATGATACAAACAAAAAAGACAAAACTATTGTAAAATGGAGCTTGAAGGGTGTGATTCAGAAATGGATTATTCTGATGATGATTGTTCTTATGATGATTATTATAATATAAGTGGAGAAGATTGTGACATTGAACAGGTTGATCCAAAGAAAACAGATCCTGAATATTTTGAATATGATTGTTTAACTGTAGAAGGTGTGGAAAAATTACTCAATGAATCAGTTGAAAAATTAAGTAATAGTGCTCACATAACACCATCTTTAGCTAAGGTTTTGTTACATACTCATAAATGGGCCCTAAATGATATAATTGCTGAATATCATGGAGATTCTTCCCAGTTATTAGTGAATTCAAGGATAAAACCTCCAAGACCTCCTGAATTGTGTTCAAATCAACATAGACTTATATGCCCTGTTTGTGTTGCCAATCAGAATTCTGAGGACTTCAGAAGTCTAGCTTGTGGCCATCAATTTTGTCGTGATTGTTGGACTCAACACTTTGAAGTACAAATTCGTCAAGGAATTTCCACAGGAATTGGTTGTATGGCGCGTGATTGTGAAGTACTAGTACCAGAGGATTTTGTTCTGAATCTGTTAATTCGTCCAGCCACTCGAAATAAATATCAAGAATTTGCTTTTCGAGATTATGTGAAAACACATCCAGAATTGCGCTTTTGTCCTGGCCCGAATTGCCCAATTATAGTTCGAGCAAAAGATCTTAAAGCAAAAAGAATCATCTGTGGAGAATGCAAAACAGTATTTTGCTTTAGATGCGGTACGGATTACCATGCTCCGACAGATTGTTCAACAATCAAGAAGTGGCTGGCGAAATGTGCGGACGATAGTGAAACTGCTAATTATATAAGTGCTCATACAAAAGATTGTCCAAAATGTCATATATGCATCGAAAAGAATGGAGGCTGCAATCATATGCAATGTTACAATTGCAAACACGACTTCTGTTGGATGTGTTTGGGTAATTGGAAGGCCCATGGTTCAGAGTACTACGAGTGTTCTAGGTACAAGGAAAATCCAAATATCGCTCACGAATCTGTCCATGCTCAAGCCAGAGAGGCCCTTAAAAAATATTTGCACTACTACGAGAGATGGGAAAATCATTCAAAAAGCCTTAAATTAGAAGAGCAAACATTAGAAAAAATTAAAACGAGAATTAATACTAAAGTTATGAATTCATCCGGAACCTGGATTGATTGGCAATATCTACTCTCAGCCGCTGCTCTTCTTGCCAAGTGCCGCTATACTTTGCAATACACTTATCCTTATGCCTACTATATGGAAGCAGGAGCTCGTAAAGTACTTTTCGAATACCAGCAAGCACATTTAGAAGCAGAAATAGAAAATCTCTCATGGAAAATAGAGCATGCCGAAACAACGGACCGCGGAGATCTTGAAAATCAAATGGATATTGCAGAAAAACGTAGAACAACACTTTTAAAGGATTTTTTGGAAGCTTAATTGATATTTCTCGATATTTTCTTTCTCAGTAATTTGATATGCGAAAATAATGAATCGTGTGCTACCTTTTTTTGAAAGCTTTCAAATAATTTTGAGTAGAAGTTTCAACTTCAGTATTTATTAAAGTGAAAGTGGGGTTAAAAACTGGCCTTTGCTCTTTAAAGAATGTCATCAGAAAAGATAATGCATTCCATGGTGATTGGGCAAGAGAAAGGCTGATTTGCGGACACAGAAGTTTCGGCTAGTTCCAAATTATTGTGAATGTTGCAAAACAAGCATCCCAATTTCCGTTGCAAGGAAATCATTAGTGGATGCTTGCTTTAAGGTTTAAGGTTTAGAGCGCAAAAGTAAGGGTTATGAAAAAATAAGTCAGTCATGTAATAATTGAAAATAATCAGAAAAAAAGAAATCATGTTAATCCAAGAATATTTTTTTTGTACAACAGCACTGAAATGTTTTTAATAAAATATATTACGTTTGGGTTTAATTTTACATCAGATATTTTCTTTTTCACGTCTAATAGGCTAACATTTATGTAGTTGAAAACCTTAAGAGCTCTATTTTGAACTCCTATTGTAGTTTTCCTTCATATCTTCCTAGTATCCTTTCCCTGTCTATCATAAATCTCAATTTTCAAGACTTGTTTTTTCGGCTTTAATAGCTGTTTGAGTTGTGGATAAGGTGTTGTAGAATTTCCATCTTTTCAAAAGTTCTTGTGTTTGTTTTATATTATCCTGTCAAATTTAATGGATTTTCCTTGCGAAAGTCGAACTCGGGTAAAGTTGCTGTAATTGAAGCATTCAATTTAAAGCCATACTGGAAGCTTCCTTATTGATTTTTATTTTCTAAATGTTAAAACTGGTCTTTTCAACCTTCAAAGCGAAATAGTGAAAAGAATTTTTGATTTTATTAATGAATTTTCCATATAAGACTGCTCACGCCAATGCCGTAGGACATTGTCAATAAATTACCTTATATGTTTTGGCTTTGTCCAATTCATAAAAAAGTGGTAGCAAAAAAAAATTCATTTATATGAGATTTGAATTCAATTTTTTTATTATATTCTGCAGTTAATTATTTTTTCATTTAAAATTTTTAAGTATTCTTGAATCTATGTATTGTCCTCGCATCATATATAAATGAAGAATTTTTCCTTGTACAGCTTATATTCATATCGATTTTTGTTTACAAAAATGATTTTGCAATTTTATTTTCACCTAATAAAATACATTAATAATGCAGACTTCTTGACCATATGTATTTTTGGATTCTTTTTAGCATTTCCACTTTGTAATATATTTGATTGGGGTTTAAATTAAAAAATCTCATTTTATATTTTAAGTATTGAGGCCACATTGAATTACCTAATTTTTTTTTCTGTTCAGATTCATTTTAAGAGTTAGTTTATTAAGGAATAATAACTTTATAAATGAGAAAGCAAAAAAAAAGTATTTATTTTCGTTAAAACCGACTGAAATAATTGCTATCTGTAGGTTTTTTGAAAAAAAAATAAAACCATGAAAAACTTTTCAATTTAATAATTATCGTTGAAGGAGATGAAAATGAGAAGAGGATTGAAATTATGTGGATCTTTCCATATTTTATGGAACGCCATATAAAAGCAAGTCTTCCCAATTTCAACATGCTCGATCTGAAAATAGACTATGAAAACCATTATTCTTTCACGAGTACTGGAAAGAGGAAGAGAAAATTTGGTTCCCCCATTCGCATATTCACGAGCATACCTCTATCTCGTTTGAGCCTAGAGGGAGTGGATGGTTATAAATTTTGCAAATTCTGTCGCTATTGGGTTGCCCAGGAAAATCGCCATTGCGAAGAATGCAATTCTTGCACTTCCAAAGTAAAGTATGCTAATTATTTAAAATTTAACTTTTAATTTTCATGCATTCCACTGTTGTTATATGTTTTTTTTTCAAGGATGGCCGCACTTACCGCCACTGTTGGATGTGCTTCAGATGCGTGAAACCGTCGTACAAACACTGCAAGACTTGCAAGATTTGCACTTTACCGAACCATGATTGCGATGATCTCCAAAAAAAATTAAATTGCTATCACTGTTTTCAAGCAAATCACAAAAAGAGAGATTGCCCGTTTGCTGAGAAATCGCAAAAGCGAAAACTGAAAAGCAACGATATTAACACGAAGCGAAGAAAAAAATCTGAAGAACTGTAACTTTTGAATGTAAGTTCAAAATTGCCGTCTGCAAATGCAGATTTCTTCATTTTGATATTATAAAGGCTTTTTATCCGATTTATCCAATAATATAGATAGAATAATTTATTAATTTTTCTATCATAATTTTTCATATCATTCTGGAACATATCCTAATGTAAATACAGCGAAGTTTCTTATTATTATGTTACTCAATTAATTTTCTCGTTTTTTTCTAGGTAACATAATACCATAATATTTAGCTGGATGAACAATTTAATCTAAAATAAACATGTATGACCAGAACGAAAATTCTTTTGGCATCGAAATTTTATGAAAATTGGAGCAAAGCGAGCCCAAATAATTTTTTGTTTGAAAAAAAATATATGTTATTTAGTGTATATCGTGAATATCCATATTTGAAGTTATGAACTGCTTCTCATTTATTTATCTATGCAGTAAATTAAATTTCTTTATTCATATAATTTTAAATATAATTATACTCATTCAGCCATATTGTAAAATAATAAAGGTTTTACTTCAATTCAATTGCTTGGTTAATGTATATAGATATCCACATTATCTGCTGTGCGTCGTGCGTGCGTATGTATATCTTTTAACTTGTTGATCCGAGATTATGAAAATTTTGGTTCTTCTGAATAAAAAAGGATTTAGATAATTGAAAGAAAAAATATGAATAAGTAATATTTTTTTTTGAATTAGAATGAAAGCGTTTTAGGAGGGCGTTAATGTCATAGAAAAACTTAACGGTTGTGCTGATAATTTTCATTGTTGCTGTTATTTAAAAGGAGAGTTTTTTGATTTTTTCAGTTTTATAAGTTTACGACTTTCCGAGATTGGTTGCTCAAAGGTGGTGGTTTATATTTTCTCTTGGTTAACGGCAGAAAAAAATTCTGATTTATTTGGTTATTTGATTCGTAAAATTTTTAACAGAAAAATTACCAAACAAGCTATAAACAAAATCAAATAATAATACTAAGAATTATAAAAAATGTTAGTTTATGATCATTTTAAATGTTTTTTGCAAAACATTTAAGCATATTAATATTAAAATTATATATAATGAAACTCTTTGGAAATGTTATTTAGAAAAGTACACTATTACAATTTACTGAATACAATAAAATGTAATATAGTGCATTGCTTGATATTAATTACAGTTCTTTAGGTCTTATTAGGAAAAACACTTTAAAAATTTAAATTCAATTTATTTTAGCATATAGATATTTTATTTTTCAGATTCTTTGCAATGTGCCATAAGTTCCACCAATTGAGATTAGTGTTTCTTCTGGCTTCATTTACCATGGCCGTGTCTTGTCTAATTACCAATTGTCCAAAAGGAGGTAAAAGATTTGATGAAGAGCCATCTTTATACAATGAATTTTCGGATTCTAACGTAAAATATGTATGATATATATTTTGTTAATACTATTTTTATTTGAGTCGTATAGATTTATGTGAAAACAAATTTTTCTGTCTTAGTTTCAATGCATTCCTTGTGGACCTGATAATCAGGGCATATGCTTAGGTAGAAATATTTGCTGCGGCGAACAAATAGGATGTCTCACTTCACCGAGACATATAAAAACTTGTCGCAGAATTCGAAACTATCAAAGTACCTGTATGTTGGAATTAAAAAGATCTTCATGCGGTACACATGGACAGTGCAAGTCTGATTATTTGTGCTGTAATAAAGGTAATTTTTTTTGAAAAAAAAACAGTTCGCAATACTTCTAATAATTTCATTTATTACATCCTAATTGTTATTATTTTCAGAGCAATGCATATTTGATACATCTTGCAAATCAACATCTGCAATGAAATTAAAAGATATATTTGAAGCTTCGATGTCTACATTTAATGATATTAATTTTGATTCGTAAGTTCTGTTAAATAAAATCAGTTTCATAATTCATATATTTTTTGAAAATTGTTACTCTAAATGAATTTTAATGTACTTTTTTAAACTGCCTGCACTTTGATATTGTAGACTTATTTAATGTGACCATACGAGATGGATATTTCATGCCTATTTTGTAATAGATAAGGAAGCAGAAGCATTTTCACATTTCAATAATTTACAACTGATCTTAAGAAAAAGATTTTATTTCCCGAATTTTACCAAAGAGATGCAATTAAATTTTTAAAAAAATAATATATCACATTCATTCAAAATTAATTTTTTCATGCTTTGTTTAATGTAATGGAATAATAAAGATTCCTTAAAAGTATTTTAAAACTAATTACTATTATGAATCACCGAATTTGAATATTTCACTTGCTAACAATATTCTTAGTAAAAAATATTAATTAAGCGTTACATTAATTTTATCTGTATCGTCATCATATGAAAAATAAAACTGTAGCTTTCAAATGCAATTTCATTAAGTGAAATTCACAGATTTCATTACCTCAGAGTTTGGAAAATTTAAAAAAACATTACAAAATATTTTAGACTTGAAGTTTGATTTCAAATAAAATTTCAAATTATGGAATATAGCTTATATTGTCAGAAATGTCAATAAACAATTTCAAATAAATTACTTTTTTATTACTTTCACTTAAAAAGAATATAATTTTATCTAACCTCACCTTTTATAACCTCATGCATAAGTTTATTTCTAAAGCTTTTTTGCTGGTTTTAAAAATATTTAAATTATGATTCTTTAATCAATATGTTAACACTTTTTACAAATATATAGATAAATTTTTTATTATATATAAGTGATATAGATATTTCATATAGGTATACTATTCATTTTAATTATAATTAAATTTAAAAATATAAAACACATCTTTGGATTTTTTAATATTTAAAAAAATGTATGTTTGTTGCATATAACTTGTTACTATGCAGAGCGCATTTCTAAGATTATAATAACTATTAAGATTTAAAGAAAAAGGCTGACATAGACAATTTTAATTACAGATTTTTCTATTTCTCTATGAATCTTATATTAAGTCTATTTTTTTTAAGAACTTTAATTCATTTACTCTACTTCCTGCATTAATTTGGGAAAATGAAACTTTCATTGGGAGTAAAATGAAATAACTAAAAATCTAACCACTAAATTCTTTTATTTCACACAATATTTTGACTGTAAAAACCATTAAGCAATTCCCTAAATAGAATATTTGAACAAAAACTGTTGAGATATATTGGTTTGAAACATGAATGATTGTAAATGAAAAATAACTACCAATAATAATTTTAATAAATTAAATGAACATTGTTTAAGGACTTAAAAATTATTCAACGGTATTTAAAATAACTAAAGACATTGGTTATCGCATTAAAACTTCTCTTGGAATCATGAGCATATGATCGTCTGTTTTAAATATAAATGCAATTTTTGATATTGCTTTATTAAAATAACTTCAACTTATTGAAATTTTTCATGAATTCCGCCTGACAAGTCTTGTTCAAAAAACAAAAAGCTTCATATCTCAGCCTATTCGACTCATAACAGACACGTTCATTAAGAGCTTTTTAAATTCCCCATTTGAGCAAAGCCCACGATATCCCTTAAGATAATTTCTTACAGCATAGCCAACATGGAGAATAAATTAACAGTTATTTCGAGCGAACTTAAGGTCGTGTGCATTTGCGAATTCCTTTGCTTTCTCCTGCACACACTTTATATCAGTTTTAAACCTTAAATTTCCTCCTTGGGACTTACGTTGGCAACGCCTAGTATAATGGGTGCTGTAATGGCTGTTTGAGAATAGTAACGAAGTCCGCTCAATAAAGATTGTTTTATAAATTTAATAGGTAATTTTCTGCGATTATATGACAGAACTATAGGGTTATTTAAATTATTCAATTCCATTTTAAAATATAAATACATCTCGGTTTAATATTATTTGGAAAATCGATTATAAGGTTATAGCTTATCTTGTTTATAGTTATCACGTATATTTAACATATGGGGCCGTAAAGGGATTTTTTCAATTATTCCGTGCCGGTTCACATTAAAATGTAAACATAATATTTAATATGATAAAAAGATTGCCTTTATTTTTGGAGCGTCAATATAAGATCTCAGAAAAATATAATTAGGAATGCGTGAAATAAAGATATCTAAAAATTTTCAATTACCATTTGGAAGCATAGTTTTTTAAGGCATTAATTTTCTATGAAAATTTTAAACTTAATACGAACATTTTGAACATTTTGTGAAATTACGAATTAATATTAATAAAAAATATTATGAATCTAGCTCTAAAATTATTACATTTCTAGCTTAGATGTTAAATGAAATATCAAATGTATTCTTCTAAAATGTAATATTTTCATAGGCAGGTCCATAAAATAAATTTAAGCAATTTCGCTCATTTTGATCTTGTCCGAAACTATTCAGATCTCAAATTTTATTGAAAGTATTATTTATGATGAAAATTATAAAATAAAAAACAGATTTTAATTTGATAAATTATGTATTTTTTTCAATTCAAAATATTTTACAATAAAGTTTAATATATGAGTATCATAAATTTTGTGTAATTCTAGGTATTACAAGCAAAAATGTCAGTTGAAAGTCCGATAGTAAAATTCAGCCCTTTTGAAGCTCTATTAATAGGAGAGAAGAATAAAATTGTCAAAAGAAAACCAATGAAAAACACTATATTTGTTACCAGTCTTGCTCACCATAAAAAAGCTTTAGATTTAAGGGTTTTGTTTGACTTAGAACATGAAGTTGAAGGAAAGGGGAGTGAAAATTCTGCATTTAAAGTTCCTGAAGAAATGACAAATTTTATGAAAAATAAAAAGCTTAAGTTCAATAAAAAAGTTAGAAAATCTAAAAAACAATCTAATGGTAACAATGAGATTTGCCACTGTTCATATAAAGAACCAAGTACAATTTTAAAAGAGAATGAATTTGTTAAGTTTCCTGTTAAAAACAAAAAAGCTCAGTCAAATAAAATTAGATTTAAACCAGATTTTAGATACAAAGAAACCTTAGAAGAAAGAATTGTAAACAAAATTCAGAAAAGAAATAAAAAGTTACAGAGGAATATTGTAGGAAATGGGATGTTAAGTCAAATTAAGAAAACTACTTATGTTAGGCATATGTTAAGAGATAAAACAGGGAAATTTATTCGTAAAGATGAATTTGAAAGAATGATGAAAAAAGATACTGCATCTGAAGAGATATGCTTTTCTAAATACCTTCATCACTTGTATGCCAAAAAAAGTGTGGATGTTATAAAAAAAGAAGAAAAATTTGATGATATTTCTAGAGACAATTTTCAGCAAAATTTTCCAGAAAATGTTTTAAACTCGCCAAAGAAAAATATGAGAGAGTGTATTTTGGATGACATAACACAGCAATATTGTGAAAATTCTTATTCTAATGAAATTCAATTTCCTCCTTTACCTAAAAAACTTTTAATAACTGATTTTGAAGAAGATAGGCATTTAATAGATATTATTTATGAAAGTCATCCAAAAACCTTAAGATTTGGAGATAAAGAAGATTTTGATGACTTCAGTTTAGCACTAGAAAATGCAGAAATAGTGTATCCATCAAAAAGTTTAAAAATGTATGAAAGAAAAAAATCAGTTATAAAAGTTAATTGCAATAATATGAAAAATGTTTTTAATAATAGCACAAAAGAAAACAAATATTTGAACAAAAGTGTGAATGTGAATAATTTAAATAATTTAAGTGAAAATAATACAGTTCAGAAGAAAAGAAGAAATAACATAAAATGTCTTATTGATGAGCCTCCAACTAAAGACAATCATCTAATTTCAAGAAAAAAATTCAGATCTCTATTTTATAAAAGTGCAAGTGGAAATGAAACTTATTTAGGAAATGTTATCAAACCAGTTTTGTTAAATTCACCTTTTGGAAGACTACCAAATATAAGTTAAATTAACTTTCTTCAAAATTAATTTTAAGTTTTTTAATTTGACATACCTAAAAGTTCAAAGTAAAATTAAAAATATATTCATATTGATTAATAGATTAAATATTAGAAATTTATAAAAAATAAAACTTGAAAATTTATTTACAATAAGAAAATGATATATATAATGATGACTTACAATTAGTTATAGTATTTTGATTAAAATATTTATGGTTCAGTAAAATGTTTGGATAATAATTGTATGTAATGTAATTAATATTTAAGCAATTCCAGTTTTAAGAATACAATTTACGTGCTTGTAATATTTAAACAAATATGTAAATGTAATGGAAGATTTAAAATATTCTGTTTACCAAATTATTTGATTCATTTAAATTTAGTATTTTATATAAGTTTGTATCAATTAAAATTTTATAAAAATTACATATCAAATAATATTTATTACCAAATTTAACTGTTACTTAATATTTATCAGTTCTTATTATGCAATACAGACACTTTCTGGTTCTTATTTGTTCGCATCAGACAAGGATTGAATTAAGAACTTCCAGGAATTACTGTTAATGCCCAGAATTTTGACTAAAATATTTTCATTTCAAAACAGAAGACAAAAAAAAAATTTAGGAAAATCTCGGAGTTAATTGTTTTTAATTATTAATGCCTGCTTGGCTCACGTGGAGGACCCACATTAGCTCGAAGAGAAAGCAGCTGGACATCTTGGTCAAATCCTTCGACTGGTTGATCGGGAGAAAATCCAAACTCGACACCAGTTTGAAGCTGAGGATTTACAAGGCGGTGCTCAAGCCCGTGTGGACGTACGGCATCCAGCTGTGGGGCTCGGCCTCTGTTAGCAACATTAACATCATCGAGAGGTTCGAGTCCAAGCTCCTACGCCATCTACTGGATGCCCCGTGGTACGTTCCTAACTCCACCATCAGGAACGACCTCGAAGTCCGCACGGTCAAACAAGAAATCACCCGCTTCACAACCAAATACGCGTTGCGCTTGAGCACCCATCCCAGCGCCAGTGCTGCTTCTCTGAGAGAAGAAATCGGTGACCTCCGAAGACTTAAGAGGAAGAGGCCCATGGACAACACAGTGGTCAACACACACTGATCCGGGATGGAGGTCACTGGACGCTCCTGTTGCCACCCCCGGCTGCCGCGTCATTTCCATCTTCTTTTCTTCCTTCTTCCCTCTCCCTTTCCTTCCTTCCCTTCTTTTACAATTATCATTTTGTCAGAAAATTGTAAAATGCCCTAGGTGGGCAGTAATCAATAAATAAAGTTAATAATAAAAAAAAAAAACTGTTATTATTATTGAACACAATGGTACATAAACATTAAATATTATTAAGGGATTCAGATGAGCGATTTTTGATTCAGTATGTACTTTTCTATTTGCGTCTCTTATCCTTCAGTGTATATAACCGGGGTCATGATTCGCCCTTATCACATAGAGAGGGATTCGTTTCGTTGTATTGTTTCAACGAAAATCTCTTCTCCATTCCAGTGGCATATACCAGATAAATCAATTTATATTGAAAAATTTGATTTAGGATCTGGGCTATGCTAGGCATGACCGACCAATCAGCCGAAACATTTCTGAAATCCCGAAAGAAAAAGTTTCTATTATCTTCTGTTTATAGCTCATTCGTGCAATATTTTTTCTCCGTCTTATAGGAAAACTAATATGAAGGTAAATTTAAGAACGTTCATTTATCTGATCAAACAATTTGAGAGTTTGAATTTGGTCGACTCCTAATGAAATAATACTGCAAAATGAAAATTGTTTGTACGTTCATCGCTTAGGCCACCGCATGGTAATGGCTTCCGACAGGCAATTCGAAATAGAAATTCATTCTCTAAGTAAAACCTCTCCATCAATCAATAATTAAATGCAATCATCTTTTAAGGGTTTAAGATGGATATATTGCTAAGGCCGCAAGTTAGACTTTTTTTTTTCCCCATAATTATCTGAATTCAAAAATGATTCACTTAGGATAATAATCTTTATATATTCGATGCATCCCGAATTTTTAGTAAAAATTCTCATTCTCCTGTTTTATTTCTGTCATTTTACCTACATTATACAAACTAAATAAATTTAAAATTGAATCTTAATGAACTAGATTTAAGTACTTCTTGGTTATTTTGTTTATTTTAAGGGAAAATTTTTATACTTTATCAGAAACCTTTCTTGTTTAAAGTATAGCTGTATTTAAAAGCTTTGCATTTTAAGAGGATTTAATCCCCTGGAGAAAAAAAAATGAATTTTATAAAGGAAATTGTGCTGAATCTTTTTGGAAAAAGAATTTGATTTATTAGATAAAAATTACACATATATATTGAAAATTTTCTGAGAACTTTTTAACTGACTGTCTTTCTCCTAGAAATAATTATTTTGTAAAATTCCAAATTCGGTTACGATGGAAAAGTTATGGTTTCATGGGTTGACATCCGTTAAACGATGTATTTACGTTCAAAGTTTTAAAATGATTTATAAGAAAAATACAATATGAATATTTGACAAAATTAATTTTTCTCCAACTCAATATTTATACGTTACCAAGGATGTATTTAAATGTTACACTCGTTTTCCATTCAGAATTTAGTCTGTGCTTACCAAAAAGCAAATAAAAATCTGGGATGAGCATGTGTAGAGCGAGTAGAAAAAATTTAGAAAGAAAAGGCATCGCCTACGAGCGCAAACAGTGGGTGGTTTTAATGAAAAAAAAATTGTAGCCAGACTAATAGTTAATGATTACTTGACTTTCATATGAGGCACCAATGTAGAAAGTGAATTTTGTTACAATTAATACAAGAGAGAAAAGCAAAAGGACAATTATACGTAAAATATTTCCGTTTTTCATAACGGGGAACAATTTCGGGTTGAAATTTCTCCCTAATTGAATGAATATTTGATTTAATAGTAGCTTCACGATGTGCAACTTATAAATTTAAAAGAATGAAATCAATATAACAACATAGAGTTTACAAATAAGTAAAATAATCCATATTCTCCTTTCTTTTGAGAGTAACGTGAAAAATTACTCCAAATCGCAGTATGATATGAAATGTAAACTCCTGGATAAGCAAAGACGCAAAACAGACGTTAATACGAAATTGGATTCTTCATTAAATTTTACAGCAAATGTAGAAAATTGATATTTTTATTTTCCCACAAAATATGAGATACCTTTAAAAAACATATAAATCTTCAACGATAATTATATTTTGCCAATGTAATGAATGAAAAAAGATAAGAAAGCCCTAATTCTGCTGAAGCAACATAAGATTATAGGTCTAAAAATTTATGCAATTAAAATATTGACTATTACACCGAGATGATGAATGGCAAAGGAGCTTTTATCAAAGCTGATCTAATCAAGAGTAAAAGTAATTTACTTGGAAACTTTTATAAAACTTTAAATTTCGCAGCTTCTTTTTCGAATTAACAGTATAAATTTTATTTTGTAGCTATATCCTTCAGAGTTCCAAAACATCTTGCAATAAATGAATTATTTTGTTCCTAAATCTTATGTGGAAGTAGCTGATCGAATTTGGACCAATCACACATTATTAGATTCACTTTTGCACTAACGGGTTCCGAACATTTTGTATAAATTAATTAAAAGTTGACGGAAAAGGCCATTGTGACAATAACTGAATGGGAAAACCTCTACCTAGATCCCGGATTGACTCATTTAAATTATAATTCTACATAATCAATAAAATTTTGCCCAAGAATTTTAAAATCACACAAGAAGGATTGTCTCCATCAATGCCTATTTATTTGCTTCATTTGCGAACATTTCTCGATTCAGATCTATTCTTCCTTGTGCAAAATAATATTTCCCCTATCGATTTTCGGTGAATTTTTTAAAGATTTTCCCGTTCTCTGCACGGAAACCCGGAGTGGGAAAATAAAATGATGTGTTAGGAAATGGTCATATCGAACGAAGTTCACATCTATGTTGTGTGGACCGCTATAAACCCAATACCTAAGCACCTCGGAAGATTTATTTCAGGAGAGTAAATATCTCGGTCCTTAACCGAGTAAAAATAAATCCGCAAATGGCGAACATAACTCCACAGCAAATAGAGGGAGATGTCTTTAATGAAATGTAATTGGAAGCGTAAATTAATCAAGTTCTCTATCAGATTATCCCTACTGAATAAAATAAAGGGATTCAAGATAACAGGAGGAAAAATTAAAAATGAGAGAAAGCTGAGGACGCCAAAAGAGTTTTCTAAATGAAGAAATGTTTATTGAAATAAATGGGGAATTTTTAAATTTCGAATTAAAAATATTTTTTGGAATATTAAATGGGCATGAAGAAACGAGAAACATATAAAATCATTCTATCTCTACCTCCTGATATTGTTTGTTAGATACAAAAATCGATTGCCTGTAATAGTGCACCGAGCTCAAGAACTATCTAAAAATTACTTGGTCAAAATTTAAAATCGCAGGAGGAAAAATATTCCGATCTGTAAAATTTTGCTTGACTCTTAATTGGCCATTTACCTGCACAAAATGCCAAATCTAAGTTGCTAAATTAATACATTATAAATACAAAAATTAGCACGATATTTTTCAAAAGTGAAATGAAAAATCATGGAAAAATCACTCGTGTCAATATCAAGTAAATCCTTTTCTTACCCTGATAGTTATAAGACCAAAATTCAAATAAAATAAGTTCAGAAGCATTGTCCTGTGAACATTAATGTTAACGTCGTGTAAATTACGAACGTGTGATCCAAATAAAATAATGCTTCGTACAAAAACCTTCATTTTCTCTTTCGTCAGCTTTTCAGACGCAAAAATATTTCACCCTGCGAAACTAATAACGATTTTGCGAATTCTATCATGTGCGCTAACTATATAAATAGGTAAAATGAGAGAGAAATTTCCCTGTCGCTTTTCCGACTTTTGCTTTTCAAACTATCTCTCTTTGATCTATACCTTCGGGCTGTGAACATTTTAGGAAAGTTAAAATGTTAAACTCAAGTGAGACGAACGATGGCAAAGAAAGTTCTTTTAAGCTCTCATTTGCTGTTTAAGTTTCTTGCGACTAAATTTATACATCTAAATGTATGTACCGTGTGCAGTGCATACTTACATTACGATGGCCTCTTAAACAAACGCTTTTACATATTTATTATAGCCTAAAGGAGATTTTCACAATGTGATTTCTGCGGCCCAACGGTGACCGAGAATTTTATTGCTAAACAAATATTTGATCCGATCTTTTCATTCTAACCGCTATTTACGTTTAGATTGTTTATATTTCGGTCATGCAAACAATGAATATGGTTTCATGGCGATCTAGTGGCTTAGCGCGCGGAACCATTGATAACGATTTTATTTAGAAAAGAATAGATGTGTTTTATTTGAGAATGGCTAATATAAAAAGGTCTCGAAACTGCGTGCTACCTCTGAGTGGACTAGAATTGTAAAAATTTAACAAGAACCCGTCAAAATCTTCCCTTACACATAAACCTAAATGTTTTTGATGGCAAAATGTCACGTTCAGCGTACCTCGCGCCACGCTGGGAATGTTGCTTGATAGTCGTTGACTTTCAGATAAAGAAAAAAGCACCAGAACCGACGTGATTTTCAAAATCCACGTGCGGAAAAGTCGATCCTTTGTAAAATTTAATTTTTCAATTCGCTTGCTCGAAAATGAAACAATGCTGTCTTACTTTTTTACTTCATATAATTCTAACCCCTACGGTGTAAAAAATTTTTCGACCAAAAAACGAAAACCTTGCTCCAGTTGATTGTCATCAAGCAATAACATACATGATAAAAATAATTTCAGTTATATTGGCATAATTAAAAAATTCTTTGCCTAAGTTTCTGATTTAAAAAAATAATACAAAATTTAGAGATCTCCGCAAATATTCAAAAAGCCAGGAAATTCAAAATATATATTAGACATGTAATTTTATTTACATAGATAAATTTTGTATATACATTGCATATATAATCTTATCCTATTATCTTTTTTCGTAGGAAACCCTGTGGCCATCCGCGTAGTGACTGGCGGAGTCAATGTTTCAATGGCCGAAACCACCCCGATGCAGATTAATCAGATATCGCTGCTACCGATCTGGGATCTCCTGAGGATCACCACCGATCTCACAAAGAGACCTGCCTGAAGAAGCCTCCGTGAAATCCCACGTCGGATCCAATAAAGAACTCCGCCGCCATGCATCGAGCCATCACGTAAAAAGACCCGTCCTGCATGTGCCCTCGGTAGAGTGTCCTGTCTTGTCTGTCGAGGAGGTAGTCCAGAAGGTAAAATTCCTTATGGACCTCATCGTCCCGCGAAGAGGATCTCGATTGTGAGTGTGGAGCTCTTGACGTGTTAGAGTGCTCAACCGGCCCGGTCCGGTTGTTGAGGGTTAAGTATCCTCAGGCACCTTCAATCCCAGGGGATAGGAGGGATGAGAGTGGAGAGTTTTAGAGGAGAAAATAGTTCGAAAAAAGAAATGTGCTGAGCCGGGGTTTTCTTTTTCTGCACGTAAAAAGCAAAATCCTGAACGTAATGTAGCTGGTTCCTCACAATCGAAGCCGAGTTCGAGTGCAGAAGGGATATGTTTGTACGGGAAATTATATTTATTTATACGAACTTCTGGCTCGTAAGGGAGTGAAAGAAGTGCTTTTGTAGTGTCCCGGAAAAATTGAGTTCTATACTAATGTCGATGAGGGCCGCCTGGTATCCATAAAAGATTTTCCCCACTTCCTTAAAAAAAGAAAGGTTACCTCGGAGGGGTTAATCTAACGTAAAAAAATTAACCCTAACATAACCCATTATATGTATAATAATATATATATATATGATTTTTTATGTAATTTTTTAATATTATATATAAATTACGTTAAATATATAACATATGAATAATGTATTAACTGTCACTTTTAGTCTAGATAATTTAACTGCAATGGATATCTGATTGTATGTGGATATATGATTATAATACTAATATGCAATATTCATTTCTTACCTAAAAATTATTCCTACAATCTATACTTATGTAAATATCATTAAACTATTTATTAATAAAATACTGAATGCAATTTTCATGGCAATAAATAATTATAGATAATATAATGAATATTATAATTATATAATTATTTATAAATTTAGTTTCCTTGCTTCGATGCAGTCACTCCTGCAGCTTTTCAGTGTTTGATTTAAGTCTAATATTAGCTTTCCCATATTCTCGTTTCTTAAATTACCAGATAATCAGTGTTTGGATTCCACCCGGAAATGATTACCATTCATCACCGGTATTCCCGATGGTTTTTCGCGGTACATTTGACAACGTGGCATGTCTTCCATACATACTAATCATAAAATCCCATAAAATTAATATAATTTCTTCTTGGTTTGCGCCGTTGGGTATCGTCAAACATTCATAATCAGACATGCAAAATTATATCTGTTTTGTACGAAACAAGAAATGCAGTTTTACCATGCACCAAATAATATCGGCGAATGAAATAATTTAAATAATTAAATATTATGGATGATGTCAGCGGATGTGCTCACAAAAATCCTCGTTCAACTATTTTGCGAATGACGACTTAAAAGCAATTTTCGATGTTTAAAATTCTAAATTTATGTTAACTAACTTTGCATAATGGAGTTTCCGCAATACAACATGTAATAACCATTTAAAAGAGTCCCGGCTTTGTTTTTAGCGGTATTACCCGGAGGAAGAAGGAAAAACTGATTAAAACGTGATGAAATGGTAAAGAACCCTCTAAGGTATTGCGGGTTCGTCCTTTGGAAACTTTCATTCCTTCAATTTGGTTTCAAATAAAATCGAAAAATTTGCATTTTACTATAACGCCTAGCAAAAGCTCAAATTTCTCTATTAATCTATCGTGACATCAATTATTATCAGGTTACTTAAACTAAGCTCAAACGTGGGGCACGCAATTTTTTAGTCCTTTGCCATCTAATCTTGTTTAAAAAGCGGAAAAGTCGTTAAATATAAGAGGTTTTTCCTGGCTTCCACCGTCAGAATATTATTGGAAGTATTTCCAAAATTAATTACAAAGGAACAAGTTCAGGTGAAATATTCATGGGACTAAATTTTAAGCCGGATCCCGTGTTTTAGCTCAAATCCTTCTTTCAAAAATCAATCTTTAAATTCCCCATTCATTAGCAAGTGAAATTATGCGATTTTTCATCATTTTTTTATAATCATCAGCGTTATCAGTTATTAGATTAAATATTTTCAAGTGCCAAATCAATAAAATTTCATTATATTTTTCCCGTTTTTGGCGATTGATATCGTTTTTTGTGGCTATTATACATACAATGTTGTAAATTATTTAAGTATCTTATTAATTACTAATCATTCATATATGTAAACTAAAACAACAAAAATACATGTACAGCATTAATTTAAATAATTTTATCAAATAAAAAAATTAACGTGGCTCTATAAAATTTGGCAGTGCATAATGAAGATATGTCTATGTTTAATTTATTAATTTGTATTCAACTCCGTTATTTACATGAAAAAAATGAAAAAAATATCCCGTAAGGTTCGAAGTTAGAGACTCGAAGCACGATCAAAAATTTTAAAAAACCGAAAGTGTTAATAAAGTTATAAGTTTCAGATTTTAATGCGTAGATAATATGAAGACAAATGCAATTAAATTTAATTGTGGCCTAATAAGTCCAATGACAGTTAAATTATTCCAAAAGAAGTAAAATCAGAACAAAGAAATAATTCAATAACGAAGATCCTTAAAATAAATTAGATCCTAATTAACTGCTGAAATCTATTAAAATATCTTTCATGGCACTTGAGTTAAAGAGTTAACGAAAGTTTTACTTCTCTATCAAAATTCAGAATTTTACTTTTAATTCCTGAATAAAGCGAAAAAAAGTAAAAAAAAAAAAAAACTTAAAATTACTTTATATAAATTTAAAAATTTTAATGCGCTTAGATGAGAACTCATATTTAATTTACAATTTCGGAAAATTAAATAATTGCACATGCGAAGCATTACAGTAAATCCGTGAAAAAAAAAAAATTAAACGAGAAAAATTTGCTATTCGTAATAAGAGTTCCGAACATTTTACGAATGCTGTAAGTTAAATGATAAATTGCCCGCGCCTTGTTAAAGATTCGTAATTGGCGATGTATATCCAGTCACTTTTTCCATGCTTCTTTCCTTAATGTAAAGAAATCATTTCAGCGAAGTGAACAAGATCTCAACTGACGCGATGCGATGGTGGCAATACCGTGACAATCTTACGCGGTGTGGAAACAGATCTCGCTTCAAATATTCGTGAACGCTTCACGAAGGATTCGGAAAGATGACACTACAACGCAAGATAATTCTTAAAACAGGATAATTAACGTTAGGTACTGAATTTATGGCGAAATAAGAAAACTTTTGCACTGGCCACTGACTTTCGCTCACGAAGAATCTTCCGGAAAATACTTTCGAACGTGAAAACTGGGGAATGAAACGTTTGCATAAGGATTAAAATATCGGAATGATCCGATTATCAGATATACATATATATATATATTGTTACGGCAGGAGTCCCGTCTAACGAAGGATGTTAAGAAGTATATCCCTGCCCATGTGTGAGTTTCAACGAGAACGTTTTCGAGTCCGGATCAGTAAAAAGAAGCGTCGTCTCCCTAGCAACGACAGAGCTCTTCCTTTTGGGAAGAGAAACAGCAAACTGGTTTGACCGTGGTTCATCGAGTGGGACGAGATCTCGAGGAATCTCGGTGATTGGTCCCTTCGGCGGCTTGGCTGCAGCATCTTGGACAGCATCTGCTGTGCCTCGACGAAGACTGCAGGGATTGCTCGTCACAAAGGCATCTGCAAGCTGCCCCGCACCCGCGCGCAGCAATACTTTAAAATACTTATATATTCATATTTATATAATATGAATATTTCATTGTAATTCACTCGGGTTAAAAACTGAAAATATTTAATAATAGTTTGAAATGAATATAACAAAAAAAAATTTTTTTCTTTTAAATTGAGCCTAAACGAAAAACCTCTGCTATAGTGATTTTTCTCAAAAAAAAAAATATTAAAGGCAACAGGAAAAATAATATTAGCTTTTTCAATACGGTCAACATTAGAAAATAATTATTAAAATATCAATCTGCGTCTGAGGGAAGTTCGTAAAAGAATATGATTTAAATGTACTTTATGCAGGTGCGAAGTTGTTTTTGCTACATTCTTAAATGTATTTAATAAATTATTACTTTTAAATATACAGTACTATAATTTGCAGATTCTTCAGACGTTTTAAAAGAACTTTAGTTCTAACAAACTTATCTCAAATATTTTATACCTTCTTTTCTATTCTCATCAATGAACGGCCTCTAGAATGATTTCGTTAACTCGATGGATAATACGGAATAAAAATTAATGAAATATTAAAATCAAATAATTGGACAGTTTTGTCTTTTGTAAAAATTTTAAAATTGTAAATAAAAAATTGTCATAGCCTGGAGTTTAAATTTTTGGTTTAAAGAAACTGAGCTTCATATGATTCCAAAAATAAAAATGAGTGAATGAATATCCGGACAGGAAAAATAATAAGAAATCACAAAAAAAATTTTCCCTTCATCAGTTCTCCATTAATTTTATATTAATTATAAATTGATACAGAATCATAGGTGAGATAACTCAGGTAGGTACTAAGAATAATTATATCTATGTAAATAAAAACTACTCGTTTGGAAAGAAAAAAATTAATTCAGAAATCTTATATTGAGAAATAGAGGTAAGCTTTTTGAAAGGGTTAACCGATATGAGTTCAAGACTAAATTTTAATATATATATATATATATACTTTATGATTTATTGTTAAGCATTACAAGCATTACATTTTCTTTATAATTTACAATTGAATGCTTATTTAAAAATATTCATTGTCGAATCTTGAAGTTTAAAATTTCTAAAATATTCTTGCGTATTAAATAGCGTAAATGGTTTTCAGATTAATCCTGCAAAAGATTAACAAATCAACGAGATTAACTCTTGAATGTACTACAAAATCGTCAAAGATTCGTGAACTCCTGTTTCATTTACATGTTTTAGTTTTTTTTTTTTTTTGGTTTAAAAATTAAGCCTTTCCTATTTGCATGTGTCTGAGGACAGAAAACCTTTTTCCTTATTTAAAAAAAGTTCTAAAGTTCTAATTCTTAATAGAGTAAAAAAAAAAATAATGCCACGAAAGTTAAAATTTTCATAATTCAAAGCTAAAACAATAAATTATTTTCGTCTTTGACGTTAAACCTATAAGACAAGAAACTCTCCTTAATATCAAAGCATAATGCTCAAACATCAGAATCAGTCCATCTCATTCGTTTCTCACATCTTTTTTCTTTCCAGTTTCCATTGTTTCATACAAAATTTCTACGTTTGCCGTATCACTTTTAAAAGCTAATGCACATGATCTGCTTTTTTTGTACTCAATCAATTACTTTTTTTCGTGCGCATTCACTGTCGCGATAAAATTTTCCCTCAACCATCCATGTAAAGCTAATCTCAGTTCCATCTTTCACTGCTGCATAAATTTCAAACTCAAACTTATTAACTTTTCTTTTCACTAATGATCTGATTCGAGAATTCCCACCTCATGCCCCTTGAATTGTACAACTAAACTGGAAGAAAAGGTCTGTGAACATAAACTTTAAACTCAGATCTTTCATAATTTATATATAAGATTAAGTTACTGACGCTTCTCCTTTATCCACAGGCATCTATCCTAGTCCCTGAAAGGACTAGCTAAGAAATAACATATGAGAATACCTAAGAAATACCATACAATAATATTATTTCTATTTATAGAGGTAGCCTCTTAGGGAGATCTCTCCTTGAAATAAAGGAAAACTCTCTGAGAGAGAAAAATACTGTTATAATTAGTAGAATCTCTCAATTTTCTGAAGTACGGAGAGCTTTCTAAAATACAAGCTCTTGCGTATTGTTTTACACCAACAAATTATTAGCCCGCGATTGTCCTCATATATCAAAAATTTGCCCCATAATGCGGTCTTTAAAACGAATATATTTGGCGATGAATCAAAAATAGCTATTGAAAGAAATAAATTGTCTTTTTATTAATCAAGGAAGCGTGAGCAATTGAGGAAAATAAAATATAATGCATATGTACGGTATTTGGCAATCAGACCTGTGAGTTTAACCATGTACGAATACAAACACTACGGCTTGAATAAAAGTTTTAAAATTTTACTCTCATTTTGCAGTAGCAATAAACTAAACAGAGGAAACGATTTAGACCGAATTGGGAAGCATCATTGTCCAGTAAATAGGGTAGGATTATTAAAAATTATACATTCATGTTATACAACTTCTTAATTCCTTTATGAGCAAATATCGAGTAAACCGTTATATCAAAGTTGTGTCCATAACAATAATTGCATTGAATAATTTCAGTCTTGACTGTCACATTGACCCCGTTCGATTTGCAGTCTCAAGGAAATGAAATATAATTGGAAGAAATAAGTATCCCTTACATGATTTCACGAGATAATAAATCATGAACATGGTTATATATAGCAACGGTTAATATATATAGCTCTGGAAGCATCATTAATTATTTCATAATAATTAATAAATTATTTTTCGTCGATTAAGTTAAAGTGAGATATCTTTATCAACTTATGAAGGAAATTATTAAGCTATTAATGTCTTGTAAGCTTCAAAGAGAAAATATTACGCAAATAGGGAACTAAAATTGATGCATGGCACTTTAGATAATTAGACATGGAAATGATGCTTGCTATAAATCAGATAGAATCATTCTACGCCGGCATAAAATTTTTTCTCAATCTCAGATGTGCTGTCATCCTAAACTAAATTTCTATTAATACGTAGAATATCTGGTATTAGAGTTGAAGGCACGGTGCCACCAATTACTGAATATACGTAAATGTAAAATTGTATTCTCATTATTTAAAAGCTACGAGGGATGCATCTTAAAACACTCCACGAGTTGTCATCGCACCTTAAAAATCATAGTTCATTGACTTTACAATAATGTGTTAGATCGGATTGCATCCTTAAATGTTTTTTAAATATATCTCGAACCTAGATTCAGATACGTACATGTTTGATTTTCTGTTTTTCTTTTATTAAGTTTCGATATTTGAGTGTTGACGGAGCGACTTACATTCATAATAATGAATCCAAAACCTTTCCCGTAACATTGGCAACTTCTCAAATAACATTTTCGATTTATGCGTTTTTTAGAGTAAAACCAGAAGAATCGAATTTACCATAAAAGACTGACAATGGATTAAATTTAAAATTAATTTTTTTTTTTTTAAAGTAAAAAATCACTGGAAAGAAATAAGCAAGATTTCAAATTTCCAATTGGAAAGTTACATCGTTTAGATCTGCCTTTGACGCCCAGCAAGGGCGAGAGTAAAAGTCATGTTGCCTTACCCTGACCGGGCGGTGACTGGTTCCAAAGTTGTCTTAAGATATCAAAAATGTATCACAAAATGAAAGAATTTCACCGAACTTCTCGACTGCTTGTGGTACTAAGTACTGAAGTGGCTCCTACCTGATACCTACCTGAAATCGGACGGACTCGAGTTTCAGGATCCTGCCGCCAGAGCGAACGCCGACAAACTCTTTGAGGTCACTAGGTCTAGGACCCGTCTTTCTCCATTTCGTCCCTTTCCTATGTCTTACGACGCTTCGATGCTTGTTTTTCTTGAACGATTCCCACCTTTCAGCGATGGCAAGGTGCGTCGCAGTTATGTACATCGGACACGTGAATCATTCTTTTTCCGAGGAACTTTCCTTCTCTTTCAGTATGATAAAACTTTCGTAGCCGTCCGCGTGAGTAAGAAATATCCTTCTTTGTGTGCGCAGAGTTGCGACACTTGTTGAAGGAAATTTAGTGAAAGCAGCAAAAGTGCTTCCGAGATATTGAAACCCAAAACCCGATTCATGTCATTTTCGTATGTTTGTCAGTTGCAGTGGAATTTCATTTTGGTGGAATTAATTTTTCTCCCACTCAGTTTTCCTTTATATAGAGTTTTCCCAATACAAAGACCGCCGGCAACGCATAATTTTGTATATTGCTAAAATTTAATTTAGATTTGAATGCAAAATATTTTCTGTGCTTAGCGTGATTATAAAATAATGTCGGTTAATTCGGGTAATTGCCAACAAATATTCTAAATATTCATTCAGCTTTAAACGGAGCCACGTATTATCATTAATTAAATAAAATAAATTAATAAATTTTAATGCATTTTTATCCATTAGATCTGATGGCAAAAGCGTACACGTTATTGGTCTCTATAAATGACTGAATAAATGGACAAAAGGTCAATTTCTATTCTGAAGATTTAATAAGCTGATGACCATAAATGTTATGAAATAATGATTCCGCTGATTTGTGATGCATATTGAAAAATTTAATGTCAAAAAGTTAAATGTTAATGTCAAAAAGTCACGATCAATGCTATAATCTTGACTCGATTTCGATGCATTCTCGCCTCTTTCAAATGGCTTTAAAATAGATTTCTTACACTCGAGAAGAAAAGTTCAGTTCCAGCCAGAGGTATTCTAGGTAAAGGATTATTTGCTTAAGCAAATTTTCTAGCCAAAACTCCAGATGCAACTTACATGTCTTTATTATTCTTCTGTTGTTATTAAAAATGCTGATGAGAATTTAATTGTAAGGAATCCATTTTACATTGTTATCCGTTAATGATATATTCATAAAGTTATCCTCCACATCCATACAAGTTCATGATTTAACCGCCTTAAAATCTGGTAAGTAGAATGTATTTTTGTAGAAAATTAAAAAGCAATTCATTTTATTGCAAATGATTGTACTTTACAGTTTCATCGAAAAGTTATACCCCTACGACTACATTCGAGCGATTAAAATCCGCATTTTACGAGATTTATACTAATTTTCTGCCTTAATTCCGACAAAGCTATTTATGATCGGCATTTTGTTTCACAGTATGAAATCAAATCCCGCGACAAGTTATTTAAAAAATTTATTGAAAGAAAAATTATTTTTAAAACAGTAAAAAATTTTAAGTTTGACTCGTAATGCCTACTATCATACTCTGTAATTGAAATTCATATTGGTTATGCCAAAGTGTTGGGAAGTCTAAAAGATTATAGATTGCTGTACTGTCGCTCTGTTGTTATACTGAAGACTTTGAAGAAAGTTTATACGTGAATAGTTTTCATTATTTTGTTTCAAGCAACTTCGATCTCCATTCCATTTCGATGATTCTTGAACAGAATGAGGTGAAAGTGGTAATTAAATAATACATTTCACATAAATGCTCTTTATTACTACCATCAAAACAAGTTTATTTTTTAAATTCATATCAACACAAATGTTAAGATTTTAATTAACTTTGGAATATCAACTAGGGATAAAAATTGTTTTTCATGAGTCAAATCTTTTTAAATTTATCCCAAAATAACCTTTTTTATTCAAATTTTATATTCCAAAGTCAAACATTTTTTGTTGATATTAAATACAGACAATAAACATAGACACTAATATAGATTTTCTAACATCTAATGTAGATCTCTTCATTTTTAACCATGAGCTTTTTATATTTGATATAGGTTTTTAATGAAGACACCTAATACATCACTAACGATTATTATTATTGATCTGTTAATGTTTTATAGAGATTTTTGTTTCATACAGGTTTTTAATTTGGACATCTGATACAGAAAAATTAATTTTTATTACGGATCTGTAAATGTCTTAATAATGATCGATTAATGTTTGATAGAGATTTGTTGTTTGATATGAATAGATTTGTTGCTTGATATGGATTTTACGTGTAGACATCAAATGTAGAACCACTAATTTTTATTATGGATCTGCTAATATTTTATAGATTTGTTGTTTGATATGAATTTTCAATGTGGACCTGTAATTTAGAAGTATTAATTTTCATTATGGATCTGTTAATGTTTTATAGACATTTGTTGTTTTATACAGGTTTTCAATATGGATATCTAATACAGGATTCATAATTTTTATTATGGATCTGTTAATCTTGTATAGAGATTTTTGTTTCATACAGATTTTCAATGTTAACATATAATATAGAAAAATTAATTTTTATTACGGATCTGTAAATGTCTTAATAATGATCGAATTATATTTGATAGACGTTTGTTGTTTGATATGGATAGATTTGTTACTCGATATGGATTTTACGTGTAGACGTCAAATGTAGAGCCACTAATTTTTATTATGGATCTGCTAACATTTTATACAGATTTGTTGTTTGATATGAATTTTCAATGTAAACCTGTAATTTAGAACTATTAACTTTTATTATGGATCTATTAATATTTAATAGGATTTGTTATTTGGAATAGATTTTGACTGTAGACATCTAATATAGAACTATTAATTTTTTTGGATTTCTTAATAATTAATAGAATTCTTTTTATTTCTAATAGCTATTTGTAAACATTTAATTTAGAGATCCATTTATTTTTAATATGAATTTTTAGTGTTTAATTTAGATTTTCAATGTTGGCAGAACTGTAGAACTACTACATTTTTTTTATTGATTTTTCAACATGTAGTCGAGGCCATATTATTTTTCGTTAGTTAATGTAGATTTTCACTGTCGACAGCCAATATCGAAGTAATTATTTTTGTTTTTGGTTTTATTTTATATATTTAATAGAAATTTTTAATATTAAATATAGATCCCTTTTATTTTTAACACACAATCTTTAATATTCAGTTTGATGTTTCAGTGCATACAGGTAATGGAGAATTATTAATTTGTATTCTGGATCTCTAAACATTTAATAATGATTTTTAATGTTTAATAGTCATTTTTTTCTTTGATTATATTTTAAATGTTCAATAAAGATTTGTAGTTATGGATTTTAGCATAAACATCTGAAGCAGAACAATTAATTTTTATTATGGATCTGTTAATGTTTAATAAGGATTTATGGTTTCTAACAAATTTTCAATGCGGACATGTAATACAGGATTATTAATTTTTATTATGGATTGGTTAGCGTTTTTAAGAGAATTGTTGCTTGATATAAATTACCTGTGTACATATCTAATGTAAATTTCTAATATGGATTATCAGATCCATATAGGGATCCATATAGGGAAATAATGGTTATTTAATAACCATTATTTAATGTTTGATAGAGATTAGTTGTTTGACACAGATTTTAGTATAGACACCTAAAGTAGAACAGTTAATTTTATTATGGATCTTTTAACATTTAATAGGGATTTGTTGCATGATATAGATTATCAGTGGAGACATATAATGTAGAACTATTAGTTTTTATTATGGAATGGCCAATGTGTAACAAGGATTTTTTTTCATATATATTTTTGCCTGTATACATCTAACAGAATTACCAATTTTTATTTTACATTTTTTAATATTTAATAGGGATCTTTTAATTTTTAATAGCAATATTTAATATTAAATATATATCTATTACTTTTAAGACCCAATTTTTAATATTCTCTTCAACTTTCAATGTCGGCAGCCAATACAGAACCTATAACATTTATTCAGGATCTGATAAATATGATTTAATCTTCAATGTTGAATAGGTATTTGTTGTTTGATATAGGTACTTGATGGATATTGATTGAATTGTTGAATTGACTTGAACTTAAACAGGTAACATGGAACTATAGATCAGCTAACGTTTAATAACCATTTTAAAATGTTTAAAAGAGATTTGTTACTTAATTTATTTTGAAATTTTTAATATTTAATAGAGATCTTTTAATTTTGAAATAATGATTTTTATATTTAATATAGATCTCTTTTTTTCAACACACAACTTGTAATATTCACTTCAATGTTCCATGTTGAGAGTCAATATATAACGGCTAATTTATATTTTTGATCTGTAAATGTTTCTTAATGATCTTTAACATTTCATGGAAATTTGTTTTTTTGATGTAGAGTCTGATTTAGAGAGATGAAATGGAACTGTTTTATTATGGATCTGTCAATGTTGAATAGTGATTTTTTGTTTGATACAGATTTTGACTGTAGGCAGCTGACAGGACTATTAATTTTTATTCTGCATGTTTTAATGTTTAATAGAGATCTTTTAAATTTAATAAAGATTTGCTGTTTGGTATGGAACATGGATGTATGCAGGTAATTTTGAAATATTAATTTTTATTAGGGTTCTGTTAATCTTTAAGAGAGATTTGTTGTTGGATATAGATTTTGATTGTATACTGCTGACATAGAGCTACAAATTTTTATTCTGGACTTTTTAATATTTAATAGAGATCTTTTAATTTTTAATAGTAATATTTAGTATTCACTGTAGATCTCTTTTTTTTTTTAACACACAACTTTTAATATTTACTTCGATATTCAATGTCGACAGCTAATATATAACTACTAATTTTTTTGTTTTTTCTAATATCTAATAGAGAGGCTTTAATTTTTAATAGAAATTTTCAACACCTAATATGGACCTCTTTTATTACTAACACATAATTTTTAATGTTAACTTCTATATTCAATGTCGACGGCCAATACCGAACTAATTAATTTTTTTTGATCCTTTTAATATTTAAAATAGATCATTTTATTTTTAAGAGCGATGTTTAATATTCAATATATACCTCTTTTAGTTTTGTGACACAACTTTTAATATTAACTCCCATATTCAATGTTGACAGCCAATATACAACTAGTAACTTTTTAATTCTGGATCTGTAAATGTTTGTTAATGACATTTATAATGTTTAATAGGGATGTTTTTTATATGGATTTTCGTGAAGACATCTAAAGTAAAACAGTTAATTTTTATTATGGATCTGCTAATGATTAATAGGGATTAATAATTTATACAGATTTTCATTGTGAACCTCTAATGTAGGACTAATATTTTTTATAGATTTCTTAATATTAAACGGAGATCTTTTAATTTTTAATAGAGATTTTTTGTTTGATATATAACAAAGGTGTAATCAGTAAATTTATAATTATTCATTTTTCTTATAGATCTCCTAATCTTTAAGGGCGATTTATTGCTGGATATAGATTTTGACTGTAGACTGCTAACATTGAACTAAACATTTTCATTCTGGATTTTTTAATATTTAATAGAGATCTTTTAATTTTTTAACAGCGTTGTTTAATAATTAATATAGATCTCTTTTATTTATGGCATATATCTTTTAGTATTCAGTTCGATATTTCACGTCGACAGCAAATATGGAACTACTTTTTTTTTGGTTTTTTTAATATTTAATTGAGATCTCTTTTCTTTTTAACACCTACGTTTTAACATTCATTTCGATATTTGATGTCAACAGTAATTATAGAACTATCAGTTCTTTTTTATTTTTATTATTTAATAGAGATCTTTTAGTTTTTAATAGCGATATTTAATATTTAATCTAGATCTCTTATTTAGAACTCACAGCTCTTATTAGTTTATATTCTTCAATGTCGGCAACTAATATCGAAATGGTAATGTTTTTTGGATTTCTTAATATTGAATAGGGATCTTTCAATTTTTAATAGTCATGTTTAATATTTAATCTAGATCTCTCTCATTTTTAGCACACAAGTTTTAATATTCTCTTCGATATTCGATGTCGACAGCAAATTACCAACTTCTTTTTGATGTCATTATATGTAATAGAGATCTATTTAATTAAGATCATATTTAAGAGCGCTTTTTCATTCAATAGATCTGCTGTTTCCTACTCGTAAACTAACCATCGCAACTCTTATTAATGACATCAACATTCAATGTCGACAGCCAATACCGAACTTGTAATATTTTTTTTGATTTTTTAATAGTGAAGAGAGATCTTTTAATTTTTGATAGCGATGTTTAATATCTAATATAGATCCCTTTCATTTTAAACTACAATTTTATTACTTTAGATTTTTACTATCATAAACTAAATGTAGAACTACTAATTTTTTTTTGTTTTTTTTTTTTTTTTTAATATTTAATAGAGATCTTTTGATTTTCAATAGTGATGTTTAATATCTAATATTGATCTCATTCATTCTTAATACTTAACTCTTAATGTTTACTTCTATATTCAATGTCGACAACCAATATGGAACTACTAATTTCTTTTGTGGATTTCTTAATATTTATGAGAAATCTTTCAATTTTTAATAGCGATGTTAAACGTTTAATAGAGATCTGTTAATTTTTAATAGCGATGTTTAATATTGAATAGAGATCTCTTATTATTTTCCAGCTAACGTTTCATATTCACTTCAATGTCGACAGCCAGTATAGAATTAATAATTTTTATTATGGATTTGTAAAAGTTTGCTAATGATCTTTAATACTTAATAGATATACTTAGATAATATACCTTTATATGTAGATCTGTATATCTTAATAGATGTAATAGGTAATGTATCTTTAATATTTAATAGGTATTTATTGTTTGAAATATATTTTGAATGTAGAATGGTACAATAGAATTATTAAGTTCTATTTTGGATCAGTTAATATTTATTAAATATATTTAAACATTTAATAAAAATTTATTTAATTTAAAATTATCAGTGTAGACATCTAATGTAGAACTATTAATTTACATTATGGATCTGTTAGTGCTAAACAGTGATGATTTAATATTTGATAGAGATTTGTTAGTTGATATGGAATTTGAATGCGGACATTTATAGTAGAACAATTAATTTTTATTCGGGATTTCTTAATAATTTATAGGCATTGTTTGATTCATACAGTTTTAAATGGGGATATCTAATGCGGGGTCATTGATTGTTAGTGTGGATATATGATTTTTAATAGGGATTTATTTTTGAAATAGATTTTCGACTGTAGACAGCTAACTTAGAAATAAATAACATCTATTCTGGATTACATAATAATAATAATTGAGATCTTTCAATTTTTTATAGCGATGTTTACTATTCAATATAGATCTCTTTTTCTTTAACACACAACTTTTAATGTTCACATTCATATTCAATGTCGACAGCCAATATAGAACTTCTAATTTTTTTGGATTTTTTAAATTTTTTAATAAAGATCCTTATATTCTTAATAATGATCGTAAATATTTTAAAGAGATCTTTATATTTTTAATATTGATCTTTGTTATTTTAAAGAGATCTTTATCACTTATAACACACAACTTTTAATGATCACATTCAATCTCGACAGTCAATAAGAACTACTAATTTTTTTTGGATTTTTTAATATTTATTGCGGTCTTATTTTTAATAGTGATGTTTATTATTTAATAGAGATATTCAGTTCTTAATAGCGATGTTAAAGATTTAATAGAAACCTTTTAATTTGTAATAGCGAGATTAAATAGTTAAAGGTTTCTTTTTTAAACACATAACTTATAATTCACTTCGATATTCAATGTCAGTTCCCAACTTTAAACCTAGGTATCAATGTTTAATTTTAATATAGAGCTCTTATTTTTTTACACACAAGTATTTTAATATTTTCTTTGATATTTGATGTCGACAGCAAATATACAACTGCAAATTGTTTTTTGCATTCCTAATTAAATATTGGGATTAATATTAACAGCGATGTTTGATATTAAATAAAGATCTTTGGCTAATTAAGAGTGATGTTTAATATTAAATAAAGATCTTTGGCTGATTAAGGGCGATGATTAACACTAAAGGTCTTCGCTTATTAAGAGCGATGTTTAATATTAAATAAAGATCTTTGGCTGATTAAGGGCAATGATTAACATTAAAGATCTTTCGCTTATTAATTGGGATGTTTAATATTAAATAAAGATCTTTGGCTGATTAAGGGCGATGATTAACACTAAAGGTCTTCGCTTATTAAGAGC
>JAOWBB010000007.1:1897956-1915217 GCA_028565995.1 Ricinus marginatus | reverse complement strand
GATGTTTAATATTAAATAAAGATCATTGGCCGATTAAGGGCGATGATTAACATTAAATAAAGATCTTTGGATTCTTATTAGCCATGTTTAATATTAAATAAAGATCTTTGGATTCTTATTGGCCATGTTTAGATATTAAATAAAGATCTTTGGATTACTAGGAGAGATTTTTAATATTCTCTTCGATATTTGATGTCGACAAATATACAACCAGAAATTGTGTTTTGTATATTCAATATCATTAGAGATCTTTCAATTCTTAATAGCGATGTTTAATATTCAATATAGATCTCTTGATTTTAACTCAGAGCTCTCATTAATCACCTGACATTCAATATCGATAACTAATATAGAACTACTAATTTTTTTTTGATTTTTTAATATTAATATGGTTCTTTAAATTCTTAATAGCTATACTTAATACCTAATGAGATATTATAATTTTTAATAGTGACGTTTAGTATATAATATAAATCTCTTTTTTTGACACATGCATTTGAATATTCAGTTCGATATTCTATGTCGACTCTAAACATAGAACTCGATATTAAATAGAGATCTCTCAAATCTTACAGCCATGTTTAATATATGACCTAGATCTCTTTTAATTGTGACCGCAATCTTTAATTTCAAGGTCGACATCTTATTATCGAACTGCAAAGACCCTTTTCATTTTTTTAAAATTTAATAGAGATCTTTTAATTTTTAATAGCGATGTTTAATATAGATCTCTTTTAATCTCGCATATCATTTTATTTCCCACTTTCATTTTCAAAGTCGACTACTAATATAGAACTACTAATTTTTTTTTTTTTTAATATTTAATAAAAATGATATATTATTTTATAGTAATGTTTAACATTCAATATAGATCTCTTTAATTTTTAACACACATTCTTTAATATTAACTTTATTTTCAGTGGAATTATTCTGTAAATGTTTATTAAGGATCTTTTAGTTTGATTCATTATTTTCAGTGTATCTGTAATATAATTGGTAATTTTAGAGTGCAGATCCTTTATCCTTAATAAAGATCCTTTAATAATTTTTAATATAAATTTGCAACATTTAATAAAGATCTCTTTATTCTTAAAATAAAATTTTTTAAATTTTAACATAAATTTTTAACATTTAATATAGATTTCATTATTTTAACATTTAATATAGACTTAATTTAGACATTAACAATTCTCTATGTTAATAACGAACCTTTAATATTTAATAGGGATATTGACATTTAATATAGCTAATATTTGATACAGACCCCTGATAGATTCTAAACTATTATTTTTTACATTTCAGAAACATCTTTTTCGAAGTTCAATAAAGGTTTGAAATTTAATATTTTGTGTTTTGAATATTTACACAAGTTCAACTCTAACCTCAATTTCTTGGTCATCAATTGTATATCTCTCTACCTCTGCGACAACCACCTCGGTCAGATTGGTAGTCTTGTCCACGTGGGCAGGCGGATCCTTGAATTTGGATTCCTGAACGCCCAAGTCCTGTTCCTCCGGTATGTTGGTACACTTCACTTCCATATCTATCTGTGAATAAATTCAAAGATCGGCGTAGAGGGGGGTCGTAAAAGGCAGAGAGCCTTATAACCGTAAACAAAGAGAAAAGGCGGCCGGGAAAATTTAAAGCGAATGACTGTCGTCAGCTTGATCCCGGGGATAGATTCAGAGAGGAAAAAGAAATGGATCTGGTATGAAAAAATTTCAATCCCTGAAATTTATTTGATGTTAGAAAATTTTTCGGTAACAAGGTTTACAATGTGCGTGATGGATAAATCAGTCCTAATTTGGAACCATATTAACGATTAATTTGCTGCTGAACGACTTGGTTTGACCGTGCAAAAATTAAAAATCAATTTGTTTGAAAGAAACAAAAAATGGAGATAATTCCGACAGTCAATGCAAACACAACGAAAAAATGAATATATAATATAAAGGATAAGAAAATCTGTCTAATATTAAATGTGCATGGTAACGATATAATGAAGAAATTAAATATATGCGCGACAATTGTGAAAATATTTATTTCTGAACAAAACAGGGCGCAGCTTCCGCAAATATAATTTTCTTTTTATGTTGGAAATAAAACATAACGTTAAAATGAAATATCAGCAAAGTAAATGTAAAATTATCTTTCCAGTGCAATGATGTTGTAACAGGTAAGTATCTTCATTAAAAATTTATTATCGTTGCCCATCTGATGTAGTTGCAAATATTTTATTTGAACGACCGAGTTAACATTGCTGTCATCAATTGTGGTTTTTAACGTTTTCTAAATTGCTAATTCGTTATTGCATTTATAACAACTTTGATTAAAAAAGAAAAAAAAGGAAGTTGATCTCGGAGGAATGTCCGGGCGTTTGCGGCACAAAGAATCCCAAATGGGTTCAGGTCAGAGAAAATATGATCCTGCCTTCATAATTAGACAAAATTTATTTTTACCAATAAGCAAAGCGGATTACGTCGAAGATGAGCAAGTGAAAGCCAACTTTGCGTCTACAGTAAACCTGGCCGTGTTGCGACTTCCGCCCGAAAAACGTGACAAAACCATTTGGTGTGAATTTAACAGAAAGGTAGGTTCAGCGGAGGTTTTTCTGATTAGCGGAAGCTGCCGGGGATTCTTTTTGTAAATCAAACAATGAGCCGCAGCTCCATGCAAAGTATTTCTTACCTCTTCCAATTCATCGGCGAGTTGACGGTTCCTCCTTGAAATAAGGTATCTCGGATGGGCCTCTTCCGCGTCATCGGGTTGCTTTTTGCGGTAGAAAATGGAAGCAAAAATTTCTGCAACAAGAAAGGGAAATTTCCTTTTTCGATGGATGCCTGATTTGGTATTCTTCCTTTTTTTTTTTTTTTTTTTTTTTTTAAATAATTCTCTCGCGTTCCTCATATTTTTTAATTTATTCTGGGTGAGAGGAAAAAAGGTTAGCCGGCCTTTTCGTCACTGAATTAATGCAAATTAACACACAGGAACTCGTAAGCTGTTTTTGCTTAACTTGTTCATTTTGATCAAAACTCATTCTAAAATTAACTTTAATGATGTTGAGAACGATTGCATGCAATTTTTAAATTAAATTAAATGGCGCGTAAAAAATAAATGCGAATATCCCTTCTTGCAAAATTATTTTAACGAGTAAATATAATTTAACTGATGATACTGTCGTTTTATGTAAGCAAACAAAAAGCTTCACACAGGATCAAAGCATTGGAGAGCGATAATCTTTTTTAATTTTTTTGCAAATCGATCTGAATAATAAATTTATCTTAATAAAAATTGAGAATCTTCTTAAAGATAATATTTTACATTCAATTCACGAGTATGAAAAATTATGCTTAAAAACTAGAGCCAAGATTTGAAAGTTTTGTTATGATCGATGAAGAAAATATTTAAATATGTCTCGGTTGAAGGTTTGCTTAAAAATTCACCTTTATGAATGTTATACACTAAGTGAAAATGTTGATAATTGAAGGACAGCCAAATAACATTGGCATGAACTCCTTCAAAATTGTGCCTCGGCTAATGCGTGACATTCAGAGGTTGCATTATATCATAAATTCGACAAAAACATTGAATAAATTATCTCACACTGACGATACGGAGCGAACAGAGCCAAATAAATTGACTAAAATACGTGAATATTCAAGTATTAAAATATTTATCCAATGAAATAAAAAGGCAAAAAATAGTTTATGTTTAATTACGCATATATCTTAGTAGTATTGTTTTACATTTAAGGAGATGTTTGTTTTTCGATTTAATGTACAAATTTTGAGTCCTCTAACAAGGATTGCAATTAATATGAAATGCAATACAAATCCGAAGATCTGAAAGAATTTTCAAATGACAGCAATACGCTTCAAAAGTTAAGGGGAAATGAGGCTGGAAAGTTGTTAGGTGGGAAATTTGAAGATTGCATAAATATTTAAATTTGCTGCTGCGCTACTTTAATGTGAAAATTTACCTTTGTGCCCAAACAAGAAAAAGATTTCTTCCAGCTTTTCTTGTATTAATCTTGACTTTGATAGAGAAGTGAGGTTAACTATAATATTCCTTTACTTAGGTTTTTTATATTATTTTTATATTTATACGTTTTAAAATATCTAAAGATTATTTTTTATATATATATTTATTAATATATATTATATTTATATAATAAAATTTTTATCACTTAAAAACGCTTTACTGTGAAATCAAAATGAAATCAAAAATGAAATGTTCAAACAAAAAAAAAATCTAAGAAAATATAAAATAATCTGACATTTGGATAAAATATGTTGTTTTGGGCGGGATTTTTAAATATGATGTTCAGCATAATTTATATATTAAATTAATAACATAATCCAAATATTGAAGTTATGTATATTTTGATTTTATTACTAAAAAATATTAAAGGCAGAAGTGAACATCTGAACTAATTTAAATTTAAATAATTACCATATTGACGGCAAATACGATACAGAAAAGCAAACATATAGAAATAATCTGAGCTTTTTTTTGAAGTTACTCAGAAAATTTAAAAATTCAACAAAGCTAAAAGTTTATTCTGCTCCGGAAGATTTAGTTTTATCACAATTTAATCTTTCACTAGTTTTTAGTGGTTTTAAAATGGGCGCGGTTCTTTGTTACGAGGTTGTTAAAAGATACAAATGATATTGGTTCAACTTAAATAGTTTGATGGTTATTTAATGTAATTTTCTACGGATTATATGATTCTAAATCTGATGCTGAGAATTTATTTTAAAAAAAGAGACCGTCAGAACTTTTACTGGATTTGTTTATTTGTTGTCACAAATGTGCAATATGAAGTAAGCGAAATATATTCAATTTAATTAGATTCAAAAAATGGAATTTGACTTTAATTTATTGCAAATTATGAAGCCGCAAAGGAGTTCCTCAAACAAATTTACTACAAATTATTAAGCGACAACCGAAAAATTGGTGATCAAATATTTCCCATCATAACGTTTATATACAGAAGAGACAAGTAATAAGAATTATTTCGTTTTCTTAGTTTCAATTGAAAAACAATCGAAAATGAATTTTTTAATTAAAGTTGCATAAAAGTTTTTATTGACAAAAAAAATTATTGGGCTAAACCTCAGAACTGCACTTTATGAATTATACAATACTATGTAAAATGTATGACATTTTTTTAAATAAAAATTGTTAATCAGAATATAAAAGAAATTTTTATTTCTTCTGAATGTTATCTACTTATCGGAGAAGTAATACAAAAGGTTACTACAACATAATTTACAATCTTTATTATGTATTTTCACTTCTAGCCTATTTTTGTTAAAGGTAATCCCTTCTATAAGCATCTTGCTGTCATTTAGATTACTATACTGATAATATATTTATTGTCTTATTTACCTGCCTAAGTCGAACGAAGATTCTTCAAGAATGAAAAAAAAATTTTAAACTAAGAAAAAGTGAACATAATTGCAGAAATTTTGTCTGCACATAGCTGTAAAATTTGTTATTTATAGGAAGAAAATGTCAGGAAGGGTTCTAAATTGATCTTATAATACCGTAAATATTATGCAAATGGGTAAATCGCATAATAAATATATATATATGTGGCAAATCGCGTTTCACTGTTCTTAACAAATTAGTTTGCTCCGTAAAGATCAGTTTTAAAAAAATTTAGTTTTTAATATCATGAGATAGTTTTTCCTGCAACAATCTATTTTTCAAGCATTTGATACTCACCTTTAATTTCTTTACGAAAGTTGTCGTTGAGCCACCCATACAGCAGAGGATTCGAGCAAGCCGAAGACATTCCAATTATATGGCAAATGGCATAGACTATCATTGTAGTCTGATAATCTTCTCCAAAAGGATTCTTTAAATCCAATACGACGTTGAGTATATCCAGAGGTAGCCATGATATGCAATACATCACGGCAATTGTGATGAGGAGGCAGTTAGTCCTCCTGTGGCGTTCTTCTCGCAATTTCCTTCTGGGAGAATCAGCACTTCCCAGGGCCATCGAGGTAGCTTGTTGTCTTTTGAGTTTATTACATATTTTAATGTATGCAAACGTTACGATGGTGATTGGTACAATGTACTGGATAACAAGTACGAAAACAGAGTAGTATGCACGGCCATGTTGGACCGACCAATCTTCCATACAGTAAGATAAATCATCTACCCCGATTTCTGGAATGCTGATATTTCTGTGAATTTCCAATCTGCGGACGAAGTACAGCGGACTTGCAAAGACCAGGCTAAAGAACCAAACAATGCACAATATTACCATAGCTCCAAATCGGCGCAGGGCGCGGCGAGTTGGATGAACAATAAGTCGGCATCTATCCAGTGCTATGGCCGTTATGGAGAAGGTGGACACATAAATGCTTATGGCTTGCGAAGTTCCTGTTATTTTGCAGACGAAGTTGCTTTCTCCAAGGGGCCAGTATCTGGTTAAGATTTCCATCAGAGTAAGAGGCATTGTCAGCAAGCACAGAAGGAGGTCGCTAAAAGCGAGGTTGAGGATGAATACGTTTCGTGCATTTCTCATACTAGGTTTGCGGAGTACCGCCCAGACCATGAGCGCGTTTCCGCAGGTACCGAAGAAAATAAGAGTTATGTAGATTAAAATCAGAAAGTAGAAAGCCGGTCCATCAACCTTACGGTTTAGTCTGTAGAGTCTTATGATGTCTAAACCGTAAGGAGTTTTTGAATCTTCCGAGTCCCAGAAGCTAAGTTCCAAGATTTGATGAAGAATATCAATCAATCTTCTGCATTCAGGTTCCAGACGATCAGGATATAGGCTTTCGTTCATAATTTTGCTGAAAAAAAAATCAGAAAAACACGTGTAAATATTCGATTTAATAATTTTGGAATTGTATGCGTATGCACATAAATTAATATACTCTTTATGTTAGGAATATGTGAAGAGAAACGAACTGAAAATCATTCGATGGTTTCAAATTTTTAGAAGCTGCCTAAAAGTTTGTATACTTTGAATCAGAATACTTTCTTTCTGAAATGCTGACTCAAAGTAATAATGTAATGCTTACAATTTTGTGCAAACATTAAAAAATAAAAAAGCAAATATTAAGATTGCGAATTATAGAACTATTTAAAAAGATTTAATCAGATTTTGCAAACTTATCAAATTTATTATGTGAAAACATAAGAACAAAAATGCTTTAAGATAAATTGCCTTTGGACATAAAAAATTAAATAAGGAAAGAAATAATCGACAGTTTTTACTTGAAAACAAATTCAATGTGTTTTCATGTAAAAGTGATACAGTGTTTTTTAAAAGTCTTTCTTTAGCCTTACTTATTGATGAGATACAACCATCAAAATGGAAATTTAAACTCAATAAAATGATGGAGCGCTTTTCTCAAGAACTAACAATTTTCATTTAAAATAAACTTTTACCTTAAAATTCGATCCTAAAAAATAGAAAGAGGAAATTTAACGAAGAATCATACAAGAACTTTTGTATTCAAATTTCTTGCCTCAAAAAATATAAAATAAATTATGCAAAATATATTATTTACAATAAGAGGTTCATATCTGAACAAGAAAATGAACTTTATTACAAAACATAAGTATTAATTTAAGATTCATTTTAAAAAAGGCTCTTTTTTATAATTTCAATTTATAAAATATTATAATATGTAAATAACATATATGAAAGTACAGAAAATAAATCAATGAATTAACAGGACTGAAAATAAAAAATGAAATTTTAAATCAAAATGATGCTTGAAAGTTATAAATATGATATTTTTACATTAAAAAATTAAGTAGAATTGAGTCATATCACATTATGTTGTTTTATATATTCGTTAACCGATTTTTACCGTACACTTTTCTTAAATTTTTTTGATTTCCTAATCTATGTTGGTCAGATAATATCAAAATAATTTTCTCTAAAAAAATTTCAAACCACTGGAAAGAGGAAAAGATTTAAATTTTTCATGGACTTTTTATATTGTCTTAATAAATATTTTCATACATCAGTATAATTGTTTAAAAAAAAAATTTTTTATAATATGTGTAAAAAATCAATTTTCATTAATATTAAGTAACTAATAAATATTAGTATTTTAAATCAAGAGTTTCCAAAAAGCAAACATTTGCAGCAAAGTATAGACTTTTATTTGGTTATTCGGAAAGAGGAATCAAAATCATATTTCCAAAAAAAAGTTTATTTATAATTTTGTCTCCCATTGGATTGTGATCTGAATTACGCTATGAAAAAATCCGAAATTTTCCGATAGTTTTTCTGATTAAAGTCAAACACAGGGATACATGTTAAAAAATGTTTAGTATTTGGTTAGAAATCTCACATTATATTGAATAATTTAGCTTTAAACATTTACTTTTTGAAAATATAAACGTCTCTCTTGAAATTACATTACAAAGATTCAAATCTAGTAACAATTGATCAAATAAATTTGCATACATATTATAGCTGAATATAAAACCAAGATTTTTATTCTTCTTCCAGTCATCATGTTTCTGTGAACCGAATCTTTAGCATTCGCTGATTTACACTTTAGGGAATTTGGACGATTCATGCAAAAGGTTTCAAATGTTATGCTGCGAAATGGAAAATGTACTCACTTTGAAAATCATGGATTTACGTTAAATCAGGAAGTCAAATACGTCAAATTTTAAATCGGTCAAATTTAATTTAGGTGTTGCAGCATTAACTTAGGAACGAAGAAAGTCCGCCTTGACTGCTCATATTAAGCTATTCGCTTTTTAAATCAAAGGAAACACCCAACGAAAGCCATAATCCAGACGATTAGGAAAATCAAAAGATTAAAATAAATAGGGTTTTGGAGTGTTCCATAGCTTTTGCTCTTAATGAAAAGAACCAAAAGGTCTACAAAGTTATCTATCTGAAACTGGTTGCATTAGGTATCGGCTATATTAAAAAACGACACTCGATCAGATTACGCCGTTGAAACATTATGTTAAGTCGATTAGTCACAGGAGGTCTTGAAAAGTGAATGCAGCTACGTATAGATTAAATGGCGAAACACAAAAATACAGAAATCCCAAACTCAATTATAAAATAGCGAGAAAAAGCCGTCAGGCAGATTGCAAATCTGCCTATCTGGGATAGGGATAGCAAAATTCGATTATGAAAACCGGAAAAAGTCCGTACGGCAAGAGCTAGAAAACTACGTGAACGGTGTCACTTTGCAAAAGGTCATAAAAAAACTGAAGAACTGGGATTCGTGACAAGTTGAAATATAAAAATGGCCTTTATCGTTGGAGAGCATATTTAGTCTTAAAAATAGAAATAAACCTAATCTCGTAACTAAAATTTTTGTATAAAATGAGCGAATGTAAGAGACACTGTTAATCAATTGCCTCAGCTTCGAAAAAGTAATGGTTTCAGAAATTTAAAACAAATCTTAGAATGAAAATTCTAAGCTTCATCATGATTGACCCGAATTTTTAAATTACATAGATCCCATGAAAATTTTTCGCTTCAGAAAACCATAGTGAAGCTTCAAAAATGAAGACAAAACTTGCACAAGGTTCGGCATTCAATTTTTTTATTTTGAATATCTGGTCCTAATCCAATTCCAGTCCTTATAATTTCTTGTATGTACATAAATGATGTATCAATTTGGAAATTATTTGTGCTTTTCTTATTGAATTAGCATACAGAATGCGAGTGGTCGCGCCTGGAAACGCAAGGAGAGATGAGTAAAAGAAAAGAAGCAACCCCTTTAGTTGTAATTAGGAAGCTGATTTTAAAAAAATTGAAAAACAATACATAATTGTACAGATTAAATTACAAAACAACTCCGGGACGTACCTTTTTATTCATTAATTAAACAAAAATTTAACCAGGATTAGTAATGGCAAAAGTTAGTGGGTTTTTTTTTAAAAAAAATCTTCTGATCGCTCATCTTCTTTGCCTTACACTTAACCTCGATATTTATCTCGTTTTTAGCTCATCCTTTATTTGCACTCCTGCTGAAATATCACTCCGAATGAGACTGGAAAACTAACTGAAGTGCACGCTAGGGAAACCAGATCTCTTTACGCACCTCGAATTTTCCCTTCTCAGCGCCTTCCTCCTGACCGGATCTGTCCATGATCGAACTGATCAGAAAAGTTCTGACTCCTTCATCTCATTTTTTTTCTTTTTATTTATTTTTACAAAAAAATTCTATGCAAAAAATGGCAGCGTACATCTCGGAGCTCGCGCATTTAAGCACGAGATGTTCGCGTCTCAAAATTGGCGTTTGATATTTAGACCTTGCTCGGAAAATCGCAAACGGGATGTTTATTCCAGTTCAAACGTCGACGTCTGCTGCGGTTTTGGGTTCTGCTCACTTGTACCTGTGCCTGCAACGCTTTTTCCTGCTTCGCCATCTTCGACTTGAGGTCGGTTCCGTTTTCTCAGCCCCGGGAAATTCGTAGATTTCGCATCCCGGATTTTCCCACTCGACTTCATTTTTTAAACGACTTTACTCCTGGTTATTTTTTTCCCTGCCTCTCTTTTAGACTCCGTTCCTTGCAATAAACTTTTATCACGTGCCTAAGAAATATCCGAACCCATATCTGGTTCGAAGATGCAATTTTTTCCCTAACCGCACTGACGTGATTCCAATGTAAAGTTCCCGAGTCACTATTTCCCCACCAAGTTTTCCATCTTGGCCAAAAATTTTGGTGCGTTTTCCTCTATTCCGCTCCAATTGTTTGGCATCCTATTCCTTCTTACAAGTATATATCGAACTGTCATCGCTGCCCTAAAGTAAACCGGTGACTGACCAGGAAAATTCTGTTTCTGCTACGTGATCACGATCCCTCCTTCGACTAACTCAACCAGTTTGCTGTGGTTAACTGCGATCTACACGTAAAAAATTCCAGTGGTCTTCTTGCTTGCTATGGCCATGCCGCACTTTTCATTCACGCTCTACATATATTACGTGAGAAAATGATTAGGGTTAAATGGTCTGAGAACTAAAAAAGGTGTACTTCATGTTATTTTAGGATGTCTTTGACAAGTATTATTCATGTGAACCATATGAATTTAGAGGAAGGCGTGATGAATATAAAAAAATAATTTAAGTCCTTATTTGATAGAAAAAAAGAATAATAATTAAGAAGAAAAACATTGATTCTCTTCCTTTTACTTAAGGTATCTTATAAATCAGTAAACAAATGAAAGTTCCTGAGGAATAATTTTAGTCTTGCAAATGTTACTAACTGAACTGTTCTACTCTTCATTGGCTGTTGCCCTCAAGAATCTTTTTTGTTACATGTTTCATAACACATTACAGCTAATGAAATATTAAATCATGACTAAACTCAAGTGTAGCTAACTTAATAGAAAATGGTGAATAGTACTTCCTATTGTAATTAAATTATGATTATATCCTAATTTTTTGTAATGAAAAAACATAGCAATATATTATTATTACTTAGAAGCCTGGTTCACATTAGTAATTTTCTTTTTTAACATACATAATCTACAAATATAACATGAAACAATCTACCAAGAATTAAATTTTTTATTTACCGACTCATTATAAGAGTAGAAAATTGGTCAATTAATAATAGTTGCATAGCCAGTGCCAAAAGATTAAATTTTCATTTATACTGTTATAACTTATGGAACTGCTTATTTCATAAAATTGATATTAGAAGCATCTATAAATTATTTACTAAAAATGTAAAAATAAAATTATGCTCCGCATATATCTCAATAAAAAAAAAACAATTTTAATGAATAAAAAAATCTGTCACTGAAAAGGAAAACATTTTCCGATCGTTCATCTGCTGGAAAAATCTAAAAAATTTCACGGCCATAATGAATTGTCATGAAAAACTGACTAAAGATCTTGCATAAAAAAATAAGTGACTTCAATTTAATATACTAAAGCATCATTTAATTAAAATAACATTTAAAATTGGCAAAGATCATTCAGTCCTCCACTGCGTTTGAGAGTTTATTTAACTTGATAAAATATAAAGTCTTTTACTTGAACAGAACGTTAAAATGTGAATCTCACGTTATTACTTTTTTTATAATTTAAAATTTAAAAGCTAACAAATTGTAAATATCAATTAATAAAAATGTTTCCCAGTCGCTGATCTTAAACTTTTAAAATCTCAACAGCACAAATTCATTTTTTTATATTTACTGTATCATTAAATATAACCATAATTTTTTTCAATAGTGTTTTTTTAAATTATATTTTTTAATTCAATTTATAAGAGATTTACTCAAATATATAAATGGGTGGAGATAAATTGATCAAATTAGGTAAAATCATAAAATGACAGTTTCAAATAACTTTTAATACACTTCATTTATTAATTTCAAATTTAGGTTGTACCCATAAATCAAATTTTATTTCTCATAATTACATATAAACATTCAAAATTTTCATTTTTAAATTCAAAAATGTCTTATTTTTATATTTCAATTGTACTTAATCCTACATTATGAAAATTGAAGTCAACTGAGCTAGGCTTATGAAAAAGCATCGATTTAATTCCTTTTTATTCATTCATATTGGAGTCATAAAATTTTACAAAAATTATAATCTGCGCCTTTTAGACTTTTAATTTGAAAATCTGGTCTTAATAGAAAAGCGAATATACGCTTTAAATACATTAACAATTTCTAAAAAATGAGAATAAAAACTATTTCAAAAAATGGATCCCTTTTTTATAATTAAAAATCTATAACATAAAAATATTGTTTTATTTTCATTAAATATTATTTGATTATAATTAGAAGTGGATCTGAAATACTGCATTGTTAATAATTCAAAATAATACTGCTTAAGGATTTAAGGTTTTTACCGATAATATATCCATGGTTTATTGGCAGATCAAATGAAACCAATAAATTATACTTGAAAGAGATTGGTTGTGGTTTTTTTTTGTTTTAATTCAGACACAGGACCAGACTCATTTATTCATATAGATAAAAATCGCAGATATGTTTTAAGGAGATAATGGGGCAAAATGTGGAAGAAAAACGCGTTCGACAAAGATGTTATAATTTTCCTGCTGTTCGATAAGCTAATTAAATTAATACAATTTAGACTAGTTTACAATATTTTCTATCTTAACCAGAAGAAACGAATAAATGGATTTGATTTGCAAAATTAAACGCCATAATATCAAGTTAACGACATTTTTTTACTTAGCCAACCACAGCGCAACCACATAATCTGTAAGGCTATTTAACAGTTTTAATCCCATTTACTTGTAATTTTTCCTTCCAAAAAAATCACATTTCCTTAATTCTCAGCATGTTTGGATAGTGTTAGGCTTAATATTAACAACGTTATGAAATTTATAAATTCATCTGCATAAGTTAAGTAGTCTCTACTCGGTTTATTTTCCTCAAAAACGTGAAAATTTTAGGATTTACTATAGCAATTTCCCTCAGTTTTCTTTAACTCCTTTACTAAGTATATTAGTGTAAGTAATTTAACTCAGCTGATGATTTCCCCAAAATATTCCATTTCCTTCTTTGATATGAAATAATATCATCTTTGACAATTTAAGTCGACGAATATGATATAAACTATCTGCAAAAATTAGGGAATAAAGATGTTAATGTTTAAATAATGTTTAGAACAAATAACAACTGAAAAATTTCTAACTATTGCGATTCATATATTATTTTCATGATATTTATAGTTATTTTGAATTATATTGGCAAAAAATTGATATGGTTTAGCATCAACTTCCTCAAAAAATGAAGATAAAATTGCGGCGACAATTATATAAAGAAGATATAATTAAAATTCAGCTATTTTATAACAAGTTGCTCAAGTTCAAAATACATAAAATAAAAGCATAATCTACGAAAATATAATAAAATCATTACTGAAGTTTGATATACATTTACGTGTTAGTAAAAGTTTTTTTTCATTTTTTTTATCTTAGACAACCATAAGAAACACGGCAAGTATCATAGCATTAAATTAAAATGAAAATTTTAAAAAAGAGGAAAATTAATTAGATTCAAAATATTTTCATCTAAATGTGTAAAATTGAAATTTGTTTTACATTTTATGGTTTCGAAATTTTTCTTAAGCCTTTTTCTTTGCCACTTATTTTTATTTTATGCTCAATTTAATTTTTGGAAACCTACTAATTGTTTTTATTTCAAACGAATTGTGAATGATTCCGTATAATTCTTTGTATCAGAATTTTACTTAATAACATTTTAATCATCTCCGAAAAAATTTCAGTCATCATTATATTTAAGAAGTTTCTGTGAATATTTAGTTTGCAAATAAGTGAAACCTTTTCTGAATCGTTTTTCGATTTTAGTTAAAACCGAAATGAACGAAATTAATTAAAGTTGTTTTCATTTAACACAAGGCATCACTTATAAGTCATAAAAGTTGAAAAAATCACGGCATAGGAAATTTCGAAGCATACTGTAGAATTCGATATGAAAAATATTTATTCAAAGACACTTTATGTTTTCATGAAAGAGCTGGAAACCAACTTTAATGGATGAAGGTTGAATCATGGAGTAAGGCAAAAAATAATTACGAAAAGAACATTTGCAGTAATTAAAGATCCTTCCTAATTACAAATAGACACCACTAAGAATAATCAATTAGTTTTCAATGTTTAAGGAAATGTCTGATAGTTGGAAGTGGACCAGCATTCAATCTAGTTAATTTCTTTTCCATCGGATTTTGGTAATATTTTTCACTTGACCCTTTAATTTTCTTTCAAATATTCATCGTTTAATAAAGGAACATGATTACTATAATATCTTGTAAGTGAAGCATTCTAAAAGATTCAAATTAATAATATGTGGAACAGAAGCGAGAAATCTGTGCAAAATCTTTTCATTCATCTAAAGTTAATTTTCTGAAGCAACCAATATTAAAAATCTGTACGGCTTCCCAAGGCAGTTCGTAAAACTGTATGTAAAAGTGTACTTTTTGATCTTTGAGATGAACTCTTAAAAATAAGATATTATATCCAAATTTTATTTCTCATATTCAAACGAAGCTAATAAGGATCAAAATAAACTTTTAATTGATTCAGAAATTCAGCGAAATAATTTATTAGAAATTGATGATATTTTATTGGCTTCTGAGGAGAAAATAAGAAGTGATTTCATTGGCAGGGGTGGATTTCGAAAAAATTTATTACAAGAGTTATTTCATGAGCAAATGCTCTATGAAATTCTATAAACAGAACCTTGTTTTCCTTATTCGTTTTTTCGGTTTCTTTAACGAATTAAGTAAATGAAGAACTTATGTTTTTTTTATTTGCTAAATGCAAACTCTAGGTTTTAATGGGAATAGAAATTCGATGGTCTCAATTCAACTTGAAATTTTGAATAAAATAAGGAAAATCTATGAGAATATTCATTAACTGATAGGAAAGAAAATCAAATGTAGGAGTTTATTAAATATTTAACGTCATGTAATAACGCCGTTAAAATAAAACATTAAATTTCAATTTAAATGAGTGAGAACTTAAACCCAACATTGTTCGTACAATTCTGGCATTCAAAGTCTAATAATCAAAATGTAAATTCAATGAAATTATCTTATTACATTTTGCTGAATATTTGGATAAAAGATTGAAGGGTCATCAGCCATTCAAATTGATTTCATATTGAATCATTTAAGGGATATTTATATTTGGAATACTTTCAGCAAGAAAAAAGAATCTGATTTTAGTAAATTTTGAATCGCAAAAAACAGATAATGACGTAAATAATAAGGAGGAGAAAACCAATCCTATCCAGTTTTTATGTAAACATATTGAGTAAATATCGGTAACCAATAAAGTCTAACATAAATGGTGTCATATCTATCCAGCTGCTTAATTTTTCAATAAGATGAAATAATATCTAGAGATTGTTTGCACTTGCTTCTTGGATAAATGTCTAAGCTTGAAGTGTTTATTGAGCAACTTTGATTTGAAGCTTGAAGAGAGCATTACATTATTCGTTCAATTTATCCGAAATTTTTATCGAACTTAAGTAAACACTCATATATAAAGAATTTAAATGATGTTCATCGGAAAAGGAAAAATTAAAGTTATTTTCCATTATCCCAATTTTACAACACCATCTCCACACTTTTGAAACGAGTGCGAATAGAATGGATATTATATTACCGATTAGAGCATACCTCAAAACATACGAACCTTGTTAAAAAAATCAAAATAAATATTTAAGTAAAAACTGAAGATATGATATGTAAAAATTTAGTTATAATAAATATAAACTAAAAATATTTCTTAATTTCCATGAGAAATTATTTAATTGGGAAAATGCGAAATTTCCGATCTTTTTCGGGCGATTGGGCATTTTATAAACCGAAAACTTGGAAAAATCGAATTTTTATTGTCAAAAAGGAATTCCTATCACAACTTCATTTAGATTTCCGTAATTTGTGCAACTCGGGAAATTTCGAAAAAGAAATTTATTTTTCAAAAACTGAAAAATTTTTCGGGTCGCGCGACTCGAAATTTTTCCTAAGTCCTAAGCACTAACCTGTAGATCGAAGTTAAGTTATATGCTAATGACGACGACATGCTGTCCCCGAAATTTGGATATCGCAATTTGAAAATTGCAAAACCGGAATTGCCGCTTTATAAATTAAAAATAAAAATTCCCGTTTCCGATTGCTTTTCGGAAAATTTTTTTTTTCCGGAGGGCCACCGTCTTTCTTCACGAACCAACAGCAACTGAGTCAAGTCGAGCTGCTACCGCGTGGACAGGTCTTTTGGTTCCGCGGGCAGGCGTAGGGAGTTCCCTTCGATACCTCCGAAAGTGCTTCCCCCGATCTAGCTCTAGATCTTTCCAAAGCTTTTTCAAATATGGAGAAAAATTTTTCCTGCCCGACGATTTTAAAACGCGGAAAATAGAAAAATTTTGCACTTTTTCCGCAAAATTTACGCTTTTACAACTTTTTTTGACCGATATTTAGCGATTCGCGCTTTGCTTGAATAAATTATGAAAATGACACTTCCCACTTATGCCCCAGTTAAAGTTGCGAAAAATTTCGAAGATTTTTCCGGAAAAATCAAAAATCAGTTTTACATCTCCGCCGCATATTTTCCTAACTTTTTCCTAAACCTATATGCGATTCTAAGCATTTTTGGAGTGAATTTTCCGTCGCTCCCGCACACGACAGCGGACTAAGATTTTTCCACCGAACTTTTTTTAATTGGGAAAATGCGAAATTTCCGATCTTTTTCGGGCGATTGGGCATTTTATAAACCGAAAACTTGGAAAAATC
>JAOWBB010000007.1:1780051-1897856 GCA_028565995.1 Ricinus marginatus | reverse complement strand
GCAAAACCGGAATTGCCGCTTTATAAATTAAAAATAAAAATTCCCGTTTCCGATTGCTTTTCGGAAAATTTTTTTTTCCGGAGGGCCACCGTCTTTCTTCACGAACCAACAGCAACTGAGTCAAGTCGAGCTGCTACCGCATGGACAGGTCTTTTGGACCCGTGGGCAGGCGTAGGGAGTTCCCTTCGATACCTCCGAAAGTGCTTCCCCCGATCTAGCTCCAGATTTTGCTGAATTCTATGTTGGATTCTGCGTTTTAATTGGTTATTTTATATTTGGACCTTTCTTAGGAGAAACAGATCTTTTTTGATGGTTTTTGGTTATTTCATGTTTTTCTTTGCAGAATGCCAATTTTTTCCGGAAGCATATGATATTTTCTCTTTAGTTATCTCTTCCCTGATGTATTTCTTATAAGATATTACAATTTTCTTGTTCACAAATTGTTGTTTTAAAAATTCTCTTTTTTTGATTTAACTAGGATTACAATTAAGTATCACTTATGCGACATTTATTGGTCTTATTTTTTAATACGTACTCTTTATATGTAATTTTTAATGGAATTTTTTATTTTTGTCTTATTTGTTTTTCAGAAAGAAAATTTTATTGCAAATAGATTTATGAATATCAAGGTAAATGCTTTAGTTTCAGCTCTACGCTTTTTACTTAAGTAGAATAAGTTTCGTGTGAATAAACTATTTTCATATTCAAATTAAAAACCACAAAGGTGAGAATGTTTATTCATTTCAATGAAAGGACCCATAAACATACTTTTTATTAATATACAATATCTATGAAAATGTCTCGCATAATAACCTTCCACATGTTTATGGTTAGACTTGAATCTGAAATTCCTGTTTGGGGAGCTATATAGTTAATTGAATCATTAAAGTAATACATGAATTGAAAGTTAACATGTAAAATTTATTTTGAATAAATTAATAATTTGTTAACTATCTTTTCAAGCACTATTTATAATATCTACTTTTTGTATGATATTAACGAAATAAAATTCGTATAATTACATAAGATTATTGATTTTGATCTGTTTATACAAAAATCATTTCCCAATAATATGATTCCATGTTACAACTATTTCAAATGGTATATCATAGACAATTTTAATGTAATTTTATTCATTTTGTTTGGCTTTCATTAATTATTAGCAGAGTGGTAAGGTTATGTGCAAAGGACACTTGTAGAGCGTCTCCATATCAACAATTTGGAATTCAGTGGAAAAGAAATTGATATATGAAAGTATTACTTTTCTGCTGCGAATTTTGACTATTTCATTTTCTCGAAGTTCAAATTTCGATATCACTGACTAGTTTTTTCGTTAACAGGCTTTGTGTTATTGAAGAGAATGATGGAGAATATTCGGAACAGACAATTTCTCTGCAGATGCTTTATTCCGAGCGATTGACTTTGACACGGATATGCAACAGTGAATGTTGTAATAATGTATAAAAATCCCAAATCAAAGAATTTTTTTCCAGATTGTCACCTGTAACAAGGAACGCTTATCACAAATTTTTCAAAGAGTAATTTTTTTAAAAAAATTTTTTAATTAAAAATGTTCATTTAACTTTCAGTTTTGACAGCTTGACAGAGCAGTTTTAAGCTTTCAGAAAACGGCTCATTAACGTTTTTTTCAAAATTATTGTATTTGGTTATAATTGCGGGATTTGGTGATTTATAATCGTTTCTAGCCTGCGAATTTTTCATCGATTTCCTTATGGAATTTTAAATTGTTTCTTTTTGCGAAAAATTCAACAAAACAACTACTCAAAATTGCAGATCGCTGTTACATTAAGCTAGTATAAGGTAACAGGTAAATTATTTTATTTTTCTGGCTTAATAATAGTAACAATACAATTTAATGTAAAATATGAATTTTCCTAACAATTTTACAATATAAATTGAACACTAATTTCACTAAAAAATCACAAAATGTTATTGCTTTTGTTAATATTGGGCAGCTATATAAATCATGCACTTAAGTATCAAATGCATATAAGTATTTACTTTTATCTAAGTCATATCGAACTCAATTATCTTCCCGTGTAAAAAATTTGAACTTTATAATTTTAAAGCCTAAGAGAATATAGTTTTTTAAATTTTTATAATTTAAAATCTATTAATATCCCAGAGATCTACTTTAGTGTTACAGATTAATTCTGAATGTCAATTTTTCTTCGTAAATAACTGATAAACTTGATAATAACTGAAAATGATTTTACCAGAAAATCATTTTAAGTCTTTTCAAAATTTATAAACTGTAAATATTACAGGTAAATACTAATGCCATATAATGTTCAAAGATAATATATGAAAAAACGCAAAACAATTGTTTTTAGACTTACGGCAGTTAAACCTCAAATAAATTTCACAGTGAAATCATCATCAGAAAATCTTATATAAATTGTTGAGGGAAATTCTAAGATTGAAAATAATTATAAAATGATATTTAACCTTGCTTTCTTTGGAAAATTTATTAAATATTAATATATTTTGAAAAAATTTGACCAATCCTCTATTCGGATCTGGTTACATCGATTTCCAATAAATAAAATTTCCTGAAATCTCTATTTTGCAATGCTTATTCATCTAATACAGTTTACAAATATACTCTTGAAGTACTGTAAATAATACATAATTTATTTTGGTTAATTCTGAATGCGAAATTTTGTGTCGATTCTTTCATTTTTATTATTTCATTTTCTTTCTGTATAAATTATAAAAAAGCCATTAGGAAGAAAATTAATTTATGATAATTCAGTGAAAATACAAATAAATATAGTATCAGATAATTACAATTTAAGTAAGGACTCCTCAGTAGAGATTTAAATTTTCATTACCTACGCACTTATTATTTTACAGCATTATAAATAATTTTACGTAATTCCTGAATAAAATATTTTATCACTATCAAAGAGTCAATTCTTTTTTTGTCCAACAACAGAACAAAATTGATTACTGAGAATTTTTTCTGAAAATAGAGTTAAATGTTGCTGCAGGTATTTTTCGCATGAAGAAAACTAATAGATTTTCCCATATTTAGCCATAAGAAATATGTTTTATGAATCATATCAATTGTTAGTATTTGTTTTATATTTAACATATAGATTGAAGAATAATAAATGAGAGCTTTATTGCATGTAATTTGTCTGACATATAATCGTAAAATTTTTTGTATTTTTTAATAAAAAGAAATATACATGATGATTACTTTACAATTTAAACTTCTTTCTTGCTTTAGTTCATAGTAAATTATTTTTTCCCAATAATATAATTATGTAAAAATCTCTCATACAGAAATTATTTCAATGTTTTTCCTCATTGTAAAACAAACTAAATTATTTTGTACCTATCATTCTAAACTTACATTTCCGGACAAACAAAATATGATTATCTTAGACGAAAAATATTTTTTTTCCATGTAAAAAGGCTTCACATTTTAAAAAAATTATAAAAATTTTACATAATTATGAACATTCATTTTAGACGTCACTAACCAGAAATCACAGTTGATTTTACATTAGTCTCAGTAATGTCAAATAATTCAGAAATAATAAAAAACGATAAATCAATATCTTTATTATTATTTTTAAGAATCTTTGCCTCTTTGGTTAGCTCATGCTGGTTTTGCAGATTTCGAAAATCGCAAGAAAAAATGAGGAGCAGAATCATCTTAATTGGTTGCTTACTGATCCCATATCAGCCCATTCTTTCGCTTGTTCTTGATAGAAATAGCGAAACTTACCAAATATACTCGCCTTTGAAAAGTGATCCTTCAGAGGAGTCGGAAAGCAAAGATATTTCAAATAAAAATATGGATTCGATGTATGACAGTGAAAAACTAGATCCCAGAAGAGAGATTGAACAGGTAGTAGATTTGGAAGAACAGAGAAATGAGAGTGAAAAAAGAAGCGAAAACCATACTCATTTTGGTAACGGAGATTGGTTACTAACGATTCAATATAAAAGATGCCTTAGTTCAAAAAGCTTATTCGATTGCCTAAAGTTCAAGATTTTCAGAATTCTAAAAGATCTCTTCGAACACATAACTTCATACAATTCAAGGTAGGTTTTCGACGCAATAACATTTTTATTTAGGATTTGAAGAAAATTTTATTTATTATGAACGTTAAATATATAATGAAGGGAGTATTATTTAGCCTTAGCTATGTAGTCGAGTCTCGAGCAATTAACGCGAAAAATGAGATTCAGCTGCTGACATTGCCACTTGCGAATGAAACATCATCACCGGTAATATCTTCCGTGATCCGAAGAACTCTTGGTAATCAATCGGAGACCATAGAATTTTTGGCACAACTTCTGGACAATTTTCTCTCAAGGCACGGTTTGTTACTGACCGTAAAAAACTTGCAATACAATCAAACTCTGAACTCGGATTCACCATGGTTTATTGATTTTGAACATACCGGTGGTAAGAAAAAGAAAACAGGTCAATGATTTGTTTTTCAATGAACCAAAATCACAAACAATAATTTTTATTTCATTTTCAGTGGGAAGGAGCAGCCGAAAGGTGAAGAAAAAGGAAATTGCCATAATTTTTCCAATGTTGGTCCTATTCAAATTCCTTAAAATCAAGATGCTGCTGGTGCCCATACTACTTGGGATTGTGTTTTTAAAGAAGCTGCTGATCCTCACGCTAACCTTTCTACCCTATTTAATAGGTATGTCGAAAATGATTCGCACATCGGCACAACTTAAGAAACATTCCATTCTGCGGAACTTTCAAGCATTCCCAATCTGTCATTATATTGTGCTTCGCATCTGCACTGCATTGTTTCCGACCGAACGCAAAGAGTCGAACATAATCCAACCATAAAAAGGCACCGAAAAATAGCACTACGATAATGATAAAAAAAAAGACAGCATTTCATTCTATTAGTATGATGTCAAAGATCGTTTATTATTTACATCACAAACGACAATTTGAAAAATCCCAATTCTCGTTTAAGACCAAAACTGTATTTTTAATTTATTTATTTTCATGTTTCACAGATTTAGAATTGATATGCCAAATTGGTATGCAATTGATGAGGCTTAGGAATGAAAGCAAAGTCATGTCAGAAAAATCAGGTCATATTTTAACAAAGTGAAAAAGAATTTAGAACTGTTGGGGAAAACAAAAAAGTTGAATTAAACGGGTTGGGAATGAAATCTATTAGTTAATAACTAACAGATTTCAGAAGTTTTTAAACGTATCTAAATAATGAAAGAAATAAATTGATATAATCCTAAAATCTCCCATAATTAAATTAATCCTATACCTTAGATAAAAACAGCGATTTTGATTTCATATATCAGCTACATATCTAATAAGATCATGGATCTTAAAGTAAATAGCGCCTATACTCAGTTATAATATAATTCAGTGCTGAAAAACATACATTTCAGTATTCATGAAAAATATCAAATATTTTAAAAAATATTTAAGTTATGTCCTTTTGATTCTCCCATGAGAGGTGAAACTTTTTTATACTTCATAATTTCAATGGACATTACGATTAAAATCAACATATGCACTCAGAGAAAACTCATTTTTATCATAACAAAAACTATTTTTTATCTAAATAAAATTAAAAATTCAAAATCTCTTGCTTTATTCTTCACAATTTCCATAGGATTCGAAAATAGAAAATAGGAAATTTTTTTTCAAATGAAGTTGTAATATTTTCCAAACAGAACAATGAAAAACTATAATTTCTTATTAATGACAGGCAATTTCGGTACAAACAGCTTTATTCAATGAAAGACTGAAAAATTGTCAATTCAAATGAAAAATTATTGATGATAATATATTTTCAGGATTGTTCGGGTGCTGTCGTAGACCCCCATTTTTCGGTGGGCTTCAGTCTGCGGGATATCTGCAAGAAGTCGATACTAGGGGAGAATTCTCCTCAAATGTGGGCTACTCCTTCCCATATAGAGACGACTTTCCATTTAAAAACAAAGATAAAACCAGACCATCGGACTCTTATGGCGAATATTAAACAATGATATTTGTTATTCTAAGTAAATATCAGATAAAAATGTATTTCTATTAAGCATGCTGAAAATATTTTTTTCTAGAACATAGTTTAAAATTATATTAAAACGGAAAAAAATTTATCTGAATCGTGCAATAAGCTGTGAAAGTAGACAAAGTTACACAGTTCAACTTAAATTAATTTTCATAGGTAGAGTTATATTGGAAAAGAATTAATTAAAACGAATGCGTAATTTTTAAGTATTCTTCATTTTTATGCATATTTCATGTTATTTTACAATGTTGATAATTTTCTATAAAATTTTTAAACTGACAACTGTTTTGTGTTAAAATGTTAAAATCATAATAAAAAATTACAATTTTTTTATTTATATGTATAAAAGCAAAATTTAGGAATTATATTTATTAAAAATATATATATTTTATAGAAGTAGAAGAAACTATTATATTTTTTCCAGTAATCATATTCCTCAGATTAATTGAACAGCGCAGGAGCTTGCATCGCAAGTCTCACTTGTGAAGTGGTTTTTCGATTAATATTTTCTAGTATAATAGTAGAGTATCAATTTTCAAATTGTAAAATGATTTTCACTTGTAAAGTGAAGAAGTTTCATTTCGATTAGTCTTATTAAAAGTAGAGTTTATAAAAAGTTGTAACTTTTGAAAATAATCAACATTTTCTTTCTACATTTTTTTCCTCACTTAAAGGGAAGGAAATTCATTCCAGTCAAAATAGTTAAATGTACAATATGACATCTGACATAATTCATTTAAATGTAGATAAATTTTATCAAAACATGTTACGCAGAAATAAATATCTGTAAATTTATTACTTATAATTTATTGTTTTATCATATTGTAACAATATTCACTGAAATAGTTATAATTTTTAAATAACAAATGAGTCGCAAACTGAGGTTGAAATATAAACTTGGATTACTCTGGAACAGCGTATTTACTCAAATGCCTTTCTATGCCGTCCAATACTTCTGCATCTTCTTCATTATTAACCATCATTAATATAGACTGTAATTGAGATAAAATTTTTTCACGCTTTTGAACAACTGTTTCTTCATCTGCAACGGGCTCTAAAACGTATACTTTCTCGTCAAATTCATTTAAATATTCTTTTACTAGCATGGTATTATTTTTATCTCTATCTCTTTTTCTTCGTTCATGCTGATTCGGCGACCCTAAATTGAATTAAAAATTAAACAAAAATTACGCTTTCTAACGATTAAAATTTATAATATTCGTTCTTTATTAACAAAACTAACTCTACGTATCAAGCAATGCATACAAATAACTTAACAGAAAATATCATCGTTTATTTATTTTATTTTTAATATTACCTAAATATACTAATAATGTTTTTTTGAAAATGCATGAACATGGAAGTTATCTCAAGATAGTATTTTTTCCCCTTTGTAAAAAATAATTCTTTTGTATGTTTGTAAATATATGTATTTATACATAAAAAATACATTATCATGTATCGATACAAACGCATAATAAAATTTTTATACCGTAACTGCATATTTTATACAACGTTCATATTTTAGTTAAAATAAAATAGAATTTCAACTGAATTGTTCTTTCCGTTCATACTAGGCCAAAAAAATAAATTAATATAGAGTGAATATTAGGAATTCGTAATTAAAATTAAATGATCTTTGAATAATTGTCGTCTCTAGGTTTTAATTTCAAATTCTGAATTTTTCTATTATATCAAATTCTAAGATTTTCGATATCAAAACAACCCTTTAACATAGTTTTGGAAGTCAATATGTCTTTTCCTTTTTAAATGTCTTTTTCCTTAATGTCTTTTTATGTCTTTTTCCAATTTAAAGTTGTTGGTGTCTCTTTCTTTTTAAACATTTTTGTTCTCAGAATGATACATCTTTAAAGTATAATAATATGACTTCAAATGTATTAATTTAAAAATTTACATGAATTAGCAAATTTAAAAATATTTGTGAAATTCAATAGCCTTTTTTTAAATTGGAAAAAATACATTTTTTTTCATTTTAAGACTCAATATTTCAATTAGGATTAGATAAATCAGTTACTACCTAAAAATATTCCATTGCTTACATGGAAGTAAATAACTTATATTTTAGTATGAAAGATATCATTCTAAAAAATAATTTAAGTTTCCGAAAAGTACTTAAATTATTTTTTAAAAGTTTTCGAAAAACAAATTTTACCTGTCGGAGATTCCTTTTTAGCTTTAATTTTAACTTTTTTTTTAAGCGAATCTAACTTCAGTCTTTTATTAGAAGCAGGATCTAAAAATACACCATTTCCTAAGGATTTTAAAATTGTTGAATCTTTACAGTCCGCTTCACCTTCCTCAATTCTTTCAATCTTCACTTCGTCACTCAAATCTCCTAAATAAATAAATGATAGACACACATATCAAAACTTAACTTTAAATATCAACTCTGAATAAAATAAAATAATATCCTCACCATCCCCCCCTGAAGTTGATATAGCAATATCACTATTATTTTCGTCCAAATCTTTTATTCCTTCTTCTAATATTCTTCGTAAAATATTAAACGGAATTTTAAGCATAACATCCTGTTCATTTTCATAAAACAATTCCTCCGTTTCTTCCAGCAAATGCTGATTTTCACTTAATATTGTGGTTAAAGCCTCTCTATCTTTTTTACTTAAAAAAGAATTAAGTTTTGCGCACGTATCTATTGTTTCAAAGTTTATATTATTTTTATTTAATAAATCAGACGATTCTTCTTCCTCTTCAAAAGAATCTGTAATAGGTTTTTTATCTAAAAAAAATTGAAATAACATAATTTAATATATAAAGGATATTATAATTTTCTCAACTCTGAAAAATTTACGTAAAAATTACTGACTACTATACTATTTTATCCGGGGCAAGTATTTGATGAAAGAAATACTTTATTGTTCAAATGTCGGATAAAAAGCGTAAAAAAATCATTCGGTCACTTTTCAAAGCTATCTAATTATTAACCTGATTAGATTCATATTTAACTTACTACATTTTATCTTGATTATCTTGAATATTTAAATTAATATAACAAACCTGATGCAATGACATCATGCCCGTAATGAGTTCGGCAGAACTCAACAGTAACACACTCGGGTTCTTCAAACACACACATACTAGAAATGCAATGCGTCCGGGATATGTTATATATTGATTGCCGATTATCAGACTGTAGTCGCTTCTTAATTTCAGGTTTGTAAGTTCCATTCTTCTGACATCTATAGTAGTGCGTTTTACCACCTTTTGAATTTCTTGGGCCGGTACTAACAATAAAACGCAAATTTTCTTCCTGCTCTGTCATTTTCTTCCAACCAAAAAACTCTACAAATTAAATTAATAAAAAATTATGTATGCTAAATAAATATTCCATTTACAATCCACATTTTATTATGATTCAGTAAAAGAGCATACAAAGATCTGTTAAGCAATCAAACCTGACATTGATTGAAATACATATTTTTCAACTACAATATTAAAACCATGATGTTCAGCTAAATGCCTTCGAAATGGATCTATAAAGGTAAAACTTTGATAACAATCTTTCTCCCTGCATGTTATTGGTAATCTGTGAGCTGGTTCTATTTTATGAATATATTTCAAATGTTTATAAAGAGAGGATCTATGCCCCATAATTTTACAACAAACATGACATTGAAGTCTTGTAGTAGGTTCCATTTTCCTGCAAACAAAACAAAAGTTTTAAGATGCATTCAAATAAAAAAAATTTTCAAGCAGAAAAAATTAATGTAAATTAATACATTAATATCTGATGCAATGAATAATTACTTTTATTTTAAATTAAAATATGAAATACTTAAAAATTTCAAAAATAGCTAAAATTTAAAAGTTACCTATTGCTAGTATGAATTCTTAGATTTGTCAATTTACAATAAAGTAATAAACAAGTTAAGAATAACTTTTTTACTTAAATTTTATTATTAACTGAATCCATAACTTTTAATTAAGTTACTACCACACTTACAATTCTATATCATCTTCCTTTTTAATTTCATCATCAACCAGCAATGTCAATGAATAACCAATATGGTCTTCCATTTCAAAAGATGACCAAAATTCAGATTATAATTTTTGTAAAACTATTAATCCATTAAACTGCTTTACTGCATAACCCAAATTTCAAACTAACTCATCCAGTCAATCATTAAAATCCATTTTATTAGGTCTACTTCATAGTCATTTAAAAAGGAACACTTTCAGTATGTAATGTTTAATAAATGACTTAAATATAGAAATTTATTACTTTCTTCTGCAATTACATCACTTCTAACAAACTCCAAAATATTTTCATCAGAACAGAGCATTTTATTAATTTGAAATGTTTCAATAAGGCAACACTTTTGTGCCAAAAAAAAACTTACTCATGAATTTCTTTCAGTATCACTTTAGAAGAAATAATTTTCTTGTAATATTGCTGTTTCTGGCCAACTATTTAACTTACAAGACTTTCCTTCTTATTAATTACATGACTGTCTTTAAAGTATGTTAAGTACAATACAAACTAAAAAACTTTTTTTTTGCCTAAAATATCTAATTGTAAATTTTCATCTGAAACTAGTTAATTTAATAATAAATATGATCTCCAATAAAAATAACTGATAACAATTTAAATAAGTAAAAAATTATTATTTTTTAAGAAATTATATGAAACCAGTTGAGGTTATAAAATTTGCATATTTAACATACATTTCATCGAAGTTCAGAATTAATAAAAAATTTTGTAAGCATAACTATATAATAAATGTTATTATTTCGAATTAAGTTATACTGTTACTCTTTAAAAACTTCTGATTTCTACTTATACAAAATCCAGATTCAACTCTCATGTAACAATAGTCTTAAGTTTCCATTAAAGCTTTATTAATAGTGATGCCAACGTAAAATAAGACAGTAAACTGGCGGCCAACGTAAAATTGGCGGGAAAATGTTTAACCTTTATAGATTTTTAAAAGTAATCTTTTTTACTAAAAAGATCGAAGCAATTTAAGTGATTATTGTTCTGGAAATCTGATTCAAAAAGTAAAGCTAAATATATCATTTATCACCTTCTTTGGTTGCCCTTTAATTAGATAAATACATTGACCCTTAATCCTGAGTCTATATTCCGAAGCTTTGTTTAATTCTAATGCATGGGAAAGAACCAAATCGAGTAAATACTGAAATTTTTTTTTTTTTTGAAAATGATTTATTTTAAAAAATATTAGAAAATCTACAATAATATGCCCTCTTCATCATAATCATCTTTTCCGGTATTAGCATTTTTTTTTCTAATGGTAGTTTTATAATTAAACATGCATTTTGAGATTTTAACAAGTTGACTGATAATATAAAATATAACTAATATAAAATTAAATATTGATTCATTCAAACAATATGACCAAACTAAGTTTAATGAAATAATACGAATCCTATACTTTTTACTATATCAGATGATAAAATTCATAAAGAATTACATCATAATATTGATAGTATTTAAGAATTGGCAATTATTTTTACTAAAGTTTACGTAAATAAGTACCTGAATAAGCAATAACTTTCTTATTGCAAAGATTTTTCCCAAACTCCCTTATCCTGAAAATTTAGCAAGTACACCATCAATTAAAATGTATTTAAATTCAGATGAAAAAAAACTATTTTTTCCTTTATATTTAACTTCATCTCGTTTTTCTTCATTATTTTTGTTGTTATTATTTTATTTTCTTCAGTCCTGATTGTATAACGGCACTTTCTTCGGGAAAAGCATCTCTTAGATTGAACCATTTATAAAAATTCAAATTTAAAATGTCAACAATTGCTTTCTTTCGAATTGTATAAAAATGAGGCATCCATCGATTCATTTCACGTTCTAGCCCAAAATATATTCTTTGTAATTGTCCACTTTATAATCCAAGCCAGCTATGACTTGTGACTTTCAACACTTCACCTTTTTCCTTTGTCAGCTATTGTGAAAGGTGGGAATTAAATCCTGCAGCCAATTATTTAAAAAAATCCATACTTAACGCCTAAAATATATAGCAGTGCTCCAAATGAGTCACGTACAAATCCTGCTTAATTTGAACTTTTATGAAGTACGGTCAAATAAAACCGTGATTGATTTTTTTTTCTAAATCCATGCATATCCTGTAATATTCGCTTAATCTCTCTCAGATTTAGTTAAAGCTATTTATGTCAGCTCAAATTGGTCCCAATTTTACTTCATACCGAGATCATAGTCTCGCAATAGAATCGACATCATTCAATTAAGTGGCGTCAGTGAAAGGTTTCTACTTAGTTAAATATTTTATTTTTTGATTTAATACTTCCTCATTTTCATTTTGCTTTTTTGCTTTCCTGAAGACACCGGCGAATGTAAAAGTAAACGAAACATTAAGAAAATATTTACAGCATATGCCTTTATATAATTTTTTCTTCGGTGCAGTCTAATGAATTCAGAAAGTAACACCAACATTACTATTCGGAAATCCACAAGGATTGAAATATATGTATTTGTTTATTGTTATGTAAATTAATTATTATTATTTCGTAAAATTTCATCTTCCTTTGCATAACAAATTGTATTAATAGAAATTGGTAAGATTATTTTACTTATATTATTTGACTGAAAATCAAAAACGTAACTTCACAAATTTAATAAGAAAGAGAAATTTTTTCGATTTTCATTAGCGAGAAACAATTTATAATTGATTATAATTCAATAGATGGAATACATTTCTCAATTCTAGCCATTATTACTACAACAAGAGAATTATTATTTAAAATTTTGTGGAGGAAAAATATATATATTCTTGCTGTATTATGTAAATTTGTCTAAAAATATTCAAAGTAATAAATTAAAAGTTATAAATGTACAAAATCTGAAAATCAAAGACTGAATAGATTGTAATTTAGTTTAATGAATCGGAAATTTTTATTAAAAAAAAAAAAAGTTGGCTTAACAAAAAAATTTAATATATTTTATTTCTTACCATTTCAAAATAACTCCAAATTAAAGCTTCCTATATAATTCCCGAAGGTTTTCCTTCATATGACAATCTTTTATCGATTCCTATCATCAAATAGTTGTTAGTTTAAAATTTAATTATAACGAAATGTTTCAGCGTAATAAAGATCCTCTTATATGATTGCTCATGGACAATTTTTTTTTTTTTTAATATGAAGAAGATAAACTACACACTGAAAAGGCACAAAAGCCTCAAAGCAAGGCTCAGGTTTTCTTATTTCAGAGTCTGCTTAACGCTGGCAAATTACTTCGACTGCACTGCACATTTAGTCCGTAAGGGATGGCACCTAAGAAAATCAATTGCAAAACCTTCAACCTCTTTCAAATACATTTTCGTTATTAATTTTGGATTTAAAATAATGCCGCCTGTGTCATTATCGATATAAGCCGTTCGAAATGACATTATTATCTTGACAATCCATACGATATTCAGTGAATAAACAATAAAAATTTCAATTTTCCCGAACATGCAATCGTAATATTATAAAAAATTGTTGCGATTGCATAAAATATAAAAATAATGTGTAAAAATTTATATAATTTAGCACTGGATCCTTTTCCTTTTTTCAGCCTTTCTCTAGAGATTTTTAACTGAATTTTTTAAAATTTGGAATTTGGTCCTTTCAAAAAATCTTTCCTCTAAATCTTCGGCTCTATTTAAAGCTTGTGCTTATTTCATTTTTATTTCCATTATGTGATTGGACCTGATAAAATTATCTACTTTTTCGATTGCTTGTAGATCCTTTCCTAAGATGTAAATCGGTGAGAGGCCACGACAGGGTTCGATGAAAGGATTCATTTGCACCCGCATAAGACGGATTACGATCATTGTTCTTTTATATATGGAAAACATAAGATCTTGAATGTCTAAAGCTTCACAAGTCTTCGCCACTTTTTTTATCCCATTGCTATAGTAGTTATCCTCAGCTTTTTGATTCCATAAATAATTAGTCAAGCCTTTCATATGATACTGATAGTTAGTGAAATTTATATTCCAACTAATAAACCAAGAAACAAAACAATCTTGAACAAATATAGTATAAATGGTTCCCAGGCTCGGCAATAATCTTTGTATTAATAAAATTTTATACCTACATTCAAAAAAAAAAAAGAATAATTGCGAAAAATTAATGGGATACATAGTGTAACACAATTAAATATATGCAAGTCGGATTTTCAAGTCTAGATATGCCGATTGTTAAATCCAGCCATCAGATGATAGTTCGTACTCTGAATTTACACCTGGATTGACAGTGGCATTAATTTCAGAATGAATTTTTAAACCAAGTACTTAATAACACCATCATTGTAATAATGAATAAAATTAAGACGGAATTACTTATCTTTATTTCTTGATATTGACGGAAAAGGAAAAAAACGGGGTATAAGCTTATTCTTATTAAAGAATGGAAATACACAACGAAGTCATCGACTTTAAATTCAAAGTCTTTTGAAAGTATATATATATATATGAACTGCACGTGTGATATAAACATTATAAAATCAATCAAGAAAGAGGTCATTAAATAATGTCATGCCGTTGAAAAAGGGTGAGTAACGGGAATTTCCTTGTCGTTATAATATGAAATATGCATTCTTATATAGAAATCAATGTAGTCAAACGTGTCCAGTCCTAATAGTGCATACTTGATATATTTTCTAGATAATCCAAAATGCCAAGAGCAACAGCCAAACCATAGCACTGAGAATAATTGTAATCGTATGAATTATTTTCAATTTATTAACTTTGAACTTTGTTAATCGACTTGGGCCGAAGAAATATCCAAGATAAGCAATTCAAAAATCACAATCTACAGAAAGGTTTCATATAAAAATCGTTTTTCGCCTTTAAGAAAAAACATTACCAATTTTTGAAAATGATAACTGAGCTTTTCGAAATAGTTTTGGGTCAAGTAATTTTATGACACCAACGAAATGTTGAAATACTTGTGAATGACAATCAAATGTAGGTATTCCAAATGGCATTTAATTCAAATATGTTATTATTGGAAAAGTGTCACCCGATCCATATAATATTGGCTGACTTCAAACGTCGATACAATCTCAAAAAAAAGAAAATTAAGTCCAATTTTTATAAATAACGTAAACTTTCATGGTCTGAGACCCACAAGTAATTGATATAGAATTTGATAGTAAAGCAAGACTGTCGCTTTTTTCAAAAAAAGATTATACAAAATTTTTATTTCCTGACTTAAATACAGCACATTTTAATCACTTTGAATATTAAAACTTTATTAACTTCATTTTCTAGCTTCATCGGAGCATCCTAAAATATTGTTCTCTCTTGGATTCGGTATCTCTACAATCATAATATCATTGAAAATTTAAAGTATACATAATTCTTTTCTTGATACGTTCAGAAATTAGTCTACTATCCGTGGAATTTACCACTAAATTAAGCAAACTTTTCTGCTTAACTTCGCCGATATTTGCGACATGTGCATTACATTCTCCAAATATAGATAATGACAAAAAACTGATAAAACCATCAACCACGACAATGTAATAATGCTGGAGTAAGTAATAAACATTGGACTAGGTTTTGGAACATTCATGAGAAATTTTCTTAATTATGCTAAACTTCATATTCGCGATATTTATCACCGTAGGTTACATTGTTCCAACTTATTTGATCCTGCAAGCATAAAGCATATATTTTGCATCAGCTAAATGAATAATTACTGCTTACCAGTAAATCACAAGACAATGAAAAAAAAATGTCATCATTATGCGAACGATAACTCGTCCTTTTGTGATGCTGCACCATTTTGTAAAAAAATACATACATAGTTTTAATACACATAGTGATATGCTTAAACCTAAGTATCTTTGAGTTGTTTTTTTACTTCCAAGATAAAAAACAAAAATCTGAAGAGGTAGAGGTGATATAATGTCTGCACGCAAACCAGAATTTTTCAGTTTACACCGAAATATAACTGTGGAATGATCTGTCAAAGTGTTTCTTTTTTTTTAACAGCAGCAGAGAGCTGCCACAAAAATATCAATTATATACGAAGGAGTATGAATACAGAAATATCGAACAGCTATATTGGAAGAATATGGCACCATACAACAAAAACCGGATACAAAATAAACTGAATATTAACGTTCTACTTTCCCAGAGTTTTATAAAAGGACAACGAGGATCAATAACCCAGGGTGATTAGTTTTAAAGCACATGAAGTCTGTCAAAATGTCAATGTCTTCGCCAAGATTTATTAGCTGCAAACTGAGCGAGATGTGCTCGATATATATTCACTGTTTAACTTCGATTTCGCCACTTGCAACAATTTTCCATCAAAGTTTTCTATGGTAATGATGGAATAACTGTCACGTGCTAAAGAAACTTTGCCAATCTGGGTTTTAATTCTCCAATTCTATGACAATGTTTTCAATAATAACTCTATCTAGCTTTACGTTCGTTCTTTAAGATAGTTCTTTGTTGTTTCCATTTTAGGGGACCGTCATTGCTATTCGGAGATGAAGCCCAGTTTGCTCCATATTAAATTTCGATTTTCGGTATATTAATTACATATATATATAATATGTTAATTGATAATATCAGAATATAACTGAATAAAATATAATTTTAATTATCTGAAAAAAATCTTTAGCAAACAATTCAGGTTCTAAACCACCTCTTCCTTAGGTCCAAATCGAGCGGAATTCATCTAATGTTTTAACTTCCAAAGGCTCATTATCAGTCATATTGTTAATAAAGATTTTCAGCTCTGTTTTTTGATTCCAGATTTCAATAAAAGGCCTGAGAATTTTATTACAAAAAAAATATTAAAATTTTTTATCACCAGTGCATTTAAATATAATTATCTTATTATCATACTTATAATACATAGAATTGTTTTTGCTATAGAGTTGCAATGTGTTTCATTTCAAGCAAGAACACTTAACTATTACAAAGAAAATGTTCATTTTATCTGGGGGTATTCAGCGAAATTTAGTACAAATTTCTAGTTCTGCCTCAGATTTCAATCTTTAAAAAATGCATATAACTGCATGGGTCAAAATTATTCATACACAAATAACATGATATAATTTACTAAAAGCAATATTTTGATATTCTGATTCGGAGTTGTAAGCTGTGAAGCATATACATATGATAAATTTTGAAAATTCGATTCAGAAATATGTAAATCTGTAAATACTTGTTGTAAATCTGATTTTTGTCATTTAGGGCTTTCTATAAATGAGATTTTCAACAGAAATGAATAACTTTTAATTTCTCCTAAAAATAATATGTTAAAAATAGTAATGTTTTTCATTTCTAGAATATAATTTTAGGAATCGCCCAAGAGAAAAATATTTACATAAAAGATTTTATCTTACAACGCATATTGATGAATGATCCTGCTAAAAATGACTAATCTTTTCAGTTTATTTTAGGTCTGAATAATTTCTTTTAATCTGAAGTTTATTCAATAATATAACGGTGATAGTACTATTTCCTACATATTAAACTTCAATATCAATTTGCTTTTTGAGAAAAGTGTATCTTTTGTAATTTTTACTTTATTGAAAGACATTAAACAAGATTTATCATTATTTTATAAACATTGTCTTCAACCAATTCCCATGTTTTAAGCAATTACACTGATTATAGCTTCTTTTATTTCCCAAATTCAATATGGCGGTCCTAAATCATTTTCTGAAAGTTAGTTATTTCATGATTTACCCTTATTATGAGATGCGCTTATTCTATTGTTTTCTTTATTCCATTTATACTTCATAAAATTCACTCATTTAATTTTTTCTGTTCTCTATTTGTTCCAGGTCTATAAGGTAAAATATAATTGTTCCGGAATGTTATCTTCAATAAAAACCTTTATATATACATGATATTGGAAATTTTTAGTTAAAACAAAATAAATATGGATAAAGAATAAAGGGCTATTATTTTACGATAGAATTCATGCGACTTTTGATTAAATAGGAGCATGAAATCTTGTATGTTCCTAAAAGACATTAGTTTTAGTGAAAAAACCGAAAGAAATATTTTTGAAACGAATTACATGAAAACGGATATACATTAATTCGAGTTTCGATATCTCGAAAAAATATAAAAAATCAACTTAAAATATGAATTTTCTTGTTTTCGTTGACATTTCATTGCGTTTATTGTTAACAAAACAAAAAATATAGTAACGATTTACTTTCCAAGACAAATTATAATCCTTTTATAGACAAAAGGTTTTATATTTACTATCTCGAAATATGCCGAAATGAGGACATTTTTAAACACACTTCAATCCTCATATTTACCGCGAAAGTTATGCTGTACTAAAACTGTTTTTAGTACGTTTTATTTACATTTGCTAATACAGTCCTTTTTGAAAATGCCAAAAAGAAAGGTTAGTATTACGATTTCATATAATTCAAAAATTTATTCAATTTGCGTATTTTATATCACTTAATTTTTACTAAGCTTACATTACAAGTTCAGATAAATGTTATGTTCCAATGTGATTCTACTTACTATGAACTTTTTTTTTTTCCTCATCAAAAATTATATTAGTTTAATTATTTAAATTAGCTGTGCCAACTAATGAATTAGTGATTTTTAATGCCGATTAATATAAGTTCAATTTTTCAGGCAAAGCAAACATCCTTAAAAAGTTTTTGCACTTCAAAGACTGACGAAAGCAAAAATCAAGATGAAAGTAATAATTCCGATACTGAAATTGAAGATAAAAAAATAAGTGATCTGGGGCCAAAGAGACCGAAACTGATTGGTGTAAATAAGGCCAAAAATCTGAAGAATGAAAGTTTAAAAAAAGAAAAAACTGAGTCTAAACCTATGAATAAAACAGAAACCGATTATAGTGATTTCAATTTTAATTGTGAAAACAAATCTCCAGAAGGTAAAAACTGGAATTTTAAAATTTCATCTTGGAACATAGTGTCCCTTAAAGCAGTGACAAATAAGAATGGAATGGAGTTTTTGATTAGAGAATCCCCAGACATTATGTGCTTCCAGGAAACAAAATGCAGTGAGAAAAAAGTTCCAGAGGAAGCAAAAGTAGCTGGCTACCATAGATATTTTGCTTCAGGTAAATTAGAAATCACTTAAAAATTAAACTTTTATTGTGCATAATTTCAAAAATTGTTTCGTGATTGACAAAACTTTTAAATTTATTTTTCATCATTTTATGTGTACATTAACAAATTGCTTTGCTTAACAAATTTGCTAACAAAATGCTGCATTTTTTGTTCATTTGAAAATAAGATGTTAGTCTGTAAAAAAATATTCTCAACATATACATATATTCTCTTTCTAATTTCCAATAGAACAATATGTTTCATAGTGTAAAACACATTAGTTTTCTGCACGATGTAATTTTAAGGAAAAGTTGTCTATAAATATATTAGATACATATTTTTCCAATACTTTTTGAAGTTATTTTAGAATGAATCAATAAATTTTAGTATTTTTAAGATTATTGATTACAATAATAACTTTACAATAATATTCTTATAAAATGATTTAAAATGTGACTGCAGATAGATTTTAATACAATTTTCATATACAGTTATTAAAATTCAGTAATCATTATTTATGATTATATATGTTCTTGTCCTCATCAGGTGAAAAAGAAGGTTATGCAGGAGTTGCTCTATATTCAAAAAAAAAACCGATTACAGTTGACTTTGGTATTGGAGATAAAGAGCATGATGCTGAAGGAAGGGTTATTACTGCTGAGTATGAAAAATTTTATCTTGTTACTGCTTATGTGCCAAATGCAGGTAATACAATAAATGTAATAGTTTTATGTTTTTTATTTTAAGTTATTATTACTTTTATTCAGAGTGAAAAAAGAAAACAGAATACATTTTTAATAAAAAGATATAACTTCTTAATGTGAGTGTTTTTAAATGAATCTGTATTTTCAAAATAGGTCGTGGGCTGGTGACACTTCCAAAAAGAATGAAATGGGATCCTGCCTTTAGATCTTACATCAAAAAACTGGACAAGGTTAAGCCTGTTATAATATGTGGTGATATGAATGTTGCACATAATGAAATAGATCTGAAAAACCCAACTACAAACACACGTTCAGCTGGCTTTACAAGAGAAGAAAGAGATGGTTTTACTGCTTTATTAAATGAAGGTTTTATTGACACTTTTAGATATCTTTACCCAGATAAGGTTGGGGCATATACTTACTGGAATTATATAGGAAATGCTAGGAGTCGGAATGCTGGCTGGTAAGTAAAAGTAATTTTGAATTTTTTAAGTAATTATAATGCTTATGTTGCCATTTAAACAGTACCAGAATTAATAACAGAATGATAATAATAAATAACAAAAATTTTATTTTAGGAGGCTCGATTATTTTATCATATCGGAACGATTTATGAACACCGTATGTGACAATGTAATTCGTAACGAAGTTTACGGGAGTGATCACTGTCCTATCACGTTATTTTTAAGCCTATAATCATCTGTTATGTTAAAAACTTTTATTGTTAATTCATAAAATTATTTTCGTCATCGATAAATTGCTTTTTTTTGCGATTTTTTTAAACAGATATTATTTTTTTCAACCATTGCATAATTTACAAAAAATTTTAGATTTTTAAAAAGCGTAGATGTAGACAGAAACTTAGAAAATCTAAAAGTCTCTTTTCAATTAATATTTTTACAAATTATTAATTTAGAGTGAGCGAATAATTGATTTTTATGAACTGTGCCCACAATAATATTTTGTGTTTTCTCTAACGATTTTGATTTATTCAAACAAATTTATTTGGTTATTATAAATTTTTTCCGATATTTTACGATTGTAATTTTGGTTTTTTTAAAATATTCCTTTAAAAGTTCAAAACAAATTATTTAGATCCAAATAATTTTTATCTGCTGCATTGAATTTCTCTACTTGATACTCTTTCCCTCCATATTCATTTTTTCTGAGAATATAGTATTGTAATATCAACTTTTTAAGACTTGGAAGTGCTATTTTACCCTAAAATTTTTCCATGAGAAAAATTTGCATAATAGGATTTGGAAGTACGAGATCATAAATTATTTCCTATGGAAAGATAGAAATGTTTCTTTATGTTTTGGCTGAAGTCTTCTGTGGTTTTGGAAGTCTCCTTATCACCTTGCATCGACACGATAGGCATTCGGTTAAACCTTTGAAAGAGCAAAAATGAAATCGGGCCTGCAAAGCAGTCGCAGTTAGATTTTTGCACAAAATGTTTGTAACAAAGCTTTTCAGATTTGTGCCTTCGGTCGACATAGAAATCTGTAAGCTATTGTAAAAGGATCTTCAGTAACGACATAAGAAACTAGCTATGGTTCCAGAGATAACAATTAGGAAGACGAAATGAAGTGGAAAGGAATAGTTTTTGGAGTCCATCTTCTCCAAATCAAAACGCACCATCTCATTTTTGTGATTAGTTTTCAATATTAATGATTTTTGTCCAGTTTAATAGTTCTTGCACTTTAAAAATTTGTATGTTTAAGAAAGAACATTTTAAAGTATATTTATTGACTATCGAATTAATTTTAAAAATTGTCGAATAATATGGTAACAAAGTTTGCTAAATTTGCCTCTTCTAGTTGGTTGTCATTAGGAAAGTGGACAATTTTTTATTTTTTTCTTATTTCATTAAAAATGCTTAATTACTAAGAAAAAACTTCTTTCCCAATGGATAGCCTACTTTCTTTTGGGTGGTATGTAGTTATAAAAAATTTGTAAACCCTGCTGTTGACCGACTTGTCATTAATTTCTTATTTATATAATTTGAAATAATTTTTATTTTTTAAAAAATTTTATTTGATATTAACTAAAAAGTTACGATAAAAGTAAAATAATAATGAATTTTATAAACACTTATTTGAAATATTCCGTAGCAATGATGTCAATTTAATCGTAATCATTCTGTGAAGCAGTTTTTTTCCTATATTAGTAAGTTTATAATTTAAGCATTTGTATAAAAAATATTCCGACTTAATATTATTCATTAATTTAAATATATTTATTTTTATCTATTGCTGTCGAAGTGTCCTGTGACACTTAATTTATAACATTCTTCAGAAATTGGATTCACTTTTAATTTTGTAGCCACAATTTTAGGAATCCATAAATAAAAACTATAATAATTGATTAATTTACATATTCTGTTGTTTAAAAGTTTAAGAAATACTTTTATTAAAAATCGAATATGCCTCTTACTTGTTCAAACAATTTCGTAAAACTCTTATCTTTTATTAGGTATGTTTGAGTATTGTTATTTTATTAATAATTTTAATATAGAAAAATTGTCGAAACATTGTAAAAAAAATAATATATCAACTTTGTATAAAAATTGATTTTAAATCAGATTTTCCAGTATTACAGCTTTAGAAATAATCTTAGTCTTAATAAACACATACCTAGGCAAGGATTTTGACAAAGAAAGCACTTTTCTGACTTCCAGTATTCAAGAACAAAATGGGAAAGCTTTATCATCCGCATGATAATTAAAATTTTTAAATCCAAAATCGGAAATATTGCGTTAGGCACAAGAAGAAAAAAGTATGAGGCTGGGTTTTGAATAATGAAATAATAAAAGCCTTTTTGAAAAGACTCTTTTCTTTTAAACATTAATCTTTTTTTCAATATTAGAAGGCAAGTTTTTCTTTAAGCATGAACACATTTTTTAAACGAACCTTTTTTTGCTCTTGCATTTCATCATCATTTATCTTCCAGAAAATTAATTAGCATCTAAGAAGTTTTAAAAATTACAGTCGTGAGTAATTTTATATTACTCTTAAATAGCTTTTAATAAATCTTAAATAGCAGGAGTTAAGGAGTGTCAAAATGTTTCTTCATAGGCCTACGAGGAAGGATAATATTTGTGCTGCATCGCAAAACAATTATTGAATATTTTACACTAACTTTATTCGTTAGTTATTCGATGTTCGATATATTACAATCTGTGATATCGTTGATTTGTTCCATTCAATGGATAATGTATTTTTCAATATTTGTATACTCTGCAGAGAATCGGAAAATCGACTAAAAGTTTAAGTTTATTTTCTCGAGTTTAAATATTAATCAAACTTTTGATAAAACTTAATCGAACTTTTGATAAAATACAATTTTTCAAAATGATTAAACTTTCAAACAAATGAGCAAGGTGTAAAATTTAAAAACTTCATAAAAGTTAAACAATGAGCTTAAAAAAAATTAAATGGATTTCTATTTAAGAGAAAACGATTTCTATATTATTGGGATTGTGAAAATTTATTTCAAGGTATTCAAAAGGTGAAAAAAAACAAAATAAATATTTTTGTGATAGCGATACTTGCAATCACCATGTAAGTACCACTGAAAAAAATATCAGAAAAAAATCTGCTAAATATTATTTTTAAAATTAAGAATTTCTCCATTTAATGATTAAAATATAATGTTTTTGTCATTTTGAATATGCCGAGTAGATTTTATTTTTTGAATAAAGTGTTTTTAATATAAGATAAATTTGTTAATATTGTTACTGATATTTGCTTGTTGATATTTTAAGATAAAATTGTCAATTCATAAGGACATTGTCAAGTTCAGTTTCTTTTTTCTGCGTTCCATCCTGTGAATTTCCTCTTGAACTATATAACTTTTATTTTCTTTTTCTAAAATTAAACTTTCGTAGGAATAGGCTCAACAGTATCTAATGCTTTTAATTTAAGAAGCACTAAAGTAGCGGAGTATACTTAAATAATTGTGAGTCATTAATATTTTAGAGTCTAAATTTACAATGTGGCATCTAAATGATTCTCTAAAAGAATGGAAATTTTCTTTCCAAGTTCGCCATTCTTCCTGCAATTTACTTTCGAAAGTTTCCTTGTAAAATTTATTGGTTCCCTTTTGCTTTTGAATATTTGACAGTTGCACCCGAAAAGTTTTTCAAAAGGTTCTCGTTTTCTTATTGGCAGTTTTCGCAGTGCACCTCTTTTCCAAATCTATGTTTCATTACATGTAGCTCCAACAGAATCGACGTGTTGTTTCCTTTTTTTCTTAAAGTTCTCACAATTTTCTCTTATTCCTCAAGTTCGTGATTTAATATAAAAACGATCTTTAGTTGAATTTTTTTTAATTGCGAAAAAATAATATGCAAAGCTTGTGCTTTCCAGGCTTTTTGGTACATATATAATAGATGTAAGTACATCTCATCATTTGATTCTCACTTAGTGCCTATGTGACTATATTTTTGATGCGATCTAAGGAATGCATGAAGTATGTTTTTGTAGTCTCTTGTCTTTATGTATAAAAGATTCATCAGGCATTCATAACAAATGATAATTAGCGCTAAAATTCTTATAAGGTTAATCAAATTCAACATATTTTTTTAATTTTACGCGGGAATACAAACTTTTTATTTTAAATCGAATTTTACATTTAATTCAAAATTTTTTCATTAACATTTTTCTTTTCATTAAGAGATGCTTCAAATTTTGTCTTTATTGATTTTAACCTAGATTGAATTATCTGCGATATTTATATATATTTGCATATATATTTATATTCATAGATATCTATAATATGTACATTATATGAAATTTAACTGTTTGATGATAAAATTCAGTAAAATTTTAAAATTTTCAGTAAAAATTTAGTAAAATGATTATTTCCAAAAAAAGAATAACAATATCTTCTATTCTGAAACTGAAGGTAAACATCTCAGACTGAAAATTTTTCTAACAATACAAATTACGATCCGGAAATAAAAACAAATATGAATTAAAAACTTATAAAAAACATATCTTCTAAAATTTACAGAAAATTCCTATTTTGAAAGTGGATTCGATATTTTGAATATAAAAAAAAAAATATTCTCTCTAAAAGTATCGTGTAGGTGATACTAACAAATCCACATCAAATGTACTATCCTAGGATTACAGAGTTAAAACGCACGAGTTTCAAACATGGGAAGGTTTATTTTGTTTCTGATGATAATGAGGTTTATTTTAAAACCATAGTAGAAAGACTAAATTAAGTTATTTATGAAGAATGGAGCTTTTTAAGTTGGGCAGTGGCAATAATGTTTTGGATTACTTATAAATTTATTTTTTAACTAATAACTTGAACAAAACTGAAAACGCTGATATTAATTGCAGAGTAAGAAATGTCTTCTGTGAACATGGAAATTTTAAGATCTATACAACAAGATTTTGTGTAACTGATTATCAGATTTGCGATGATTGTCACAAAAAGGAAGTGAGAAATGTCCAGCACTATTCACAAGCTGTGTGAGTGCCAGGTAGGCCAACATTTTCAAAGCACTGTAAGATTGATGCTGAAATCTTATGCATTTTAGGAAACAGCTTAAAATACGAGAGCTTCTTAAATTTTGTTTGAAAAGTAGAAAAAGGCAAAAATTTATCATTTTATCGTTTTATACGATACATAGATGCAGTACTAAATTTAATTTAAAAACCATTTTCTTCTTTTTCACCTCGATAGTTATGAACCTGCTTAGTCTAACAGCTTAAACAGCAGTCGCATTCGATTGTACATGCTTTACGAAAGAAATATAAATAAATTTTAAACTGAAGTACAATATTATCGGTCTGCTTGGACTTTAAAAATTGCCTATCCAAGTTATGTGCAGCTCATTAGGAAGGCTTAGAAGGCTTTTGAAGATGAAAATTTAGTTTGTAATATCGGCTGTTAGCGATGGAATCGTTTTCTAAAATGAGATGCAATTTAGAATTTCTCTTCAAGAAAAATTTCCCGATGAGCTCCAGCTTAATATCAATTAATTTTACCGAAGTTATGTTACCAGCAACTATGCATATATTGTTACAATCAGAGCGCAATTAAATTCTGTCGCACAGAATAAGTTATTGCCCTGGTTATTTTTTTTAAATTAAAAATACTTCTGTATTTGTTACTTTTATACATTCTTTTATATTTATATTTTTATATATGCTATTCATATGAATTCATTGACAAAACTATAAAATGCTACTGTAAAATATATTCATAGTTGCTGGTAAGATAACTTCGGTAAGATTAGTTGATATCTAAGCTGCAGCACATTTGGAGATTTTTCTTGAAAAGAAATTCCAAATTGCATCTCATTTTAGAAAACGATTCCATCGCTAATCGCTGACATTACAATCCCTAAAACGTTAAAAATTATTTGAAAGTGATTAATCTAATACTTTCTAAAAGAAAATTCATGAAAGGTCTATAAATTTTTTCTTAACTCTGCATCTCCGTTTAACAATATTTAATTAAATTCTTTCTTAATTCAGCTAAGTCATTTATTACAATTTTCATTTCCATTTTGCATTACTGTTTAAATTAGTATAATTGTTAAATAGAAATATGACTTTTGGATGATTTGAATTAGAAGGCTGAAATAGTCCTAAACATTCTTTTTACGTTACTATTATAAACGATTTTTTGATATTTTTTTATTATAAAAGGAGATTATGCTCAGCATGGCAATTAAAACCTAATTAAAAATTTGTTTTTGGACTCTGTTTATATTTTTTATAACTTCCTTGAATGAAATTCTATTTTATTCTATTAGAATTATATGACTATTATAATTTCGTAGTGTCAGCTTAAAAATCGTAAATCTTGTTAATACAACTCTGCATCAGATATGGTTTAATTTCAAAATTTAATTTTTTGGAAATAAAAATTCATAAAATGAAAAATATACTTTCAATCTTATACTTTTGAGTGGTGGTAATACTAATCCAGTCATGAAAAATTTTTATAGAATTTTTTCATTCTTATTTTAAAGAGGAACCAAGTAATGGAAAACATCGATTAAAAACACAGTCATAAATAAAGACTTGAAAATAATTTTTTTTTTTAACGCAATGTAATTGATAAAGATATTTCATTTAGGTTCAAGCATTCAGACGTAAAAAGGTGAAAAAAATCCTCTGTGAATTGTAAAATAAAATGTAATGTATCGCAGTGTAATAAATTACTGAACATCATTTTGATGTTTGGAATTTAAGATTGAAAGCCGAAAAATTCGAACTGATTTTGACATTTTCGACCCTGATTCCATACTTTTTTGTTTCTTATCTTATCGAATATTTTTTTAGCTTAATAAAAAAGAAACATCGGTATCTAGCACAAATATGGTAGATGCGATGCTTTTTGTTTAGAAATCTTTCAGTCTACAGAATTAGATCCTTGACTATGTACAATCGGTGAGTTTTTCGTTGGAAAAAAAGAAAAAACAATTTTTAGTGACTCAAAATCTTTGGTGTTTCTCGTACGATAAAAATGCTTGGCTAAATCTTCATGCTGAGAACACTTTCCCGCAGCTTTCAATCTTGCCGCGTAGAAAATTCAACGTCAAAAGCTGTTGGCATTAGAATGGGGATTTCAGAATAATCACAGCATATGTATAAACTTTAGTGTCACGGAAAATATCTTTCTCGCCTTTACACTTTCGATTAAGTAACATTACATGATGCAATTATACTTGATTTTATTCTTCAGAACGTGATGATCAGCTCTTTATGTCCGAAATAAATGCAATTGCTGATATTATAATTCATCTGGGAAATGAAAAGAAACTTTTCAGTTTATGTAAATAAAAAATCGGAGACCTCTTCAAATTCACTTTTCATTTTTGATTGAAATGGTTCTCGTTGATGTTCTCCAATTCTGCCTTTTTGTATGTGTCTTTTGGATAACTTATTGTATGTGCAAAATTATTAATTCATAAGAGCAGGACACTAAAGTTTTTTATATGAAAAACTTTATCATATGGTATATTGATCACTATATGTCCTAAAACATACAAATTGCTGCTCAAGGTTATGCATAATTAATTATCAACTTGTATAATTATAAGAATTACATATTTGGAGCACGGAAAATAAACATATACTTAAAAGTTTTATATGTTTTATGAAAGAAAGAAAATTTCACAGCCGATACAGTTTGCCACATTTTCCTAAAAATAAGACTTAAAAAATGTTTGATTGTAAAAATTAGATTAAAAATCGAAGTAGACATGCAATTGTCATTTTTAAATAATACTTCCAAAACTTTTGGCGCTCATCAGTAATAATGAAAATAATTTCCGAGAGTTTTTATGTGACAAACTCAAAAATATTTGAGTTTCATTAATCTGACTTTCTTGTCATAATCTGAAATTTAATCAAACTGTCATAAGCAAATGTAATCGAAATTTTATTACTTATTCTAATCTTAATTAAAATCGTTTTTAATATTTTTTTCCTTTTTCTAACTTCATTAAATTTATTATGCAAAATAACAATTTTCGCAAATTTATGAAATTATACTAAGACTTATAATTTTTTAACAAATAACAATAAATACCTAAGTTAATCAAAGCCTCAAAAAACGAAATTTCCATTTCTATTTTTAAAAAAAACGATTTATTAAAATCATAAGTAAAATGTTCAGATCATATAATGTAAAAATTATTGTAAAATTCTATTTTATATATTTTTAATTTGATACAGATAATTCGTATTAATGACAGTAACCAAAAGCTCACTCTATTGGAATTATCTATCACATATTACATTTTCACTTATCTGGGAAAAAAACCATTGTGGAATAATTTCGTTTGAAACCAAATGTTTTTATTTTTCCTGAATATCTGATCTAATGGCATTAGGTAAGTACATGAATATAGAAGTAAGCGTAGTCATACGGATGAAAAAAACTAGAAAATGTGGATACAAAAGTTTCTTTGCTTAAATAGAGCTGATAGTGAAAAAGCGAAACAATAACTTGGTGTGAATAGTATGGAAAAATATGAATGAGATGCAAATTAGTTAAAACATGAAAATTAACCAAGTTAATCAAGAATATCTAAAACCGATTTTACGTTCTAAATCACTGAAATGAATTGAATTTTGAAATTATTTCATCAATTCAAATCACGAATGAATCCGATTTCTTTCACAAATCACTGACAAAATACAGTACTAGAACAAAGGGGACATTTCTTTACAATTTCGCATTATGTTATATTCATTTCAGAATTTATGAGTTAAATTTTTTCATGAAATAGTTAAACAGTAATAAATAAATTTCAGTAGAACCTAATGAAATGTGGAATAAATATTATTTGTTCATTTTGTGTTTCAGAAGAGAAATGTTACAAATCGCTATTAAAAAAAGATTGTCAAGGTGTTCTAGAAACTTTTGATCTTATTTTACCGCCATTGATCAAACCTCAAATAGGAACTAACCTTAATAGTAAGTTAAAACGACAATATCATACGAAAGAATAACATTCATAATATAAAGAAAAAGTTACTTTCTTTGATATGTATATATAAAAATATGTATATATATACAAATATAATGATAATAATGATAAATATGCAGCGGAAAATTACTTTTTTTTTTGAAAAATCTACTTAGTTAATAAAAAAACATTAAGCAATTTTTATTTTCATGCTGTTAATTTTGTCGAAGGCTCAAAAACATGCAGCAAATGCACTTTATATTCCATTTTTATTGCTTAAATATATATTTTAGTCACATAAATCATGACTAAACAATATTAACTTATAAAAAATCGAAAATTTTCTCCATAATAAAAAACATTTTGTTGCAAATTTTTTAAAGAAATTATATTTCACCACTTATAATAGCAATTTCTTTTAATAACACTAGACCGAAATTGTAATTTTCTTTGATAAGACACGAAAATATCTAACTTTGTGTATATTCGTTACAGTTTTTTACTTTCATGCATGCTTCTTGTACTTTCACGAACTTCATTTTCTGCCTTCTTCAATGAAACCGACGAGAATAAACGTCAAAATCAGTTTATTTCTTTATTTTTCTGTATTCTTATTCTTTCTATATTCTTATTATATTCTTCTAAATATCAATAATCCTTCAAATGTTTTTTTCGTTTTTACTGAACAAATGAATTGTGAAACGATTAATTTTTTAATATATATTTTTAACCGAAGTTTTCATTCTAAAAGAAAATTAACTGCCTATAAGACTAATAGAATTTTCATATGAATGCGAAATATTTCAGATGAGAGCATTAAAAATATTATGGGTCTTTTTATATTTTACAATTTCAATTTTTTTTCATGTATATAATTTTTTGAACATATTTGCTTGCAGATTACCCTTGGAAACGACATTTTGTCGCCGCAATCATCATTTTAATAATAATAGTCATAATTATCGCCATCGGAATTACAATTCTATTGTGTAATAGAGCAAATCTTATTGACTATAATGAGCTTGAAGATGGTCTTAAGATTTATGTTGGAGAGAGACCAACAAATGACGACAAAGATCAGAGACTGAAAATTAACTATGATTTTCGCAAAGATATACAGCATATTTACCACAGCATCATTCGTCAAAAAAAGCCAAAAGATCTGAAAAGTTTTTTTGAATCATGTGAAAAAGAATTATCAGGATTAAAAAATATTGAAGATTTTAAATATTTTTTGATCGTTTTGCTCTTAGAAAATGAATTTAATTGTGTAAACGGAAGGAATGAAAAGATTAATAATCAATTAACAAGGGAAGATTTGAATTTCACTCTTCTCCTAAGTAAAAAATTAAAATCTTGGTATTTCTACTTAGACGAATTCAAAAATAATCTGACGAAATATGAAACTCAGTTGCACTTTCGTGATTTCGATGAGCGGCATAACAAAAGGACATTCTTTTCGATACCTGAAATTGAAATGGACGAAATGAAATCAAGAGAAATGAATCGGACAGTAAAAGAATGGACGAGATCTTTGAAAATTAATCTTACAAATTCAACTGTAACATTCAGTAAAAATGTTGTTCTACTGAGCGAAGTTTGGGAGCGGATAAAAAGGAATTTTGAACTGCAAAAACCATATATATATATATTTGCATCAAAAATATTGTATTTGGATACTGATTTATATCTCCCCGAAACCAATGTTGCAATAATTGCTCCTAAATGGTTGTTCTTGAAGAATGTTACAATTTTTTTAAGCGGTTTCGACGCCAGAGATCATGAAAATATGAATGCAGAGAGGAATGTGGACGGAGATGCAGGATATCCCGGTGGAGATGGAGGCAATTTCCTCGGCATTGGTGATTTCGATAGGGAAAATTTGAAAATCTACAGCGATGGAGGCAAAGGAGGCGACGGGCAAAATGGCGCGAACGGTCTTAATGGAACCGAATATAGAGGTTATCAGTCACATTTATTCGAGGGTCCCCATTTATGTGCAAGAATTCTAGAAGGAATAGAACAAAAAAATATTCACGGGGAAACCGTAAGTTATTATAAAGTTTACAACTTCAAAGGATGTGGTCAATCTGGAACAAACGGGGGCCTGGCTGGAGAAGGCGGCAAGGGTGGCGAGATGGTGTTCATAAATCCAGAACAAGCTGCGGTATACTTAAATTCAGGCCAAAAAGGATTGAAAGGCAGAGGAGGAAAGGGGGGTAAGGGTGGATTTGGAGCCAAAAAGGGTTGCTATTATCTTGCCTACAGCACAAAACAAGGTAAACTGGAACGTCTAACGTCTATCAAATGTAATGTCGTTGAAATGCCATCAGGTTTTGACGGAAAAGACAATTTTAGTGCCGGTGGCATGAAGAAATCAAATACAACCGATGACAGAAACGGTTTTTCTAATGCCTTGCAGCAATTCCGAAGCTTTGTGATAGACGAATATCTCAGTGGTGATGAAGAAATAATGTTATTTTTGAACAAAATAGATGAACTTCCCTATCTATCAAACATAACGCAGTTTCAGGATTTTATCGCTGAAATGGCACTGTTAGAGACACATGAAAGAACGGAGTTTTATTACTCTTTAGGTAAGAGAATCGACATTATTTTGAAAAGTTCACCAGTCGATGACGACTACAAGAACTTATTAATCTATTTAAGAACGTTATTGTACGGGAAAATAGCATCTTTAAAATATGGACTTAATAAATGTATAATAGTTGATTTGAAAACATATTTTGACAAAATCATTAACAGTTTAGAAAATGTTGATGTTCAATTATTAAGACATGAAGACCATTCCTTATCTACATTAACAGAACTTTTAAGAGGCAAAATAGCGTATCTAAGCGAAAGCTTCGATCATTGGATTGCAAAAGCATCAAATTTATTGCGAATATATAATTCTTCCCTTAGGAAGGAAGCACTGAAAGATGAAAGATGCCTAAAAAGGGTTTCAAGCCAGTTCGATGATCGAAAAATGATATATCTTACACTTATTGCAGCTCAAGTTTTAAAACCTCTTTGTAGCGGCATGCTGAACTATCTAAATGATGACATTATTCCCGAAGAGAATTATATGAGAATGCGAAAAACTTTGCATGAGTTCGAAACGAGGAGAAAAAGGACGAATAACGAATTAAATATTATAATTGGAAATTATTATTCGGCCTACAATTCAAGCGAAATTCAACTCCTGAGCCGCATGTTAATCGATACTGGCGATTTTGTGAGTAACTTAGTTGTATTTAAAGCTGCTTCCGTCCATTCGACGGTCGTAAATGAACATTTTCAGAGGCACCAAAATCTTATGTTTAAAGAACTTGAAATTCTCTCCTCTGGTGAGCTGACATTAGCAGACGTTAAAATTCATTTAAATAAATTGAAAACTTTAATGAAAATTCTTAGCAGTTTTATTAGTTTGAAGAAAAACGACTCTAGCTTTTTTCCTGTTAACCTGGAACATTTTGAGATAACTTTAGACTTAATTGAAATTCTTCGAGAGAGATATTATTTTCTGAGGTACTGGAGCATTGTGCAATTCGTCAGAATTGAGAATCCAGACCTAATTCAAAAGTCGAAGGAACTAAGGACATCCTTTCTTGACATTTTCATCACATCGCAATATCGGGAAGCTTTAAACGCTTTCCGCCAATGGGTAAGAAACATTACAGACCAATATTAACGGCTATTCTTTCCGCTTCTTTATCATTATTTTTACTTCATTGCTTTTACCGAATCAATCTTGCCAGTGTCATGTTGAAGGAAGCATCAAGATTTCCGTCACGCGTACAATTTTTGATTTCACCATGGTCTATCAAAATCTTTATGAAAATTATGTTTTCCAATAAGCTTTTCACTTTTTCACAGTTATCTTGCTAATATTTTCAATTTTCGATTCACATAAGAAATTTTTATTTGTGACCCATTGAAATTGTTAGGAAATATAAAATTTCAATGGGGGGTTTTGCTTTGCCTGCACTCTGAGGTTTTCGCATCAAAAGAAAAAAAATATTTTTTGGTGTTTTACAATAATAAATATTAAAAAAATTTATATACATAGAGTTTAATTAGTTTTTTTGGAAAGTCAAATAATACTAATTAATATAATATTTAATAAACTTATTTTGTTAATCACATCCGAAATATTTATTACTACGTCTCAACAACAGCACTCAGCTTTTTTAAAAAATATTAATAAAATAATTCTTTATATAATTTATTTTTACTGCAAATGCAATTTTTATAAAAATTTATAGCGCAAAAATGATTTTAACAGTAATTTTCTTAAATTTTGTTTTGATATTTTTCCTAATTTTAAGTGGCCGAAACTATTTTCTGATTTACGTAAACAAATTATATACTTTTAACTGCATTTTTTAACGATTATTTTTTTAAAATTGTATCTCTTTTATGTAAAAACAGATTTTACTGTAACCGTATTCCTTTGATTTGTTTGTTTTAAATTATTTTACATCTTAATTTAATAATTAAATTTTTAAAAGAAGTAAAGAATTTCTTGCAACAAAATGCCAAATCTTTTTCTATTCTTGCAATTAAAAACAAAGACATATACTTCTAACAATAGTAACTAATTATATTGACAAAACTCGGCTCTCAAGATTACTTTTCATGAGTAGTTGAAAACGCGAAATGTGTAATGAACAATAAACTGAATAGATCTTAGCGACTTACATGTAAAATTTAATTTGAAGATAAAATTTTTTTTTCGTAGATAAATGAATCTTACATTTTTTAACACTATATTATAACAAGCTTTAAATTTTATGTGGTATTTACTTTAAATATCAAGGAATAAAAAAATCTAGTTTTATCTTTAACTCTTATTTTCCTTCGGCAATAATTAATTTTAATTTTTTTAGGTATTTCCACATATGTACATCTATAGTCAGTATCTGCCAAAAAATGAAAAGATAACTCTAGAGGAAGCAAAAAGTGGCATTAATCTTTTGAAAAAATGGTTGGAAGAGTATAGAAGCACTATAGTAACCTATGACAAGTATATCAGGGAGACTATCTTCAGTTCAAATAACTCTGTTGGGGAATATTACAGATGGAAAAACATTGACATTCGTGCGGATCTCGAGGATTTGTTCAGAGGCAAAAAGATTGCATTAACAGCAAGTGTAGAAAATTTTCATATACCCACCAAGAATGCAATAAAGTTTAGAACTGTAAGACTTGAATTTCAATCAAAAAATGCAAACGCAACTAATTTATTAAATATACTAAAAAATATTGAGGTCGAAATGAAACATTCTGGATATTCATATTTTTATTACAATGGGAAGATTTACCTTCACACGAGTGAAGAATTCGATTTACACTACAGCTACGAATTGGGTTCCAATGGCGAACCAATAAATTATAATATGGTATACAAGAAACTGATGGTGAGTAATAATTTTCTTACTTTTTATGAAAATTAAATCTCCAGTTCCATCAACGTTTTCTTTTACACTTTTAAAAATCTCTTTTTACTTAGTATATCACAGAACATTTATTTCCATGAACATGACTCAGTGTAAAAGTTGGCTTGCATCTCATTTTAGGAAAGACCTCCAATATTCAGCCCATTTACAACATGGGTCATCCAACTTCGCCCAGTTGTCGCTGCAGGGCACTTATTGCAGTTTGTAGAAGATGTCGATCTAGTTATTGTGGGCTCCGGTTCTTACTTATCGGCTCCAAACGATAATTTGTAAACTTAACTTTTAATAACACATTCGAGAATGAACAAGAATTTTTGATGATCGATAAATGAAGAGATCTAAATTTCGGTATTTAGCGATTGTAAATACAAGGGATGCTGAATGGTTCATTTTCGAATAAAAAATAGGATACAAGGGGTACAAACTTTAGTGACACGTTTTCATATTTTTAAAATTAAAATCTTAAGGAAATTACTTTTAAAAAATTAAGGAAAATATCCAGCTACCTGGATAATCACTGATTGACATAAATAAAAATGATAATATATTCTTTATTCTTTTTTTTTTACTTCAGTTTAAAATACTTAAAAAATAACTCGGTGTATGTATAACAATTGCAAATTTTAATATGGTACGAATGAAACCATGATAATTTATTTAAAATATTTGTAGTATGTACATGTATGTATCTAAATATTTGATATTAAGATTTTATTTGCTATGGAACCTTTGTAACAGTTTAAAATATGAACCTTTTTTCTCAGATATAATATACGGAATATTAATTTTTGAGAATCTTAGCATATCAAAATAACTCACTGACAAAATACATTTTAGTTCAACGAAAAAAATAGTGAAAATTCACAAAACTTAAATTACTTTAAAACTGAATTTCTGAAATTATTCAGAATATATGTTATATAGTTATTTCTGTGAAATTATTTGAAGTTGAAACTTTTTATAACTAAAAATTTCTTTTACATAATTTAAACCTGTTATAAATTAATAGATTTTCAGAATCTTTTGAAACTAGATTAATTCCGAGAGTATGTGCACTTTTCAGTACATTTTTCAGAGATCCACAGAATGAGAGTTATATAAGTTCACATGTTTATTGTATAAAGAATAGTTGCATGTCTGTTCTATTAACCTGTTAAATGCGGAATTGTAGCTAATTCCTGACATCCTTCAAAGCTGTCACAGCCATAAATTACCTTGGATTTTTCGTTTGAGACCTCTCATAACGTTTATTCGGTCGAACAAACAAATAAATATGAAATTATGAATTAGAATCTTCGTAATCAATTATATGAATAGAAATTTTTTAATTAAATTGCGACGAGTTTGGCTTCTAAGTTATTGTGTCAAACTTCAGAAAATTTTTAAATTCATGTATTAATTTCTTTTTTTTCTTATAGCTTTTACCTGAATTATAGATTAAAATTTTCTTTTTCTATTTGGAAATCTATTAATTATCAAATGGAATAAAACAAATTTTACAAACCTGCGAAGTTAAGAGCATTTCATATGTTTTACATGTAATTTGCCTTTCTTTTTTTCATTTATAAAAGTTACTACTGCTTTTATAACTAAGTTGTTTATAAATATTTTGCAACCACACATTATACAATTTTTCCGTTTTATGATATATATATATTACACTCTTTATATATATATACTTAATATTATCATTTAACGCTTCTTCGTCAATAGTTTTGCTGACTTTTGTTCTTTGTTTTTCCTCTCATTCTTCACGTTCATTTCATGAGAGCTCGACAACTTTATTTTTTTTTACACTTTATTATTCATTTTAACTTATTTTGTAATTTTTTATTCACTTTTATTTCCCATTGTATAAATATTTATTTGATATAAAATTTATTTCAAAACATTTATCAATTTATAACTTTAGCATTGCAATGTGAAGTATTAATATTTTATTTTAACTTTCTGTATGTAATGTTAATCAATACATATCTCTAATCCTTAAATGTAAGTTCATTTTTTGATTACTTGTAATTTTTAAGTTAAAAAGTTTATAATACTGGTATGATATTTTGGTTACCATAAATACTGACTCATTGTTAAATAGCTAGCGTTTGGATACACAACAGAGTTATTCCATGAAAGTGCAATCTTTATTTGTTCTGTCTTCAGTATCGGAGTTCAAGATCACAAAATATATCTAAAAGATTCCTGCTGTCACAGATACTTAATCATTATTCTTATACTCAGTTCACAGATTCCTTACTCTCTTGAAGCATTGTGAAGCTCCAGTTACCGGAAATTTTTTATTTACTGTATGCGAAAAACATTTTTAACTTTTCATTTACTTGTACATTGATGAATTAGAATTACTGCATGTGACCAATCAGGAATAGCTATTTAATAAAGGGCAGTATTATCTGTAGTTGAAATATTGTTCGGTTGATAACTTTTCTTCCTTATGTGCTATTTGAATACGCCATTCCCAGCATTGTGGAAATTTCATTTTAATACAATAACTATTATTTTTTTTAGTTGTAATTTTTTTAATGGGACCAACAATAAAAATTCATAAATAACATAAAAAACATAAAAAAGTACCTACTTTTCTTTTCGATTCGCCAATATAAAATGAATGAAAATGACCAAAAGACAAGAAAAAAAGAAATTTATAGCTGGAAATTCGAACGTATCATAGGAAAGTATTTTTATACCTTCGATTATGAAATTATTCTCAAGGATTAAAAAATTTTGCATAAGCAAAATTTACTGCATAAGCAGTAAATATTCAGTTACAATCCTACAATTCACACAACCAGACAAACTGTAGGTAACATTAAATAAATTTCTTCTACCTAAATTTTAGAATCAATCTTGATATTTTGATAAGGTAGGAAACTTTTCAAACAATCGGTGAATCTAAATGACGCGGACGCAGAAAAATTTTCTTTCAAACTACTCAAACTTTCCCATTCGTAAGCACTTCACACGACATAATCAGTAGCTCATTTACGACATTAACATTTTTATAAATATTTTTAAATGAAAAGATTACTATTTCATTCAACATATTTATTTGCTGCAGATGCGACAAATGCATTCATTCCAATACAAGAATCTTTTAATGCACCTTACTGATTTTAGCCAAATATTGATTTGGTAAAAGTAATATCTGCCCTAATGAAACAGACTCCTTCACGAGAATGATGGACATTTATAAGCAAAGAAGTAAATTTGAAAAATGCGATGAGAATATTTCAGTGGACTGCTTTTTTCAATTTGATGCTGATGAGAGTCAGCAAAAGGTAAATTATGATCCAAAGCAAGGTAGATATGAATCCAACATAAACAACCGGTTCAGTTATACCCCAGCCTCTCAGCATGACGCTTCTCATTGCTTCTGTGGCATAAGATAATGGTGATGACCACACTATATATTGAAGAGTCCAGTGCATGCCTTCAATGGGCCATAGAATACCACTGAGGAAGAGAATGGCTAGAAAATAGCCTACGCCGAGGAGGGTAGCCATTACTTGCGAATCGAACACGGATGACAGTAGGAAACCTGTGTTAGAAAAAAAGATTTTTCTATTCCATATTTAAAATTGAATTAAGATTTAAAAACCAAGTAGAGTTTGAGTGGGTTTATTTATATTTATGTAGCTGAAATTATTATGTATATAGGCACTTTTACAAAACTATTGTGAAAACATTTTCGCATTTTTTTTTCATAAAATCGTCAAATCTAGTTCTAAAAAACATAATCTAAGTATAGATATATAAATATAAGTATAAAAATAATGATTTTTTTGTTAATTTTTTTCAAATGATGATAATTTATTATATCACTTATTTACCTAAACACATTCCATTGACGCCTTGAAGAATTGACATGGTAATTACCCAAAACCATGGTCCAACATTTTTTATATCGAAGACGACAAAAGCCAAACCTAAAACAATAATAGTTTGGCCAAGCATAATCACAAATTCTGTGATTATGTGAGACAGTAAAATTTCAAACATATTTACTCCTGCGACCAAACACCTTTCCATAGTTCCTTCTCCTTTGTCCGTCAGCAGGGATCCCCCGGTTAAGGCGACAGCCAGTATAAAAATCATCCTAGGAAAAAATGGAAGTGAATATTTTTTACTTTATAAACATTATTAAAATTAACTTCATTAAATACATATTAAATGAGGCATTTCGCCGTTGTACAAAATTCCTTAGGTGTGAATTGATTTTCTGAAAACGGAAAGCTTGAAAAAGTTCCATTTCTAATGCTCTCGTTCTACTTGTACTGCTTCTTGTGCAGCAAGCAGAAGTTTTGTAAATTATTTCCTGATTTTCTTGCTTATAGTACCGTTTTCACAAATATTTCACTTACGCGAGTAGCGAGCCAGGGCTTGTAAAGTCAATAAATCTAGGATTTGGATCTCCGTAAGTTGGATTATGAAAATGGATTGGTATATCAACCGTCCTTGGATTCCAATGGCATTTACCTAATACTTTTCCAATAAAGTCCAGAAAAGATAAACCTAAATCGCGATAAATTAATAGTCCAATGGCTTGATCTGAAATTATAATTGGTAATCATGTTAAAACTAAAATTATGTGTAATGCAAATTGTAAGGAAATCCAAACTTTTACCATCCCAAAAGTCGATTTATGTCGAGGTCTTTATTCCTAAATATGTAGACTTACATGTTTTTAGCTGTTTTACATGTAGTAACGTATCACATTTGCATAAAGGTTAATAATTGTAGGCGGAAAGATTTTTTTTTTCATAATTCAAAATTTTTAAAATTCATATTAAAATTAAGTTAAAGTTCACATTAAACAATTAAGTTAAAAATTGTTGAATAGGGTTAGATCTGGTGAAAAAAATCAAGATTCTTGTGGACGTTGATCTTAAATAAAATTTAATTATAAAATAACTTTTACTTGACATATCCAGATTGACTAATATATCAGCGTCTCTGACAATATCTTCTGGTGCCTCGCCTCCGAAATCAATTCTTTGGAATAGGGATTCAGAATAATTTTGATTGAAGTGAATAAGGCCCCAAGCATGGCCTCTGCGAACTGCCATTTGTGCTTCTGAGAGAGTATCAAATGTGTCCTGGAAACAAAACAGAAAAAGATTATTGTTGTCAGTGAAGTGCGATCCAATTTTCAGTAGAATAAGTCTCAGCCGCCTACCTGAACATAGGATGTTTTATTTTTCAAATGTTGCAAAAATTGGCAGCTTAGCAAAGTAAAATTACAATCATTTGAGGAATAGAAAGAGTCATCACAGTTTTGGTATTGTTCTAATTCATTGTTAACAATTGCTAAATGAAGATTTTGAGGATCTCTTCCAATGGTCGTGCAGAAAAGAATCATTTGAATAATTGGTAAAACAAAGAGAAACAAGATAATTCTGGAAAAGGAATGATAGTTAATTCACTAACGCTTGTTGTAAATTTCAGTTTTTAAGGCCTGGTCCTGATAAAAACTGGAAAATTCCTGCCTTCGTACAAGTCTTTTATGGAATATCCTCACTTACGGGATGTTTCTTTTTATCCACAGATAATTTTTCCATATTAAAGCTCTCATATGATTCTTAAACGATGGTTTTGTATTGCACTCCTCATAATTTTCCTTGTTATAAGCGTAATTTATTTCATCGTCCTTATTGTAGATCGGAGGTAGGTTAAGTGTATTCTCATTTACTTCATGGAACTGAAAGTAAAAATCATGACAGTAAGAAAGACCTCAAGAAGATTGAATACAGTTTTTCTATTTATAGCTTTCACTTACAATTGATCATAACAAAAGTTAAACTTGAAATAAAAAAAATACGAATGCATAACGAATAAGTCAATATAAAACGTGTACTTGATACCAACCTCAGACTGTCTGGTTTCATTATCATATTGTTCATCAGTCTTATTTTGTAACTTCTGTTGTCGGATACTTAAACTAAGAAAAACTTCTTCTAGACTACTGCATTGAAACCTTAGTAGTAACGTCTTGGGACTATGTTCGGCAAGGAGAACTCCTTCTCGCATCAGACCAATCTATTATTAATTACAAAGAATAACTGATGAAATAAACAGATACATCTGGAATAGTTTATTTGCAGCATTACTCTTATTATTTGAACTAAGGATAACAAAGGAATGGGCTTTTTTTCCTTTAACAGAATCATAATGTCTGTGGTTATTAAATAGGGTTCAAAATTACCTTGGCCCCAAGTCAAATTAGAATAAATTCAGATTTAATCCTAAGGAAATTTTTGCTGTAAAAATTTTTTTAAAATTTTTAAAATATTGTTTAACTTTAATAAGAAGTTTCAAATCATTTGCTTCGTTCAGGTTTCGAAAATATCGGTTTTATATTAAAATTTACCCTGCTGTAATTAGACTTTGGTTTCAAAATGAATATTATTAATAAAATATATGCATTTCTTAATATATTGTACTAATAATTTTAATAATATAAAAAGAATTAATGAATATTGTTCTTCTGTTCATTTTTATATACAAATAAACGTTTAATAATTTGTATAAATTTATATACATAGCTTACAATGAACTGAAACTACATACTTTTCGGTATTGTTTGAATAAAAAAAACAAGTTAAACATATATAAAGATTTTATTTTTTAAAATTATTTATATAATGAAATACTCACAGCTTGTGCCTGCCTGGCCTCTTCTATATAATGCGTCGTAATTATGACTGTTTTTCTTGTCTGAGTGGTTATTTCTAACAGATAATCCCAAATGCTAATAATAAATTACAAAAAAGCTTAGTAATAATTTGTCACACGACATTTGACCGAAATGAGTTCTGCATTATCTGTGGTTAGAGTAACAGTCATTTGAGTCTTTTAAGCCATTTTTAGAATTATTACGCTTACTTTTGTCTTAAAACGGGATCCACTCCAACAGTAGGCTCGTCAAGTATTATGAGATCAGGATCATGCAAGAGAGCTGCAGCGAAAGATACTCTCCTTTGCTGTCCGCCACTGAAATAATTTATTTCATTAATCGAAAACATTCAGGTCCATTATAAAAATAAAAGTCTTATGTAAATGAAAAAGAAAAAATGCATGAACAAAATAAAGATTTGCTTAAATGAAAAACTGACTACGATTTTGAATTTATCAGCTCAGGATATTATTTTTTTTCGTACCTTAAATCCTTGACGTAGGACTTAATATTTGGAAGTTCCAACAGACTCACTAACTTTTTCGTTCTTTTTTTAATATATTTTAATTTCAAACCGAAAATCCAGCCAAAATACCGCAATGTCTCCCCTATGGTGAACTCTTTCAGTAACGATATTTCCTTAAAAAAATTGTAATACATTACTGATACAGAAAATTTATCTTAAACCATACCCTTGAAAATGTAATTTTTTTTAAATCGAGGCCTTTTCTAATAATAACAGTTCTTTCTTCTGTGACAGAAAGTATTTCTAAATATTCAGATACAATATAGTATTTTATTGCAGTACTTTATGTGCAAACATCTAAAACTCCGAGATGTTAAAAAAAATAATTCTTCTTACCTGTGGCATATATCCTACACGTGGGCCAGGAACACCGCTGCCTTTTTCTCCAGGTCTGCCTCCCAAAACCCATATATCTCCTGAATTGAGCCTTCTTCTGCCGACTATACAAGTTAAAAGTGTAGTTTTTCCGCATCCTGACGCACCCAGTAATCCGTAGCTAAAAGTGAAATTCATTTTGATTGTTAATATTATCGATAATTGTCTTTATGTTAATGAATATACAATTAATGTAAAATAACAGAAACCTTATAGTTTTCCCATGATTTCATTTACAGTATATAATACTAAGCTAAATTATTAAGTTTGCTAAATAAAATAAAAATCTATGTCTAAAATTTTTGTTATTTATTTTAATAATATTAAATTTATTAAGTTTGATGATCTTGCTCTTGATGTGCAGAGCATTTCTTTTTTTTATATGTATGTTATCAATTTGATCTTAATTCGAATATACGAAACATTTCGAGTCAGTAGAGGGTAGCCATGTAGTCAAGCTAACATACGCATTTATGAAGCGTAGTTTCATTTAAGAAAACAAATGAAGAGTAGCAAGTATTGAGAAAAGAGCTTTAAAGAGGAAATAATTATTGAATTTTTCACAATATTAAATTTCTTTTCATTTTCATATATTTGTTAGAGATTTAAATGTTAATTTGAAGAGGAGAGTATTTCCGAAATCAGAGTGCATAATTGGTACAAATATTGAAGAATTATGTCCCATCTTTCATTGTTTCTTCGACCATTAAAATATTGTGAGATTATGTCAAAATGCATTTTCTGTTTCACTCCTTGTATCTGAAATTTAGCATCATTCTTCTGTCATGTCTCCGATCGACAAAGGCAGTTGTCGGTGTGAAAAGTTGAAATCAATTAATTTATTTTAGATGATGTAAATGAACTAAGTTCAATATGTATTCAAAAAATTTCTGTTGAACGTTTTATAAAAAAGCCATCTGAAAAAATAATACTGCTTTGCATAGCAAAATTAAAAAGTAGTAACGTTTGCTTCATGATATTCAATAAGTGTATTTCCTATAAATATATATAGGCTCTGTACATATTTAAACACCAATAGTAATTGATGAGAATAAATATCTAGATACAAATCATATTAAGGATTTTGCTTTCATCGATTTCTTTTCATTCGGAGGCCTCAGAAAAGAACATATAATTTATGACCATCTTTTATAATATATGAACATATAATTTATGACTTTAACAACTGTGGATAAAAGAATCTAGAATTTTATGAAATAGATCACCTTCAAAGCATTTCTCTATAAAGAGTAGCATTGACTTGCGTTGCAGTTTCAATCAGAGGCAATAATCAGTCAAAATTGTCTCACCAAGGTTAAGAAGGTGGTTATGATTATAATTTTGGTTTTTACCTGTTACTCGACGATTCAGAAAATAACTTTACAAATAGATCGCCTGTAAAAGTTATATAGCCGTTGGGTTCCATAGATAATCCAACAATTTAAGCACTTATTCAGCGCAAAAGTAATGTAAATTACGGATTAAAAATTGTTACCCTTAGATAATAAGTCATGGCTCAGGTTTTTTCAACTTTTAAATTTTGTACCAAAGACAACAAAAACTTAATTCCGAAAAATAATCTTAACTGCAACTTTAAACAAACAGTACTTAAATCTGAATGCAAGTAATTCATATGTATGTATATTACGCAAAACATATTTATATATATAAATCATTAATATTTTCTAAGTTAAAATAGAAAACAGTATGCAACAAGATCTGTCTTACAACGTCGCTTAAAGAAGCAAAAAAATAATTTATTTAATTTTTTAATGATTTTAATTTGTCATTACATCACTGAAAACTGTAAACTGAAAAAAATTTCTCAAAATTTTCAAAGTTTTTAAAAAATCTGTTTATATGTATCTCATATTTAATTTTGAATGAACAGAATTTGAATTGCGTTACATAACTAATTTTTTTTCATTTAATTCAATATTCTCAATAAATGATTCCTTAAAAGTTTTGTGTTTTGTACCATGGTTGAAAAAATGTAAAAAGAATGTTCATGAAATAAAAAAAATAAATGCAAAATAAAAAGCTCGGTTTCTTTTTCATTGTTTTTAAATTGCTGATTTACAATTGGTTAAATTTTTAACAAGTTAATAATTTTTTCAAAAGTTTTATATGAAAATTTGGTTAGCCTTTCTCATTATTATACAATAAATATAATGCATTTTTCATGGTGAAAAACTAAATTGCAACCTTTTTTGCTTATAAGTCTAAAGGTCAATCTACGCAATTTGCTGGATAAAGAATCTAGAATTTCATGAAATAGATCACCTTCAAAGTATTTCTCTGTAAAGAGTAGCATATTAAGAGTATAATAATAAATCATTAATTGTTCAAATACATCGAGTAGCATTACAATTTTAACAATTTACAAGGAATGCAAATAAAATTTAAAAATGTTCACAAATCTTATAACATTTCAGAAAGCTGAATTTGCATTTGCAAATCGTAAATAAGGAAAATGAAAAAAATATGACTGAATGTTAAAATTGGACTTTGATATGTATCGAAAAAATTTAATTTGTAATAGGTAAACAGCTTTTAAAATTTAATAATTAGTTAATATTGATCAAAGGATCAAAACAATTGAGGTTGTGAGGGGAGAAAATGTGAAGCTGATAAGTAATGACATTGTTTTTGCGCTTCATAAACCAATAATTAATTTGAGTTCGTGAATTAAGTCATGATATTTACCAACATCGATCAAATAAATAATTCTGGGAGAGTTTAATTTTTAATTACCAAAAATGAAAATTTTTATTTTCTGGACTTATTACTTTTACAAAGTTACTTAGAAATCTTCTGAGGATAACATTCCATTTATTTAGTTATTAAAGAAAAAAATATTCAGCCGATCTTTTGATTAAAACAATTTCTTGTCAATTTGGCATTTACGGTTGAAAAATCAATACTAATCCAAATATTTTTTACGACTTATGGCTCCATATGCACTAACGACAAAGTATTACAAATATAATACGTAAATAAAATATTAAGACGTTTAGATGGCAAATAAACTAAAATTAAAAGATGAATTCAACAAATAATTGCTTGCCTTTGCATGGAGAGTCTTGTAATTGATTTTAGAGGTCAGACCTAGAATTCCTTGGCAAACATTTTGTATTAGCTTTAATAATAGATGTTCTTTAGAAATGAATGAATGAAAATAAGAAATGAGTATACATGTGCATGATTTCAGTTAATATTAGAAAAACAAAATTTTTTTCCGATATTTTAAAGATTTTTTTAGACTATCTATTAACTTACAGAAACTATGATATCGGACAACATAAAAATAATTATTTATTCTTTGTAAAAAAAGCAGAATATTTCAGGTTTTTAAAAAGGATTATCAGGTGTGGATTTGCATTATTCATTAAAAAAAAATGTTGCTATAAATTTTTATTAACGTGCTAGTCGTTATTGCTTGAAAAATCATAAATGTTTTAACGATTCTCGCTGTTAATCCTGTATAAAAAGAAATTAATCAAAAATGCTCAATATATAATTATTAAAACTGATTATGTACCTGAGAATAATACAAATTATCATTTACTATTTTGCATCCTAACTTATGCCAAAAATATCTCAGTAAAAAATAACAAAACTGAAAAATCTTACATGGTGCCTTTCTCAACTGTCATGTTAAGGCCATTGAGGATAATATTTCTGTTATGTTTAAGTCCATATTGCTTAAAAGCATTTCTCACACAAACTGCTACATCCAGTTTTTCCGGATGAAATGGTCCCAACTCCAAGCTGAGTTCCATTTTCACACCTAAAAATAAAAAAATTAGTACATATTGTATAGATCTAACAGATCCCTGGTAATGGTAATCTTATTTTTTTAACCACATGCGTTAACTGATACATACTAAATTACAATTTCAACATGTTGCTTGATATTATGAATGTAATCATAAAAAGAAAATTTTCCTAATGGAGTAATTGAAATATTTAGTTTTAAGCTAAGAATTAACTTCATTTAGTCGTGGCTATTTCGAAGGTTGATCTTAATTAATGATTCTTTGTGCTAATTGTATTAAAAAAATATAATGAATATGTTAAAAGTGCTTTACGATACCTTTGCAATGCAAGAGTTTTTGCAGAACTTATTGAAAGTCATATGAATTATTATAAAAAGTATTTATATGACAATTAAAAATATCTGCTTTTAATTTTAAGTTTTACATAGAAAATTAAATAGGCGCTTTTTGATAATCATTATATTGAGTGACATCAAGCAGATAAAATTTAAGAAAAATGGGATATCTATTTATTTATCTAATTTATTAATATATGATATATGTATGATGTATATGAAATATTAGTAATATTTAAATTATTTAAATCAAATAATAAAAAATATTCATAGATGTAAAGAAGCGAGAGTTGATGAATCTTATGTAACATAATTAGTAGAAGTTACACCTCAAGTGAAAGCAAAAGTAGGATTTAAATCAATCTCCTATTTCAACCATTATGTAATTTAGTCTTCGTGTTTGAGTTACTATTGTTTATGATATAGTTTAACAGTGAAATGTGGATATTCCGTTTAAATTTTAAACCCTTATTTGATGAATATTTGAATGATAAAATGATAATATTGATGTCATTTGAGTAAGACGGTAAATTCTCAAAACCCTGTAAGTCGACAAATAAAAACTAACATCAAGATTTTCTTCTTTATTCAAATTTAAATTAGATTCGTAAAGCATTTAATTATTAATTTTTACCGATCACATTTGTTTTTCGTTACTTTTGAAATTTCATCATTTACAAATACTATTACTTTTAGTTAATTTCGTATACTTAGTTTTAAAGTGAACAACTATGAAAAATTTTAAACAAAATTCGAAATTTCCGAGAGAAATGCGGATCATCATTCTATTTACCACCAAAATATAAATTGTAAAATTTTCGTATTCTTTTGCAAATAAATTTATCATCCAGAAAAGACGTTAAAAAGATGAAAATTAAACTTTTATATTAAAATGCAGCTTTTGAAAAAACTGGAATAAAAAATATATATCTATATGTACTCTAAATTGTGTATGTAATACTGAAAAATCTCATTCTTCAATAATTGTCTTCCGGACCATGAATGAAACGTTTGAAAATTAATAAATAAAATTTTGATTGAACACCATAAGTTAAAAGTAAGAATTAGATTTACCGATATGGTTTCAACTGAAAGATCTTTCAACAATCACAATTGAAAAACACCGCTAGAACTATCAGGCTTTGAATATTTCCAAATATGAAAATCACTTAAAATATGAGTGACATTGGTAACATTTTTGTATTTCTAAAAGTGATTTTTTTCACTTAAAAATCTCTGTGAAACGAATTCAAATAACATATATATGTTTGTGAATTAACTATTGTTGTATAACAATTATAATAAATTGTGCTCTTTTATGCAAACTTTAACATTGTGCAACGATATCTTACTCAAATAGAGAAAACCTTGCTCCAGTATTAAAGTATTTTGTTTCACACCGACGGATACCGATATGTGTGGTTATTGGGAATATACTGATATGAATCGTATTGATATTTATTAATCAATCAAACGTAATATGAAATGGGTTGATACCAGTTTGAATGTGAGATCAAGCCACTGAAACTTTACGAACGTATAAATGATTAATGACCCCGACACCAATATAACGTTAAGCTGGTCTAACAATTCTGTTGGAACGATTGTTTATGTTAGGCTTTTCGTGATCGTGAGCTTTTAATTTACGGGCTGAGGTCCAATAAAGAAGGCCAGATTAAGTGTATGAAGCTTACATTTTCAATTTAAGTTGATCCCGAGGCATTTACAGCTTTCAAAGCATGGATGAGCTTGGAAAAATTAGGGACTTCGCCTAAAATTTTCTTTTTATTCCGTAATTCCTCAGTAATACCAGACATAAAACGATTTTGTAAGCCGACCATTGATAAGGATACTGATTTTAAGAATGGAAAAAATTAAAACTTAACCTTTTCATAATCCATTTCTAAAATTTCCTTTTTACGCATAACAACAAATATCAGATTAAACATTGATATTTACGAATAATTCATTTAAAGTGCAAGAAAAAATGTGCAACATCTATGTGTTGCATATTATGAATATTAAAATTATTAATTTACAAACACATTAATCTAAATTTATTTAAAAATATATTTTTCTTAATCTCAGCAGATCATTTTTACAAACATATGATTACCATGCGCAAGGCAATGTTTTGTTATAATATGGATTGAAGGATATCAATAATTAATTATTGCTTATTTATTAATTTTCTCTAAGGAATAGCTAAATTAAATGATGCACAGCACGATGAAGGTATCTATTAAAAATTCTTAAATATAACGCAACAGAAACAAAAATTTTCTGGTGATATTTGACACCGTTTTGTTAATCAATAATTCGGATATCCGTATTTTTTGAAGTTTTGAAAGTCTAAAGATTGTTAATCAGTGGATGAAGTTTTATTCACGATTTGATCATATTAACCCATAGAAAATTACATTCTAATATTCTTTTCAAACTTCATACCTCGGAATATGTGTGAGAGTTAAAATAAAAATCTTGATGTCTAGCAAAATATTAGGTTTTATTTTATTGAGTTAAAAATAATACGTAAATGAGGAAGCTGTTCACTTTTAGTCGTTATTGGAAAGAATTGTTATGTAAACGTAAGACGATTGCAAGAAAAAGAAGACATTTGACAGAAAAAATAAGTAAAACAGGTTCTTTCTATGGTATACAATCTAAAACTCTAGTTTAATGTGAAACTGTTACTTAGATTTGCTTTTTTCAAGGATAGCTTTACGATTTGTGCATCTGCAGAAATTGAGTTTATCTAGTAGAATATTACAAAATTTAATAATGATGAAATTGTTATTTGCAATAATACCTTTTTAATGTAATTAGATAAACCTGTAACTTTTGCACAACTTCACGCTTCGTTCCTTGTCTTCCTTATCTAAGAATGTTAAGCCGTCGAAGAAAACATTACTTAAACATAAATATTGACTTGCTGCCGCGATACTAGAGCATTTATCAAATTAATGTTATTAATGTTCGAAACAGCTTAAAGTTTCAACTGATCAGAAATATAATCCGAAACTCGATTTTGCATTCATAAATACATTCGTTGTGATGTATAAATTTTACTTTATTTATTTTCAGATTCATGTTACAAATTTCATATTTAAATTTAAGTTCTTCAAATAACTGACCTATTTATGGTAACTTAAATTAAATGTACGTGAATATTACTCCGCTGGCGATTTGTTTTGATTTTGTACAGATTTTAGCCATTATGTAATGCAACCTACAGAATTTAATCATTTATTTTAATTTTTTCAAAATTCATACTTATATGGTTAAAAAATTTTATTTCTTTCATACATTTTTCTTTTAATTAAGCAATTTTTAAATGAGCAAGTCTTTAATATTTAAAAAGTCTACAATTTTTTAATGTCCCAAATTATTGCATAAGCTTATGTTCAAATATTTGTTTACAGTTGATGAACAAATGTTCATAACAAATAAATAAAGTACTATAATTAATCATGCTTACAATTAATCATTTTTGCAAGATATAAGTTCACGTTGTCGTGCAAAAAAAAGATTAATTCATGCTTTAGAAAAAAGAAATAATTGATATGTACAAATAGTTCCTATAGTGTGAAGGAGTCAAAAGCCGAATAAAAGAGGAGACAGGGTAAAATATAATACCATCTCTTTTAAAATCTCGGTAAGTATGTGGTGTTCTTAAATTAACGAAAAAATTACACTCAGGGACAGCAATATTTTTCAGATTTTCCATTGAGCTTTTGCTATAAATCGCGAAAAATCAATCATGTCATTTTTTTCTTATTTCGAAAAAATTTAAGTGGAATGGCTGATGAAGATTATTAAAAAAAATTCAAAGTATTTAAAGATATTGTGGTCTTAAATTAAATATCAAAAGCATGGTCACCTTTGTTAGCTTTCTGAAGCTAAAATATTTTTTTAATTACATCTTACCTCGATACATTTAGAAAAAAAGTTAAACATGAATTATTTTCCATAAATATTTATTATTCTTATCAAAAATTATATGATTGTTTAAATCCTGATTAAAACTATCTAATAAAAGGTTAGATATTTTTAATATCTAACCTGAATTAATAAATGCAAGAACTGCAAATGTTATGAATACGTTATTAAAATGATTAACAAAATATGAGATAAAATCTTATCTTCATGGGATATTAATAGTTCGGCAAAGAAGGGAACTTGCATTGCATAAAAAAAGGTTTTCAACTTCTTCATAACTGATCACGCCTCTGTTACAAAAACAACCTTTTAACCGAATAAGAAGGCAAAGGGAATAAAAATGATATTCAGAGAGTATTCGGTTAAGAAATAAATCAGAAAAATCCGTCGTGGCTTTTATATTAATTGAAATGTTTGGGGAAATAAAATGAATGCGCAGCGAGCAAGACCCATTAAAAGAAGACGAAGAGGAAGATCCTAACCAAGAGAAATGCCGAAGTGGATAAATTGTCTAATTAATTAGAGTTGCCGGTTCGAAGTCTTTTAAGGTTTAGATTAATGGCATTCGCTTCTTAGCAATCTTTGAACGCTGGAAAACCCCTGAAAAGCTCGTTTTCATTCCAAACGGTTCAGGCCCGGGCTTAAATGTTCTATCACGTAACAAGTATTTGCCCATTTGAGGCTGAATCATAACGTTTTCGTACATAAATTATTTTTATTCCATTGTTCCATTGCGTTTAAAAATAAACAGGGCAGCATGTCCTGTCATTTAATGTTTTTATTCTTTGAAACACTTATCATGTTCGCCGTTAGACATTTAATATTTTCAATATAGTAGTGCTTCTGTTGTTTTGTCAACGTATAACTTTGGAATGTTGAATGTTTGAAAATTCACAGAGATGTTTTCTTTTCCGTGCTTTTAAAACATAAAAGAACACCAGCTTTAATTCGTGAATTCGTATTTTTGTTATTTGCCCAGGGCATTTGACAACTATTACAAATTTAATGACCCATATTTTTTTGTTTTGACATTTTGTTGATTCTACCAAACTCATATTCTTTCTTCTGACTTCGGACCAAAGAAGTATTCCACAATATAGGACAACCAGAATAATATTATTTTTAACGCTCGTAATAAAAGACTCTATCAATATTTTATTTAATGCTATAGAGATGATGACTATTGGGATTAGTAAATGTCAGTGGATTTGAGAATATCGCCTAATAATGGATATTAATATGGCTAAAAAGTCAAAGAATTCTCCCAGTCTCTTACGATAAATTTGTCAGCCTCCGCTCAAAAAAATCTTAATATTTTGTTCATATTTTTAAGAGTTTGTTATAATTAAAACTTGAGAAAAAAATATTTGCCAAATGTAACAATGGAACCAAGGCTGTAATTTGCTGAAAATAAATGTTTGAACATTGATTTAATAAAAAGAAAGGCTGGAAAGCATACTAAACTTAAAAATTTACGATTAATTAATCCTAAAGATTAATATAGGTCTAAATTAAAATCATAACATTTTATTTCTATCGTTATTTCCTTCTTATCAATTTTCCAATGACAAAAGACATTAAGAAAAAAAAATTCCCCAGACAATTTTCTAAAAAATGGTTTTTAAATTACCAGACATCATTTCCAAAATTCCATATTTGAGTTATAAATAGTTCGAATAAATAAACTTCAATTACAACAATAATAGCTATCGTATCACGATTGGATTTATAGGCTATGAACAATAATTAATATAGATCTTATATATATATATATATAAATATATTACATTATCTAGAATCGTTAATTTCGATTGCCGTTAATTGCGACCAAAAATTAGTATTTTAATTATTTAAAATAAATGCTGTTATTATTTTATAGGTTAATATTTTTGAGCTAATTCTTTTGACTTTTACTTCTATCAGAAAGAAAAATGTATTAAAGAATTGCATTTGTGATAACCACAAACATCTTAAATTTCTGGCAAAAAATTAATATTTGCCTTTAAAAAGGAATCAAAATCAAAATTTACACTTTACTTTTTCTTTATAAGTAAATTTCATTGTAGTCGAATTAAAACAATTCTGAAAAATAAGTCGGTGACTGATTAAATTTTATTTAAATTAATTAATCGTTTCCAATAAAAAAAAATATTTTTCCTTAAGACACATCATTCACTATGTTTTGAAAATCATGCATCAACGTTTGGATCATCTTTTTAAGCGAATTTAAAAATTATGACAATTACATATATTACATCATCGAATATATTATACACCATAAGAGTAATTTATTAAAATATGATAAGTTATGTTTATATTAAATATTACACAAGTATCTTTCTAAGAGATTGCAATACAATTTTAGAACTTTGCAATGTTTATAATATGAATGGTATTGTTTTTCAATGAACAAAAAATTATCTCTATCTCTATCGCTTTTTTAATTTTTATTCATTTATTTTTTTATTATTCTTTTCGAAATTAATGATTAACATAATTATGAATTAAAGTATTAGTTTGTTACTTATGAACGAATTTTCAACTCACTGAACTTTATACTTAATAATAATAATAATCACTAAAATCTTTTCAAAATATCTTTCCCTTATTTAAATAAGCCTAAATTGTTTTCTTACTTTTATTTACAGGTGGATTCACACCACTTTCATAATAAATAGATCACTTCTAAGACGGTTTTAGTAATTTGCATATTGTCAGGTATTTCGCCATTTTTTGAAGTTCAAAGTGTTTGATGAAATTTTAATTTCATGACATACTGTTATTATCGTAAATATCATTTATTTTACCGTTAGTTATAAGGAATGAACCCGTGTACGGCTCTGTCATAATTCGTAAACGCATGCAGCCAAAAATATTAAAAGAAAATCAAAAATGCAACAGTTCTTGTTATTATATAGTTTTATAGTATTCCAGAAATTATCAAAATTGTGACAGAGGTCGCACGTTTTATAAATTCCTCTGACAAGCACATGAAGCTGAAAATTCAATTTTACCGCCACAAAAAAATGTAGAACCTTAGTACCTTATATTTTTAATTTTTTTCTTCAAGCGACGACAAAAATCGCGAAGAGAGCATCCGCAAAAGACTGCAGCCCATTTGCCATGCAAATTCCCATAATTTCTGGATAACTCACCGCTAGGAATGAATCAGATTCGAATCCCAGACAAGAGAGACAAATCCACAAATATTATGAAATCCTCAAGAAAGATCTTTAACCACACTCACTGAACTCGCTCCACTTTGAAACTGATCATTTTGGTACTGGAATTTTTGATTATGTTTTCCAGTTCAGGTTTACATGCATAAAACAAAACATGTTAAGTCCACATTACGTAATGCTCTTGTGGCAGTCGTATCGAAGTGACTTTTACTTTTTCTTGTATCTTTTTAGTTTAGGTGGAGAAAGTATTCGAGGGGAAAGGTTCTTCGCATAATTTTAACAATGAAAATTGTCACAATTGCGGGCATACAACGAACCGCAAACGCTTTTTTATTTTCGGCAAATATAAATTAATTTTATACCTTTCATAAATGAACAGCAAGCACTGTGGAATATTAGATCCTTTTTCTTAATGATAATTAAAATTTAAACCTTTAAAGATATCATTCTCAGCCTCATTGTGACAATCTAATTTAAATGTTCGTCTTTCAACATAAGAGGATTTTAGTTTGTAATGAGTTTCCTTAAGTTGAGGCTTACGCTCAGGGTATTCTTGTTCTGACATGTTGCATAAAAAAAAAAAAAAAAAAAAAAAAAACAGAGTTTTAACATCGCAGAAATACAGAAAAATCGAGATTCCACCCGCGGTTTTGTATTCAATATTATTGCAGCCGTGAAAGATAAAAACTGGTGTTTTCGACTGAATCGAGTAAGAGATTCTTAACCTGGCCTCAGGTCCAAATCATCAACCGGCAAACCAGGATCTGGTGTAATTTAAAAAGACCTGAATATCACAATGAGCTACATTCCACGTATGGCAGACAGCAAGAATGCTCAAAATAAAGGTTATAAAAACGAAAAAAACTAAAAAATACAAGTATTTCCCTTGAGAGAATTCCTCATAAGAAAGAAGGATATATTTTCAGTCCATTCGCTACATTACGATTTATTGCAAGCCAATAATATTTTACGAAGCGCTCTTGACTTGAACGTTTTCAGTTACCGACACATTTTATGTTAAACTTGTGTTATTTTTTCCAGCAGTATTACCGCATATTATAATTCAACAATAATGTACTTTGCTTATATAATATGTTGGTATTGCAGCCTGAAGAAAATTGCATTTATTTTTTTACTGTCCCTTCTAAAGGCCATTTTTCCGGCCGCAACAGAAATTACTATACATATTGAGAATATTATTTTCGTATTACGGAGATAATAACGACGCAATAAATTTGATAACGTAAAAAAATTTTCATGTACATAAATTCGTGAAAAGCTATTACAATCCCTTGGATTGTTAGGTCCACTGGAGTGCAATAAAATTAGAACATTAATCATATATTTCAGTTTCAAATTCGATTTTGAATTCCGTTTACAATGCAAAATTTGAAATATCAATAACAGTTAGTAATATGGTCATAAAATTGTTTTTCACGTGTAGATCGAATTAAGAATATTATAACTGAATTATGAAAGCTTTTTTTTTTAGCTATCCTAAAAATATCAGTTATATATTCTTTGAAGTTATTACAAAAATGCAATTTATTTAGCGTATGAAAATATTTTGATTGAGTCAGGAAGTTTATAAAAGAGAATAAATCTACATTAAACTTTTAAAAAGTTCCTTGCAACGATGGAGCTGCGTATTTAGGATGTTGATATTACAAGTATAAAGCAAAACAAGTTCTTGACGAGGAGCAACTGCTGCTTAATGTTTCACTTTACTGTCTGCTTTATTTCCGCTTTAATAAAAATTATAGCAGCAATGTGACTGTTTTATGTAACGAATCATAGACTAGAACCTACTCAGGACGGAAACTATAAACTTTTCTAGGCATTTTAAATTATTTTTCACTCTATAAAACGAATAAAGTAATAAATCAGACATTTTCATCGGATGATAAAAGATTCTTATTAGATAATTTTTCCTTATTCGTTAAACACTCACATTAATAAATGAGGAAAACACTTCACACTCTGTTACTCATTTTGGGTTTTGTTAATTTTACTAAATGTGGATGAGAAATCAATCGTTATTCAAAACTTTGTTCTCTCAAATGATAGAAAAAATCTTGTTAAAATTTGAAAAATATATAAGCAAAATGTCCATGGCATTCAATTTAACCATGTAGGACCGGTATGCCGTAATTGTTAGAATTGTTAATTCACCGCAAATTACATAAATGCAAATGGTGACCATAGCAAAGCAAAATATAACGAAAATTATAAGTCTTTAAGATTAATGCACCTAGTTTAAGTTACTTACGTTCTTTATATATATATATTTAAAAGAACAATAATAGGTAATTAATAAAAATTAATATTTAATTTGAAAGGAAATCAAATTTCTCAGTGTTGACTGTATGCACATAATAATTGCCTGTCTAAGCTATTCAGATTGCATATTCACTTTCTATGACCATTTTCGCATAACTAATATAACACCAAATACATGCTTCCTATTGCATTTCAATGGCTATTGATTCTTATGATATGACTATAAGGTTAATCAAAACAATAATCATTTAGCATTTACAAATACATAATAAAGTTCATATCCTGCGCTATTATTTATTCAGTGGTCCTGAGAGGCATTTCAATGAAGACATTTCAAAAGTCGTATCGTCAATGATCCGTAATTAAAATTCGTTTATTTTGTTTCATTTTAAAAAAAAAATATATAAAAATGAGGAAAAACCAACTTCATATTTATTGTGGTAGTTAATCTGTAGGGTTGCAAAATTAATACTGAAAATCCAAAAAGGCTTGTTTTGCCATCAATGATTGCTATACTAATTTTAAACAAAATTTTTTTTCTGAGAATCATCAATATATAAACATATTTTCATGGAAGATCGAAGATGGCCATATTATATCTAATCTCTTCAAATAGTTTTATTTAATTCACTTTTCACCAATATAAGTTCTCTGCCTTGGTTCGCTTTCACTTCATATTAAAAAAATTAAAAATCTTTCAGATTTTTATATATGCTCTTTGCTTTAAATATGTGAAAACTATTGATTCTAAAATCGTATTTATTATTCTCCTACAAAAGATGCGGTAAAGGTGAGTGAAGGTTTGATTACTGCCTTATTTAGTTTTTGAAGTAAAAGATTTTCGTATCATTGTTTACCGTTTGAAATTTCGAAAAGTTCTTAGAGAAAGTCAGGTAAGCTTTTAGTGTATATTTTTATTCTTGCAAAATAATCAAGAAAACCAGCAGTGATGTCTCACCTCAACTCAAATACATGTCAAGGTGCTGACCGTTTTTAACGCCAAAAGTTGAACCTTGAAATGCAAGTAATTACCACATATAATGTATAATCAAATCCTGTTGCGTCCATGCCTTTGGCGATGGAAACTGAGACACCGCAGATGGCAATAAAACTCGAGAGCAAAATATGTCTTTGTTTAGGTTAGGCAGATTGCACTGCAACTTATGTATTAATGGAAACAGAGTTAAAAAGAATTGGGAACTGCTTTTAATAAATAACATTCGCTTTACATTCCATCACTAATCTTTCCGGTGTTTTGCTCCAAATGTTTCTCACTCATTTAGTGAAAAATCTATTGAGCTTTTTATTAGGTTCAGGATCTTGTTTTAATCTTTTACGTGTAAAATCATTCTCTAACGGTTTAATAAAGGAAAAACACTATATTTTTGATTAATTATTATAATCTCAATTTATTGCACAAAGGCTTTAAAATATAAAGTGATAGAAAGTTTTTAATTTATAACCAAGCTGTTCATCGATTTAAATAGAATACAAAATGAATAAATTTTGTTTTATTAGTTAAACAGAATGATCCAATTGCGCAGTATTATTAGTTTGTAAGATCATAAACAAATTTATATAAATACATTACTAACGAATTCAACAATTTCATCGTTCTGTAATTAATTATTTATAATAAATTAATTATAAATTTTTCTCTTAGTTCAAAAACTACCTAGATATTATATGTAATTATATTATTTGGTATAACTTGATTTATCATCGCTGAACCAACACCTCCGCTATAACAATACATGAAACATTTATTTAGATATGTCAAATGACCATTAAACCTAGCGGTGCTGAAGGCAAATTACCTATTCCAGTAGATTATAAAGTTACTAGTTACAATAGTGTTGATTTTAGGAATAAGCGAATCAAGACTTGTCACACACTATGAGACTATCTAAATATGTATTTTACGAGGAACCGTTCACGCTTTCAAGAGAAAATGCCATTGATTTACTACATATGAGGATCAATTTTCCATGTTTTCTCCTGTCGAGTCCCATTCGACACAATAAAATCCTCTTCTATCCTTTTTTGAACTTGAGAGTTAGAATACTAATGCTCATGAACAAACCAATCCATGCTGCTGTAGAAATGAAGCCGTAATAAACGGATGGTCGGCTGAAACCCCAACCTCGTTGCAGCATGGACCGAAGAGATTCGGTACTTTTCGTCAACGGAAGGAACATGCTTATGAACTGTAAGGAAGAGTGCATACCTTCGATTGGCCAAATTATACCTGAAAATTTGAATAACATAGTTATTCAATACTTAGTATACAATTCGACATAGTACACAGTATTCAAGCAGCATAATAATTCAATTCAGTTAAGTTAATTCTTAATTAAGGGGAGAATCGTAATTTGTGAATGTAACGGAAAAGGGAACTTACCGCACAGCATGACTATGGGAAGGAAACTTCCCAATGCCATGTAAGTCGCATTTCTTTCATTCTCGCAACTGCAGGACACAACAAAACCTGAAAATTGGATACACGAATAAATCATTATGCGCATAACGCATTAAAGACAAATATGACCTACACTGAAGATAATATAATCACAAACTTGAAACGTTTATTAAGGTAATTTTTATTTATTTAATATCCGAGCTTTACTCTAGGTCAAGAATTGAGCTTGCTACCTATTTTAATTGATGCCTTTCAAATAAGCAATAAATAAAGGTAATTTTGTTCTTTTTGATACAATTCTTGTGAAATCGAGTAGAATTACATTTTGAATAATACAACAGAAAAAATTTATTTTATAATAAATAAATTAGGGATATATCACGACAATTATCGGATTAACCTAAGGCAGAATTGGATGTGTAAAGTTCAAACCCAAATTTAAATTATCTTTAAAGCCTAACTTGATTTCTATTTGACTCAAAAAATAACTAAGAAACCTTAAAGTCTATTTAGGCCTTATTAGGCACACAGCATATTTTATTGAATTATTTATATCGAAAACATTTCCAAATGGCATTTGCTTGATTCAATGGCTTAGTTTGGAGTTGAAATCTTACTAAACAAATTCTTAAATTTACTTTTTCTCCACATCAGGGAATGCCCCTTACTTGGGTTGTACAGCCAGATCACAATGCAGAAAACTGAAGTAAATGACTAAAATTGACCTTTTGTCATTTCGTCGCCCCTATATCCCTTATATAACCATACACAATCGTAACCATCCCCTATATCCTTTCAGGGGTTTCTTTTGAAAAGTTTCTTCTGGCTAATTATATGACATTTCACGACATTGCCTTTCATTTAGTTTTTCTTTCATTTGCTTTATTAATCTGTGAAACATTCACACATAATTCACATATATGTGAATTATATATATAATATGTGATTACATAATTCACACATAATGCATGTATTACATTTTTATAGGCCATTCTTCTGATTCATATCATGTTTCCTTTAAGACTGGAAAAAGTCTCTAAATTCAATGAAAACTTCGGTAGGACAAAATTCTCAGTCATGGTAATTCGAATTCGGTTTAAATAAAAGCACAATAACAGACGATTTTATATTAATCTAATGCCAGTGAAAGATTAGCCCATTAAAATGTATTAAATTTTTTGATGGCGAAGAAATTTTGGAACAAATAAATTTTATTACAAGTTTGTGATAGTTGCGAACGGAAAATTTCCTACCAGCAAATGCTTTCTTTGAATACAAATAAATGTCCGATTAAAATGCTTAAAATCTGTACGCTGCCTTTTCAGTTTTGCTCAAATGTTGCCTTTAATTAACTAACGTTTACTAAAAAATTAAAAATGATTTTCAAGAAGTGCAACACATTAAAAACTGACACATTTTCACTTTCTTTGAGCATCTCAATCTTCGCTGTAAAATTAAAGGGCAGAATTACAAAGGTTATTCCGAATTAAAAAAGGTTATTTCCGAATTAAATATTTTATCTCCGGATAAAACTTACCGAAAGCCATACCGCAGACACCGGTAAGAATAACAAGTATAAGAACCGTGAATATGTTGCCCCTCATAGTTAATGCAAATATTGCAAACGTAAAAATGAGCACGAGGAAAGCTTGACCTATCATAATAAGAAACTGGGTTATCACGTGGGAGAACAGGATTTCGGGCCCCGTGATTCCCAAAACGAGAGAACGCTCGAGCAGGCCTTCGTTTCTTTCCATAAGTATGGCCCCCGACGTCGACGCCACCGAAAGAAAGAATATGACGCTGAAATGAAGAAAGTTCACATAAACATCGGAGGCCGGAGCAGGCAGTAAAAAGTGTATTCCGTTGAAAGAAATCAAAACCGACGTGAGAATAACTCCCGGAGCAGCAAAGTCCGTGAAATTTGGAATTCTATCTCCATAAATCGGTTCATTTATCCGGATGGGCGGCAGAGCTGCCTTAACCGTCAAGTTACTTCGCCGAGCAATGTCCTTTGCAAAATCGACAAAAGCCAGGTATATGTCCCTGTTTAGGAGATGTCCGATTTGCTGATCTGCAGTGGAAGACGAAAGTAGACGACGTTATTAAAAAAATTTTGAATTCCACAGAGTGGGTAAACTTTTCAAGGCAAACATCAGTCTGTGCTCTCACCCGACATATCCATGGTGATTTTAATGTCGCTGAATTCGAGAATCGGTGCTGTTGCGCTGCTGCCCAGTTCAACTCTTTCCCAAAGCGACTCCGTAAAATTGCTGGGAAATTCGATGGCTCCCCAGGCACGTCCCCGACGAACTTCCTCCGCCGCTTCGTCCTCGTTATTTTTATCCACCTGTGAATCATTAGCGCTGTCTTAACATTGATTCGTATTCGTGATTCCCACTCTGCCCATGCACGCCCCCGAAACTTACGAATTTAACGTTCCTGTTCTCCAAATGTTTCAGGTAGATGCAGGCCAGTTGCTCGTGCGGACTTCCCGAATCAACTTGATAGAAATCGCTGCACGACGGATAGGATTTATTTAATTCCTTGTTAACCACCGCAAACTGCAATCCTTGAGGGTCGTGTCCGATGGACAAACAAAATATTATGCATTCTACGACGGGAAGTCCGATTATGAAAGCCATAACACTGAAATAAAGTAATTTAGGTTACAAATAGTTTCTTAAACGAACGAAACTTGTTCCGAAGAAACCTTGCGTTTGTCCATTTTACTGAAGAATCATGCCGAAAGACTGCTGCAAGTCTGCGTGCATCTACTAACCCGACATTCCTCCACATCCACAAGAAATTCTTCCAAATTAAGGCTTTCATGTGATTGCTCTTTAAAAACTTAAGATGATCGCAGAAGTTCGTTTCTGGTTCGACTTCTGGTGGTAGCTGAAATTGAGATGAGCATTATGAACGACTGCCAGCTGTAATGTTAAACGCAGAAAACATGCAAACATATTTTATATATTTAAATATATATAATAATAATTATATAATACAAACATATTTATATATATTTTATAAATATGTAGGAGTTATTTTATAATCCTTGAGGGCTGGTCGTGCTGATCCCGAACAATCCTTTCGAGATCACGCATTATCAATCGTAAGAGTGCAATCAATCACCCAGTGGGAAAGCAAGGAAAAATTTATAAGAAGATACTGTTACTACGCCTATTATTCTAACATAATTTTTAAGCATTATCTACCGGTTCTATGGTGATCACTCCAACGACAGAATTGTCGTCCTGAACGGCATCGCCAAATTCGCCGCTGATTTCGGAACTGTTGTCTGTCTGATCTTCCTAAAAATATGAAAGAAACAAAATTTCCAGTTTCCACTTCTCTCGCATATTAAAATTGTATATGAGCGTTCACATTAGCAATTAGTGTAATTCATCTTTTGATTCGTCCTTTTTGTGATGGAAGAAGTGCATTTGCACAAACCGCGTTTTCAGATTATTTCCCTGCAGGCATATGCCGTGATCGCGAACTTACCGATGCACCTTCTTCCTTCATCCCAATCAGCTCCTGCATGAAACCAGACCTTCTCCTCTTGGTCATGTTTTGCATAACCGACAGCTTCAAGAATACATCCTCCAACGTTTCTGAGTTATACTGTTGCATTAAGCTGTCCGGAGAATCTTCCGCAAGAAACCTGCCACCCCTCATTAGTCCGACCTAGAAATATGAAAGAATACTGAAAAAGCAAAAGTGGAATAAAAATGTATAAAAAACATTAAAAGGTCTGATTGACATTATTATTTATTTTATTTATATTTTTATTTCGAAAAAAAGTACACCGCAAAATTGGGCCTTGGTTTATATGGATTAAGGTAATCCTAACGAAATCGGGTAAATGCCGATTAACGGCCTGAACCCAAAAGGTCGATAATTATTGGTTCTTGCATTGACTAAGGTAAAATTTCATACAATAACTACAAAATTAATCAATTTCTCTAAATTTAGTTTACTAAAAAACCTCTCAAATTTTCCTTTAGACGTTGGTTACTTACGTATGGTTCTTTCTTCCATTTTTTCTGTATTTTAATGAGAACACCAGCGAATATTTTGGGGAAAGCCTTATGCTCATCCAAGTTAATTATTATTATTATCCCGTATGAGAATGTATTTGAACATTTCGTAAGTACACCAACAAATGGCGTTTGATGGCATGTGGTAAATCATTCTGGCGCTCAAGCCTTTGAAAAACCCGGCAGCGCCGTTAGATCGATAGACAGTGGTGATGGCCCCAGTCAATCCCTTCACCTCTTTTTCCTGGGTATTAAGAAGTGTTTTGCATACGTCCAGAGGGGTTGTGACAGCTCCGGCTATGCCACCGGCCAGGGCTCCATTAAAAAAATGAAGGGCTGCACTGTAATTCTGCTTGGCATTTGTAACGTCGCGCAGAATCTCATACATCATGAAATGTATCATCTGGAACGGTATATTTAACACAAGCTGGGTACCGTAGGAGCGATAAAAAGAGACAATTCCTTCTTTCTGGTAAATTTGTTTGGCGCAATCCGAGATAGATTTGTACGGACTTTTCGCCATCTGCATGCGTTGTTTGATGACTTCTGCGGGGTTGACAACAGCATCGTGAAGAACGGTAGCCGGAATCCCAGCGAGTGCTGCGGACACGAACTGCTGCGTAGAGTAATCGATAAAGCGGTTTCTCGTGAATTCGTAAGATGCGAAATATATCGCATGGGCGGGTCCTGCTGTTCCCGCTATAACGGCCATTCCCCTGACCGGTCGGAAGATACCTTCTTCCTTTACCATAACGCGAAAGATTTCGAGGAAACCTTTCTTTTGCCCTGTCGGGGTCAGGCTTTGCATTCTAGTTTTTACTGTATCAACAGGATATAAAAGACACAGTTCCACCACTCCCGCGATGGCCCCAGACACGAGGTGAACTACATTGTGTTCGCCAGATTTTTCCTCGTGAAATTTATAAAAGCTATTCATTATGGTAGTTAAATGAGTCATTTAAACGACTTAAATGCATCATTTTTAATGTCCGAGGTGCAGTGATGTATACACACATCATCGGTTCACAAAAAAATTCACAAGATTTAAACAATGCAGTTAAAATGATCAATTTCTAGATTCAGTTTTACATACTGAAATACTTATTTTTTTTGTTTGTATTTGGCCATTGGGCAGTTAGAATTATTGGAATATTCGAAACATCTATGAGTAGATGTAATAATCTAAGTTTGCTTCCACCATTTAATCAAATAAATAATGCAACTTTATATAAATCTGAGGCTACGATACTGAAGATCTTTTCTGTTGCTTCATTTTATATATTTTTTTAATCTTATTAGTATATTATATTTTTTGCTTTTCAACTTAAAAAGACCGTTAAATAACCGAAAAATTTCGGAAATTCGTTTTACAATTGTTATTAAAGCATTTATAATTTACCTGAAGCGGGACGTGTCTTCATTAAAAAATATTTATATCACCATGTTTTTTTATTTTCACTTCATGCGCTCTTGATTTAAATCAATTTTTTCATTTCATGTCCTCTTATTAAGTCTGAATATTCGCGGTGATAAAAGAATTATTTATTTACAAAACCTTCTTTATGGATATTTCATTCAGTACTCGAGATAAGGCACAAGGAATGGACAGAATTGAATATTCAGCAGTGGTTAAACCAAATGAATTTTTCACCCTAGAAATTTTTTTCTGTTCCTCGGGTTTCATTGCATCGAAAAAGTTAATGAAAACATTTTTGGTTAACAAGAAAAGAAAAAAAAAAAAGGAAAGATGTATATTGGCGGAACAAAAGATTTTAATAAACTTTAATTTCGACGGTAACTAAATATGTTTGCCGAGTTCCTTAAAAATAGTTGTCAGTAATACTCATTCAATGATTTCTTTTGAAATTTACAAATTAAGTTTCATAGTTTAGTATAAGTTCAATGAAATAAAAATCTTTTAATCCAGTATCAATTAAAATTTAATTATTAGTGATTTCAGTAAAGTACCTCTTAGTAATCGTTTTTTTTCTGTTATATCTACAACTTTTTTTCATAGTGTAAATCCAAGGCTTCTTTCTGACTCATTGAAAATAAAAAAATTCGCAGATAAGAAATGTATGTTTTCGCTGTCCTCAATTTTAGATGAACTGATTACCTGTACAGCAGCCACTCCCAAAATGCAGGTAACTAAACTTTACTGTAACTTTATAAACTGTAAAGTTTATTCATTAGAGCGCTCGAACAGGAATAAGTCTTTCGCTGTGCTGGACCGGAACATGTTGCCGAAGCAGATTTGTGTAATCGTATTAGAGTTTAGTTCGCTGATCTAAATGAATTTACTTATACTTTGATGCTGTTGGTAAAACGAAAACTTGCATTTTAAAATGAAAGAATGTGCACTAAAGCGGAGGTACGGAGATTCTGACCGTATCATTTCCAAATGTACAAGTGGAAAATCACTGGCTTGGAATAACGTTAACATTTCTTAATTTCCTATTTAACAGGAATAGAGCTGTGGTAATTCATCTGAACCGGGTTTTGTAACAAGCTGAAAATTTTTAAAAACCCAATCTGCAATGTATGTAATATTATGATAACTTCATTTAACATTTAAACAAGGTGTGAGAAATTTTAAATGACAAGAACGGTTCGGATTTCGTTTGATGATAAAAATATTAAATTTTCTACTAATGAAACTGGCACTTTAAGTTATCGCACCACTTATTCTCTTCAAGATATCAAATACTCCTTAATCACGATGATGGCGATAAAGAACTGTTTTCAGAAAAAAAAAAAAAAATCTCAGCGAACTAATTTCAATTCCCTTCACTTTCCATCCGCTTAAATATTCATTTTCCGAGTGCCGCAGCAGGAGCAGCTCCTGCAGCCTCGAAAAATTTTCAGTTAAGAATTATCCAACCGTTGCTCAAGTTTCCCTAGAAATTTATATCCGTCCTGCTTTTTATTTGAGGAGTCATCGCAATCGGGCTTAACCCTCCGCTTCCCGAAGGCGTCAGGATTCCCCTGCAGGAATCGTAAATAGAGAGAGAAACCCAGGAATGTGAAAAATTGAATTCCATTTCTTTTGGGTTTTTCCTAATGATTGTATTGATTTTTTTGAAGTGTAAAACGTTAAATATATTAGGACAACATTTAATAAGAGATTCCGGACGAGATATTAGTCCGCACATTTTTCTTCTTTCCTTTTTTTTCCTCGTAGTGATAAATTTCAGCAGCATTCAGTGCTTATTTCGCTTTTCATGTCGGTGCACTTTACGAGAGATTCAGGTTCTCCAATTAAGTGCCTCAATCTGATGAAGTTAAAACACGAAAACTTTATGACAAAAAGTTAAATTTCAGACTTTTAAACGTTTCACCCGTGCATTGTACCAACTTAGTTGGGAATTTAATTTTTACGAACCTAATTATAATTTCATTTCATTGACAATTCTTAATTTCAGTTGCATATTCCATCATTTTTAAGATGTGCGATAAACGATGAGCAAAACACTTGGAATCACGCAAAATCAATATCGGCGAGATCGGGCAAATAAATTAATTTATCCATAAATCAAATGTAAAAAATGTTTTTAATAAGAAGTAATTTCCAGATTCCTAAATTAAAATTGAAAACTCTTGAATGAATCGTCTATTTTTGATGCTTAACCACTGGAAAACAAGGATAAATCGAAAACCAGAAAATTATTTTAATCTTCAATATATCACTTCCTCCTTCCTAACAAATGTAATTTCAGCAAATAAAATTTCAGACCTCTCAAATTCATCTTCTTCCGAATCATTATTCACATGAAATCCGAATTTATCTTCTTTTTGTATTCAGCTCCTGAAATTCTTAATGTAGGTGACATGCAGCGTTTTAAAGGATATCTGATGCCTAGATAAATCATATTTTGCCTTTATACTTCTCAGTGGCCAGAGATATTATTTATGTGTACAGAAGATCTTTTATGTCAAATGATATAGGGAGCGTGGAGTTCATTGTAAAATAGATTATATACAGAGTATTGAAAAGTAAAACGGAATGTCAAAAACCAAGTTTTGGTTTTTGGATTTTTGCACGAGTAAAAAATCTTAACTTATTTTCTTTAACAACCAGAAACTCCAAATTTCATTGCTATTTATAAGTTGCGCTTGCATTCATTATTGTTTATAAAAAAATTTTAAACATAATTTTATGCTTATCTTTCAAAAAATATCCGATATCCCCATCTTTTGCTCGTAATTGTTAACTAAGGATAACCAACCTAGATGAGATAACAAAAACAAAATGAAATACTTTGTAATAATTTTGTTCCATTGTTAATAAATTAATCAGGGAGGAAAATATCAAGAAATTTATCCAGGTAAAGAGGAAAAAAAAGTTTAGAATTCAATGAATCACATAATGTGCTACAGAGTAGTTTTAAGGTGAATTACATTTAAAATATAATTTTAAACATATATAAAACAGTTTCGAATTTATTTTGCAGGTCGCGTGGGAGAATGTACAAGAGAGCGCCTCGATATTATAGGTATCATGGAAAAAGTGCAGGAGAATAATTATTATTGAAAGAAATAAAGTTAAAGAAAAGCAATATCTATGTGTTACGCAGCTATATATGCGTTGATATACGTATGTATTTTATTTAAAGAAAAAAAGAAATATTATTTGCTGCTTTTAAAATCAATTTATAAATTAATTTTAGGAATTATTTTTTACGCCACTCTGTTTATAGTATTTACAGTATTTTTACGCCAGTGGTTATTTAAAATTCTCCGGAGGAGTTTAACTGCTAATAATAAATTTCAAGGATTTGGGGCAAAAATTCAAGGGATAAACCTTTTTCGAAAACTTTTTCTCAATCTTCATTTCACGGGAAATTTGAGTTTTTCAAATGTATTAAAATTCATTTAAATAAAAAATTTAAAATGTTCTCACATGAATTTTTCAAGAATCAGAATGCATCACGCTGCTTCACTAAAAATAATCCGGCTCTTTTGCTAACGAATAATTTATATGCCAAAATTCCGGCGTGGAAAAATGAAAAATGAGTTTTCAGATAGGAGGAAAAAAATTTATGTTAAAGAAATAATATAAACTTTTCTGGACGAGAAATGCAGTTTGAAAAATTAATTTTTATTCCTGCCAATTAACATTTCCCGGTACCTAGCAATGGACAGAGACTTAAATATATCAAAATAACTGACGCTGGTATGCGATGGAGCTTGATTTAATGAAGCGAGTTAAACATAAAAGAAGTGGGACATTTAAGCTGATCATAAGGACTTTGCCCATTCCAGAGCAAGCTCCTTGCACATTTTCATTCAACTCCATAAGAATTGCCATTGGAACATTTGCGTAACATGCCAATCGCATGCAACATAATATTCTGTTTCAATGAATATATTTTAGGTTCTGCACATTTTCTTTTTGAAGAATATCACTTCTGATGGGTTAGAAACTTCTGCGCGATGATGAAAGGACAAGCCTCGGAGTTTTTTCTCAAAGGTTCAAAAATTAAATGATCGGAAAGCTGCAGTATCCGATAAAATCGGGAGAAAGAATGATTTTAACTGATTTATCTGCCACTGTTAGCAACTTTTCATTAGCCAACGCCTCATTATCCAGTCTAAGTATTTTTATTTGTAAGACAATTTTAATTTTTTTTTTTTTTTTATTCTTTTACAAGTTTTCAAATTTTTTTTTCTCAAATTTAGAATGTTTCGAACTCAAAAGATTCTGAAAGAGGCATTAAAGTTTTCCTTTAAAGGCGGTTCCCTGCGATGAAGAAATGGAAAAGGGCTGTTACAGGGCCCCTGAAGGCTTCTCAAACAGTTTCAGCTTTAAGAGGGTTTTCTTTTGCATCTCACTGTTAATGATTCAAGCAAACAATTTAAACTTTGTGCTCGAGTTTGAAACATTATCGAATGGAACTAAAATTCTTCAAGTGCTTTATTTTTTTTTTTTTTATAAAAATTTTATACATCTGAAGTTTTTAAACTTGCGCCGTAAAGTTCAACAACAAATATCTGACGAATTCTATTTAGAGCCGCAATTTATCAAATATCATTATTGCTCGGCAATACCACGTGTTAAAACTACAAAAGAACGAACTGTAAAAACTGATAATTTGATTTTAAGACCTTTCGTTAATAATAATTAATTTTATTCTGCATAATTCAGAAATAAAATTTTTCAGTAACAAACTTCTCACATTTTAAAAAAATGCCTTAGAATTAATTTGAAATTTCATGCGTATCTAAATATAGAGAATTATCATTTCCAGACAAACTCTTACATTTCTTTCAACTTCAGCGTACGGTTCAATTTTCATAGAATATTACAATTAGCTAATTAACAGAAAAATAAAACATTCTCACATCAAACATTTAGCATCGATATTTCACGATTATGTATGTCTTTAGTAATTACATAAATTCACCATTATGCGAAATTAAAATTCAATATAAAATTTTTATTTATAATAGGCCTAATTACATTTAAGGCAAAATCAATATCACATCACCACAACGTTTCGCTAATCCAGATAGTGGACAGGGAAACCACTTCCTCAACCACCAATTACAAAAGTTATCTAATATAGTTATTTGGATGTCAAACTTTTATCCTAATAATTTCTTAATTGTAACTATATCGAATAATCTCTACATAGAGGGATATCTTAATCCTTTGGTAATCTTCGGAATAATATAACGAACGAAATCCTATTACTTACCATTCCCGCTTGTCTGGTCTCTTCAATGTAATGAGTTGTTATGATCACAGTCCTGTTTCCATCCTTCGTGATTTCGACCAGATGATCCCAAATGCTCTGCCGTAAAACCGGATCGACTCCAACTGTCGGCTCATCCAGGATAAGCAGTTCGGGATCATGAAGCAGGGCGGCCGCAAATGACACCCTTCTCTGCTGACCCCCGCTGAAATTGAAAAAATATAATATTTTTGTTACCTTACAAAATGTGAATTGTTTTTTAATTAAGCGTTTCCTGGCACTGAAGGTTTAATAGGTGCCTTGATTCCTGAAAGAATTTCAGACACTTCAATTTGAAACCAAAACCATATTGAAGTTGCATGTTAATTCATTAGGAAAACCGCACAGATAATGTTTCCTTTTTATATATATATATATATATATATATATATCTGCTTTAATTTTGGGATACAAACTATATTAAACGCAAAATAAAACCATTTAGATTAATCAGTTATTAACCTTCTAAATAATAACGTAGTTTGTATTATTTTACATAAAATATTTATCTTAATTACAAATGTTAGTAATGGTGTTTGAGTTTCTAATATCACTGAAAGTTCTAATGCTACACCAAAGCGCAAATGAAAGTAACAACTTCAGAAAAGTTTTCGCAGATCTGTGCCTTTATTTTGATCTCCCAGAATAATCATAAAACTGATAAGAGAATAAAATATCGAATGAAAAGGGGTAAAAATGATTTCAACATTTTGTTTCATGCCGTTCAATAATCAAACCTCATAATATATCACGTTTGCTAAAAATCATGATGATTTCGCAGATTCACTTAGTTTCTTTTTTATATTTCCAGTCAGGTGAATTTCTAAAGCAAGGAATATTATATTGACAGTAATAAACCAAGAGATACTAAACCAAACTAAGACGTCTAGGGCAATCCATTAAATCATTTTATTCATGACCGGTAGATGCAATTAAATTATCCATCACAAACACAATATGATGCACAAAAGTTTTGAAATCTTGAAGCTAAAGATGTAAGGTTGGATACTTTACAGATACTATTGATTTCACTTGATCTTCGGGCGACATTAAGGAACCCCCTCTTTATCTCAATTGCTGAGACAAATTAAGTTTGATATCCTAAATGGTATATTCCTAATGGTTCATTTAGGTCTATTACAATTTGAGGCACAATTACGGATGCCCGTTAGTTTTACCAAAATAAACTACAAGATCTTTGGTATAAATGAAATATCTTAATTATTGTTCTTTAACCCGATTCTGCTCCTAAATAATAATAATAATTCGAATGCACGTATGATTATATTTTAAGAGCTTTCGTAAAATGAAGTATAGATATTTTGAATATATCGGTGAATAATACTAATTGAAATAAACTACAGCTGAATATTTCAAAAATAAATAAAGAATCTTTAAATTTAATAAAAAATGTAATAAAACCTGGTTTTACCAACTTATAATAATATTAAAATTAAAATTATTATGCATCACTACAGCTCAATATCAGTTCTTATCATGCATTCTGTCCACTAATAAAACGATTACAATCCATAGGAAAAAACGTAGAAGCGGATTTCATAAAGCAGCAGTTCTCTGCATTTTTTTATATGCTCCTGAATATTTTATATTTTTCCGTTATTAAAATTCCTTTTTGTAAATTTAAGACTGGTTTTTATCCCATGTTATTTTTAAAATAATGAATTTACAAGGTTTTTTTATTAAAATTGGCACAAAAAAAATATTTTTTCACTGCATGTATCGTAAATGCGTAAATATATGTTTAGTAATGTTTTATCCTGCGAGAAAATAAAACAATTTTTGCATATTTATCGGTAAGAGAATACATTAGAGATGAATCTAACGTTAAATATTTTACCATTTCGTCTGGAGTCAGTACTGTTCTCTTACAGCACCTGAATATACAAATATCCAAATCCGCAACTCCCACAAAATAATTTTAATTTACGATGATATTTCTCAAATTGTTAATGAGTCATAAAAAACTTATAAAATTTTGCATTACACCTATAACATAATCCTTGATACCTACTGTTATTATGGACAATAATATAATTTTATTTATTATGTTATGTGACCAAATTTATTGATCCATTACTAATACATTATAAGTTTGTTATAAATGAGTTCTTGTTTCGTTAGTCGTCAACGCCGGAACTTCCTAAGTTTTATATCATTTACAGCAATGAATTATTTATGTCGTTTTATTTTATATCTTGTAGAGAACCTTGATAATGGCAGTTAATTTTATTTTAGCCTAAACAAAACAATAGTTTTCTAATTTCGTTATTAAAATACAGCGGCTATAAAAGTGAACAAACCTAACTTTATATAAAAGAATAACAAAATTTTTTTATCATTTTTCTCCCTCCCTTTTTCGAATTTTGAAACACACTGAGGGCTCGTTAAAAAAAATTAAAAAAGATCTCTGTACATTAAAGAAACAATAACGAAATGTTCTTTTCTGAGACACATTTAAGAAAATTAAATTGAAGGAAAAACCCCAGGGACAAAGATTATTGACCTGAAAAATAATCTTAAAGGGATTTTGAAGAGAACCTTAACTTTTTATAGATTGCAGGCTTCACGTAAGTAAAACTACTTTCGATGATGAGGGACAAAAATTGCGTTCGTTGATGGAAATGAAAATAGTCACTTATCGAACAGTTCTTTTTGCTGTAATGAAATTCTTACCTAATGTAAAATTTATCTGAATAAGCAGATTTTCTCACGTTTAAAAGCTCTCGTAAAGCGCGTTCAGCAGCGGAGGAGAAAAGGGAGAGAGGCGATGGGAAAAAAAAAAAGAAAAATAATGAATGAAGTTACATTCGATCAGAGTTGATGATTTATTTTATTGCATCCGAAGGAGATGAGCGGATTTTCCCAGATTTTCGACAATAAGTTTTAATCTGATAGCACGACTTGCTTTTTATGTGCCAGTACTCAAAATAAACTAATGTGATTTCTTTTCTTTTTATCAGATAAAAGCGACGGCATCAACATCAAATCATTCGCCAAGTCTAACCTTAAGGATAGAATTTATGCAGTCTAACAATTTCCGTTTACTTTAGGATTTCCCAAATCCTCAAATTCCTTCTTAGCTTCTGGAATATTTCGCATCTCTTGACCATTTTCTTGCATCAATTAAAATCTTAAAGTTTACTCGCTACTGAATAAAACTTGTACCAATCTCTAAATCAATGGTGATTAGTCTTCCAGTGAAGTTAGATTTCCATATTTGACGGGCTCTCTCAGTTTCCTACTGATATTTAGTCACTTGTTTCATTCACTGATATTCACTCTGTGGAATCATAGCCGATTGATGCGATCTAAATTGAAAAGAATATCTCGCCACGGTCGAGTCCATCGCTCTTGCTTTTACTAACTTCGCCTTGTACTTTTTAAGAGGTAAGACCGCTTGCAATAATATAAATTATCGTCATGTGTATATATATATATATAAGATGAAGAGAAACAGTTTATTCTGCTAAGTTTCAAATAATTTCGTAGTCTCCAAAATCTATGAAACTGACATCAATACAAAACAACACATTCCGGTCAATGCATTTTGAAGTAGCTGATACCAGAGTAGTTACAAAACAGGTTCTTCAACTAAGTATTGCGTATCTCGTGCTAGGAAAATAAATCCTAACCATAAAGACTTCAGAATATATTTACACCGTAAGTTGCCTTCCCGATGGCTTTTTCCATCGTGATGGGGTTATATTTTCGTTTGTTTTTAAGCGACGCGACGAAGATTAAAATCCAATGATTTATTCCCGAATATCATCCCGGCAATGTGACGAGCGAAATTGTCACATCGTGTTCAAAAAGACGTTTCTTTGTTTAAGTAAATGCGAATTATTTTGCTTACAATATCGGTGGCGGGGAACCACCCAAGCACTCACTCGAGGCGTTGGAATTAAATACGAAGTCGTTATTTGTGATCTTTTTCCTCCGTTTAGCGACATACCTCAAATTCTTGACTAGTCTGCTGGCTGGAGGCAGCATAAGAAACTTCAATAGAAATTCTAATCTCTGCTTCACTTCCGAGGTCTGCATTCCCGAAATCCATCCAAAGTACACAAGGGTTTCTTTAATTGAAAACTCTCCGTACAGGGCGATTTCCTGTAAGAAAATATTTCCCGGTTAATCCGCAACTTCTTCCCTCCCAGCGCCAATAGGAAATTTCATCTCGAGTCAATCCGAACTTCGAATCGATAATTTATTTGGTAAATAAAGCGATGATGCAATTCGCATCCAATTCATTTTTCGTTCGTGTGGAATACGTACCTGAGGCATGTAACCGATCCTGGGGCCGGGCACTCCGCTTCCCCTTGATCCTGGCTTTCCCCCTAACACCCATATTTCGCCCGCGTTCAACCTTCTCCGGCCTATGATGCAGGAGAGCAAAGTCGTTTTGCCGCACCCCGACGCCCCAAGGAGTCCGTATCTGCAAGAGAGTCCTTTTTCACCTTCCGAAAAGGATCGTTTTCAGGCGGTTCCCAGGACGCGAATCGGCAAAATTTTTCTGAAATACGTACATTTTACCCCTCGGCACGGTCATGTTCAGATCGTTGAGTATGGTGTTCGGACACTTTTTGGTTCCGTATCTTTTAATCGCTCGCCTCACGCACACCGCATGCTGTTTTCTCGTCCAGACGTTAGAAATTTGAGGGTGCAGCACTTTTCGAGGGATCTCCGGCAGTTCCTGCCCTCCTTCTGCCATTTTTTCGCTCGTATCTGCAAAAATCAAAGAGAAATTTCTAAACGAAGATCGGGACTGTCGATGATCCATCGACTTTTGCCACCGTCAGCGGATGACTCAGGAGAGAATTTGGAAAAATTTTGTGGCCGTGAAGATACAGAAAGAAATGAATTTGCCTCCTGGTTCGCATGCATGAAACCGCATAACGTCAAGATTTTTTCCCCGTTTTTCGCTCCTTTTTTCACTTGCGTTCACCTCCTCCGCATGTTCGTACTCTCACAATCATGTAATCCCCCAATAGTTTCTTCATCCGTTTATTGGTAACGTCAACAGCAGCAAGGTTGGAGAAATGCGCGGACGTCGACGTGACACCATCCCGTTTTTACCTTTATGCAATAGTACGAATCCAAAAAACTATGAGTAAAACACCATGAACAGCCTGAAAAAATATCCGTTTCGGAATCGCAAAGGATTTTTGTCCGTTAAAATCCCACGATCGATGCATAAATAAATGACTGTTATGATTCACAAGTAGGAAGCTTTAGTCTTTGCTAACATGAAAATTTCATTACATCGTCAAATCTGCGACAATATGACACGATAATTTATCTGACGAGAATTGCTCCTGACATAAATTGAAATTGAAAAAATCATGCGGGGAACTACAATTTAAGCAACAACATTAGCCATTCCAGTCACAGTATCAAATTTCGCTTAACGTTGCTAAATGATGCAATGCTTTATTTAAAAAAATTTGTAAAATGGATTAAAAATATACACCGTCTTTGCGACGTATTTCAGAGGATCGCTGTCGAATACTTTGCCTTTCCCAGTGAGATTTCTTTTTCCATTTTATGGCATTTCGTATTTACTGCATCACAGAATGTCGAATGTAATTTCTTAAAAAATTTAAAGAGACGAACGGAATCGAATGATCGGGTTAAAATCGGAATGTGCATTCGTCTGACATTCTGATCGTGTAAATGAATATACGATGGCAGATATAGTTATGTAACTTTTACTCTTAGGCGAAATTGAAAAAAAAAAATTCAAAAGATAATTTTTCATTGGCAAGTTCAAACCATGGTCCACCAAAAGAATAAATCTCCAGTCTAAACCAGTTTTCGTAATTTGCACCATGCACCAATTTCAAACCTTGACTTACTTTCTCAGCTCGTGGAATTGTTGTCACCTATTTTATTTCTGTACAATAAATTATACGTTGCTGTTTAGGCAAAGAACCATTTTACACCTAATCCGCATAAATATATTACAGGCTCTTGAGAAAATTCAGTCGCTCGCGGGTCTAAATTCTTTTTTGACAGCCTGTAGCATCATTTGTGGAAGGTTTGAACAGTGTATGTAATAAGTCATTTTATGTGCTTTTCCCTTGCCGTAAGGACTCGCCTTTAAAATTGCTAACATGGATTGCTTTTTCCTAACTGAATGAATCATTTATTTTTTACACCGGGGTCTACCGACTGAAAAAGCTGCGTTCATTTTTTATTTATTAACCCGGGTTCATTTTGTTGATTGCTGTACAAAATACATGAATCTAATTTCATAAAAACCCGAAAACCTAAATGCAATAATCAAATTTGGATTCAAAACTCGACTGATAATTTTAGCTTTATTCCGGCTTTAATTACGTCTTGCGTGTAATTCTGGGTTTAAAATATTTCCAAAATACATTCAGAAGAATCTAACATTAATTGTTGTTACCCGACCATTCTCCTCCGCATTTTAAAATTCAATTCCTATCACTGTCAGCCATTTCAGCGTTTTATTCATTTACTACGTATTGCCTTCCTAAAGTGCGCGTCATTTTCTCTTTAAAAAGTTTAATATTTGTTTAACAACATTTAGAAGAACGATGCCAGTGATCTGATATAAAAAAGGGGTGATAAGAAGTGCATCGCGTTAGAGATTTTCACAATCAAAACCTTTTATTGTCCTAAAGAATTTCCACAAAGAGATTGTTCTCGCTAAGCTTGCATTTTGTTACTTTGGTTTACTAAGCTATGAAATAATTCACATTGCCGAATAACCGAATCACATAACCTAACTTTTAGGTTAAAATTAGATGTGGGTGAGTCATCGATCATTTAACCATATTAAGTTTCTCATTTGTTCTTCTTTTCTGTTGGCGGAGAATAAATTTTCATGAAATTTGCTTTTATGCTGGGGATGTAATGGAAAATAATGGAAGTTTTCGATAGCGCGGTTATGGTTTACGATAATGTTTGCTGATGTTGTTTAAATTTAAATCCTTTTACGAAACGCATAATGTTTTACGTGATCATTTAAGGCGAGCGTTCATCAAAACATAATTTCTCTTGCGATTTATAATGTTAGGATACGTATGACATTATCGAGAGCTACTTTCAAAACTTCATCGCTCAAATATTATCTGAAATAGAGTTGTAAAAACCTGAAAGCGACAACTAAAAATCATGAATTCATTTGCACTGTGCGGTTACATCCATTGCTGCCGGTTAAACGACTTCGACATGTTCTTTAAACCGTAATTAGCTTAAAACCAACCTTCCGCATTTTTATTTTAAATTATTGATTCGTACATTAGGATTAATATGTTTTAAAATGAAATTTAATAATTTAATATTTCTTTTGATAAATTCTCGAACACTTATCATTTCCATCCAGTTTTCGGGCTCTTAGACGTTCACCGCAATCGTGTTAATGCTGAGGATGCAAAAATTATTTTAACATATTACGAAGACAAATTTTTGCTGATTTAATAAAGGCGGTTGTCTAAATCAAAACTTTTTTGTCCAATAAATAACCTGATAAGAGTCGAGTTGAAAACAATAAAAGAAAAATGTTTTTCCTCTTTTCGGAATGGGCTCAAGAAATTCGAAAATGTGCATCGACTGATTATGTCCCCATAACCTCAAAGCTAAAATTTTTTGGTCAAATTCTTCTGTTATTGTTGCCCCCTTTTACGATGTCAATTAATATCCCAAAATTTTTCATAAATTTAAAGCTCATTAAAGAACATATACGTGCTGGATTCAACATATTCATGACTGGCGACATTAATGATACGTACAACGCTATAATTTTGGTGAATTAACGTCGCGGTGACTGAATTATTATAATATCTGCAACTAATGTTAGAAATTGAAATGTTTTAACACCGTAAAAAATTCAGTTTAAATTCAAATATCGTCAAATATTGAATCTCGTCTAATGATCAAGAACTTCTACAATTTTAATCTTGTCAGAATTACCTTTTCAGCATCCCGAATTCCATCTGAAAACTTTTTGGAAATTTGGGTTTAATCATGATGGAAATTCCTGCCTAGTCGGAGGAAATAAACGCATTACTGAATCTTTTACCCATTCGGAATTCCCTTTAATTTCTTGCCAACACGCAACTTTTTCTTACCCTATCATTTTATAGAAATGCAGAATTCGTTTTATGTCAATAATAGAGTCTTGAAAGTAATAAAATAAATCAATACCATAAAGCATTCTAAGCTCAGCTTCAAAGCCTTTAATTTAGCACTTAAAGCCAAAAAAAGATTGCCTTCAAAAATATCTCTTTGTCTGAAATTTTAGATATTATACATATTCAGCATTATCGCAGCATTATATAGGTCGGCCTGGGTTTTTTCGCATCTCAAATTCTTTAGGTGCGACTAGAAAAACCCTTCTTAGGAGATAGGATGTAATCCAAGTTATTTTGGAAATACAAAACCTTAAGAATATTTTTATAACATACTAATACAGCGATTAACAACGATTTTAACACCATAATGTGTGATTCAATGAATGCGTATTAATGTTAGAATTTATAATTCAGTTTTTAAAATATAACGATGTCATTCGTTTCCTTCTTAATCAAGCTAACATTTTCTTTCTGTTAACGGGAACATTGTATAAATAAATTCGTTTCATCTGCATAGCCAGTATAAAAATCGTAAAAAAAATATGATCCGCAAGTCAACAATTTTTGATACTATTGTATAATTCCTTTTACTTGATATTGTTTGACCAATGAGAAGACATTTTTATGAGATTATAAAAATTATAAGCCATAAGTTATACCACTCGTATGAAACTTAGATAAGGTTTAATCGACTTACAGCGGGAAATCTAATTTCATGATTCTCTAAATAATGTGCGTAATTTTAACGATAATTCAAGTTCCAGATAGTTTACAACATGACCTGCAGATATATAACTCTAACCGTTTGCAGCTAGGAAAATCCCCAACATAAGTAATTACTAAACAGTAGTAAATTGGATAACACCAAGGCTATTTTTCACAGCAACGTTAATAATCTTCAGAACGATTGAAATATTGTTAAGGGTGGCATTCACTAGAATATACAACAAAAATATTTTAACATGAGCAGAGAAATATTGCATAAGTCCGCACGAATAAAGTGAAAAAATTTTTTTAATACAACAAATAAATGATGCGATGTATCAAAGAGCTCCTCTAATTCCAAATGAAATAACAAACAAAGAACATTAAACATTTTATGGATAACAGAAATAATTAATTATTCGTTAATAAATTAAACTGTCAGAGGTAAAAATCCATCGAGAAAAGCTACATTCACTTATGATGATGACTTACATTAATTAAAAATATAAAAGTATTGAATTCACTCATGCGCTAATATCGATTATAAAACAATAGTTTGCGTGTTAACTGTGGCAATGCTCGCGGGATACTAAAGCCACATCGCGAAGTTGACGTCCATGATTCCGTCGCCTTATGAATTTTCCATGTTGGAGTTCCTCTGGAACAAAAAACTAATCAAGGTTCAAATCGGGCCAAGGCACCAATTTAAATTCCTAAGCCACGGTTTAGCTGAAGCATCTCTTCATCTCTTGTTGCACCGGTGGGAATCCTCTTTCCACAACAATAAAGCCGGGAAATCAAGGTCCACGCCCTGCTATTGCGTTTGCCCATGGATTTTTCTACAGAGGTGAAGTTCTCGCTGTAAAAACCGAACGAAACAGGTCTGGCAAGTGTTTAATAATGGTCCCGTCACCGTGTTACAGCTGGGATTTGCGAGAAAGACTTTTAGCGGTCGTAAATGTGTGCCGTGCACTGAGTTAACTTTTCTTACATTAAAATGAAGCAAGACGTCATGATAGGACACGAACCTAATGGAATTGTCATTTATTTCTTCACCTCCAGCGTACTTGAATGGTATCCCGAGATCTGCAAAATGAGCAAAAGCCATAGCTTGAGGATGATGTTCCTCCTCACAGACTTAATATTTTTGACATTTTTAAATCCAAATAAACTAAATATTTAATTCCGAGACTGTTGACTGTAATGCATCTTGGATTCTCCTCTGCTCGCGGATACAGTTTCCCATACCGAACAAAAGATGATTTGCACATTAAAATGTAATTATCCTAATTTTTCGGAATTTCGTCTCAAAGCAATAATTTTCACCGCTCCATTCTCGTTTCCGACATTTATTGTGTTCACTATCGAAAAGTTTGGGTATTGGTCCTGATTCATCGGTCCAAATAACATCTATTTCAGGCCGCGTAATAACAATCCGGTTGGAAGTTATGTCATAACGACATAAATTGGCGTCAAATTTATACCGGTGAGATTCATTTTTTTTAACGCTAAAGGAAACGTTAAAAATAATGTTTACGTTCCGGCTGTTAACACACATTTCATTGTCATTAGTGAATGAGATTATAAAATATTATTGCGTATAAAACAAATTTAAAGACGAGAATCAAAAATGATTGAACAGCCTAGGAAAACCTTAAAGAGATTGTCATTTTGGAAGATATAATTATGAAGGAGTGAACCATCACAACTGTGTATTCATACCTCAAAAGTGAATATCTAATTAAAAAAATAATCATTTGCAGGAGAAAAAGCCAAAAGTTTATTGTCATTTCGGCAGCGGTGGTCTTCCTAAGACTACCTAGATTGAACTGTGTGAGGTTCCGAAATTTTCTTTTATTTACTTATAATACAACACGAGCAGAATTAGTTTAAAATTTACATGTCCACTAATCCACTTAAGTTTTCTGGGGACAGTTGCCTCCGGTTTTCAACGCGTGTCGAGCACAATATTTTTTATCGCATCTTCGGACTTAAATAGGTCAATCGCATTATTTCAATTGCTGATTCAGCAGATTTAACGATTCGCATGGCATAACGAGTACTAAGCAAATACCATCTCTACGCGTTTCTGCTAACCACATTTGTGCTATACCGTTTCACTCTTTCTTACTTCGCTCCATTTCTACGCCTTCCACCGTGCCGTAGCATTCGGGAGGAAATATTCCGCAACAAACGCTTCCTCTGAGGGCGAGCAATGCGAAGAATGTTGCGGATTACGTTCGGGTTTAGGCAGGAGCGCCCTGCTCGTGAACGCGATGGGCCGAAAGCTTTTCCTTTGCGAAAGATCATTTTGAGGCCACCGAAAAATTTCTTCTTGCGGATCTTCCTTCACCGTGATCCATCTCCCCCTGCTTTCCTTCCCGGTGTCCGATCAATATGATCTCCTCGCGAAATGTGGAGTCCGAAGAAGCAAATGCGAACTGTGCAGAGAAAATGGATAGGCAGAATTGGAAAACCATTAACGTCCGACGCAGGGCTTTGGTCAGCGCTTAAAACGACGTCTGCGGATGTTCTTTGCGGGGATTTTCTTTTCGACATTTTATTGCCGCAACCTGAATCATTTACCTGACGGCGGATATCTTGCTGTTTGCCGGGAGTTACCCGACGCGGAACTGTTAGCTTTAAAAATATCGCGCTGCTGCTTTTTCGCGATCCCATAATGAATCGCCGACGATCAGGTTCCCAGCCGAGGACCGCCTTTTAACAGATGATCCGTGACAGCGTTTTCTTCTTCTGGAGGGCCGAAACCCTCCGGAAAACCGCAGCGGTTTCCGAAGTGAAGCGGTGATTTATTAAATTTGATGACTTTGCGAAGTTCTTCGACACCCTGAGATGCAAACTCCCAATGCAAAAACATCCACCTTCGCCTTCGATTTGATTGAAAGGTCTCCTTTTGAGACCATTCCATTCTCATAGACAATTCAACTTGAGCAAAGACGGGCAAAATTTTTAATTTCGAATGACTCGGCCCTAACTCCGTTCCCACCGTCAAACAGATAAACTGTCGAACGAACACCGCATCCTGCCAAATAGTTGGCCACGTTAATCGCTTTGCATTTATTAAATAATATTTTCATTAACGTAATTGGTGTTCGTGTGACGTAATAAACTAAAATTCGCTAACAGCATGTTATTCAAAAATTCTTTTGTTAAAACCTATTAATAAATATTTCCGGGCTATTAAGGCTTTGTAAATGTTTCTTGTTAAATTTTTTTTTCTTTCCGTCTTATATTAATTTAGTGTTTTTTTAATTTTAAAATGGTATTCTGATAACAATTCTTGATAAATGAAGTGAGAAAAAGTCACTGATTTTTCTACGTTCAGAGCAAATATTTATAAGAGATTTTTTTCCTTCACGCACTTCTACACATGAAATGCGATAATGTATAAACGAACGCTCTGTTTGGTTAAAAATAAAATAAATGGAAAATCCTAAATGAATTTCCGACTAGTTACTCAGTTTAAAAATGTCTGCTTGGAATTGCCAACAATTTCAGTGTAATTGACATAAATGATATAACAAAAAAATCCATCTTTAGGACGTCAATGTTCTCTCGACTCGATACGGCCCAAAAGCCGTCTACACGCTCTAATGCATAAGCATTTGAAACATTTTGTGATGAAAATAATCCCAAGAAAACCTGATTTATCCCATTTATTCAACGTCACTACTTGATAATTATAGTTATGAAATGCCGTTAACGTCATAGGAAAGTTCACGGTCGATTCATTATATCTTCTTTTACAAGTCAAAGAGAGAATATAATTAACAATATTTTTAAAGTTCGTTCGAAGGACTCCTTTTGTATTGATCAGCCTTCTGATTTCTATGTTAATTTCGAAAGTATATATATATATATATATATATAAATTTAAAAATGGCGTTGAAAATATCACTTCTGAAAGCAGGGGGTTATAAAGCCCATAAATCCTTTTTAAAAATGTGAAAACATTTCGGCCAGTGGCAGCTCCGCTTAAAACCCTTACGAAGAAATTCGCTCACGTTCATCCTTTTCACAACCTATTTTCTTCCATAGGAAAATTCAAAGGGATTTTATTGTCTCCCAAACGTTGGAAAATTCCCAGATGATCTAAATTTAATTCAGTTCTCGCTGGATTAACTTATTCGCATTAATACAAACTAGGCGATTAAATGCAAGGATTTCCTTTATGTGACTTTTCCTCTTATAAATATAATAGCAAAAATCCACTGTTGCGAATCACTTCCTCCATACCCTGGCACCATGCGTTTTGAGTGTCGGTGTTCGACTGGTGGAAACACGATGAGACGGGCACGTTTTTCCAAGTTTAAAACACTGGAAAATCCAGTAAGTTATTTTCGGAAATGAAGGATGACAGAGGGGAAAAGAAAGTAAATTGCTTTGGGCGCAAGGAAATGAGGAGATTGCTGCTGTTTCAAATGAAAATTAAGTTGAATCGAAAATCCTTATTTTTAAATACAAACTTATCTTTCAACGATATTGATGAACAAGCCATTCGCCGTCACAAATTTGTATTATTTAAGCCAAACTATTTTTGAAAAAGAATCGGATTGAAGCAATGGAATAATTAAATTTTATTTGCGATTTATATACGTGGCTGATTAAGAGACGATAATATTTTATTAGACAGTTTGCGAGGCGTGGGATTTCATCCATGACGTGTTATAAAAAATAATCTTCATAAGAACAAGGCAAATTTTACTGATAATTATTAATAGCCATAAGAAAAAAATTTTTTTTCTCCAGTGTAAAATTGATCTGAATTTAAAAATACTGATTGAATCATATTCAAATAATTAATTAGAATTCTTTTCTATCAACCCGTTAGTGACCATTGTCTAAAATTATGAAAATGAGTAAATTTTGGATTATAAAAATAAGGATTAATTATATTTATACTAAAAAAAAAAAAAAAGTATTCTACGATTATCAATCTTATTTTTCCACTGATTGTGATTACCATAAAATAAATTTCATACCTCCAAGATTAGCAAAGTATAAAAGTACATAATTAATATGTAGTCTCCTTGTGTTCCCGCATTTCACAACATCGTCGAACGTCTTATTTAAAATCAATCCTAAATGAAGTATTACATACAAGTGGAAGGGATTTACGCTAAATTTTATTAAACATTAAAATTCATTCTTCAAAACGATTCGTTAAAAAACCATCCAACAAAAAAATCTGATTACGCATTTGAATTCAAAATAAAGAAAACAAAATTGAAGTCAACAATTAACTTTCCCATATAAAAATTAACATGGCCATGTGTCGTCAATAATTATAACTTTATTTTTGCTAATTTTAAATCCACAGAATAAATAGAGCGAAAAAATGACAAAAGTTTTGATTTTGAAATAGAGAATAAATTCATTAAAAAAAAAAAAAATGAGCAAACTTTAAAATGCTGCAATTACAAATATCATTGTGAAAACTCTTTGCACAAAGGAATGCAATTGGGATTAGTTTATGGTATTTAATCATAAACTGAAACATAATATATTCAGTATTTGAAAGTGCATACTTTGCTCTACGGGAAAATGTCTTGAAGGTGTTTAAAATTCAAATCTGATTTGCTGGATCTTGACAGGGCATACAGAAATTCATTTTCTAGAACAGGACATTGGACTTCAAAAAGAATGGCTTTGTTGACAGTTGATTTTCATTTATAATACTTTTGTTCTTGTATAACTTTTTCATTTTCATTAATAAACTTTACTATTAATTTAGAACATTATTAAGTCTAACGTTATTTTTTAAAATTAACAACTCCTTAGGAGTATAAAGCGATAATTTTAAACAAATTTTTTCACAATGAACTGTTTGATTTTGTATCTGTGAAGAGCAATTTTTACATGTGAATTTTATTATCTCAGTTGTTCCTCTGAATATCTTAGGACTAAGAAGTTCATAACCCGGCATAAACGTCTTTTCGTTAATTCTGAAGATCGAGCTAATTTATTTATTTTTGTGTTGATTATTATGGAAAATAATTTTATTCGTGTCAGTTTAAGTATCGGCTCCATCGGAAATGCTAACAGAAATGAACTTTGTCAGGATATTTGACACTTAACAGTGTGAAACGAACAGAAATACAAAAGTGCATTAAAATGCGATATAAATTTTTAAAACTTTTTCGATAATTTACAACAAAAATTCTCATAAAAATCGCAAGAGTAAAATGTCATTTTAGATGTCCCAAAGTCTCTCAATATTAACACTTTCTTATAATTTTTTACTAAACAAAAAAAAAAGTCTTTTAACTGAAAGAGATTACCTTTTTTGTGTTTATCCAAAAATGCTATTTCACCTTTTACAGATACTTGTGATCTCATCCATCTTTCAAATAACGAAGAAATGGGAGAGGAAAGAAAATTAAACAATTTTATATAAGCCGAATTAATCCGGGGGAACTTAAAAGCAGAGAAAAAGTTTTTAAATCGTGAAAATCCCACAAAAATGGCAAAATTTCGCCATCAAAACATGTTCAATTTCACGAACAATTTAATTTAATATAAAACTGAAGTCTCATAAGCAAAAATTAGATTCCTGCCGAGATATTCAGCAGCGGCGATCTCGGAATAGCGTCCTGTCGCGTGAAATGGAAAATTTCAGAAATGGTTACGACTTAAATTGAAGCCCTTAACGCTCCACGATCTGAATCTAAGGGTGAAAAGGGCGTTTTGAGATGCGGAATTTGATTTGAGTAAGGGGAGTCTCAAATTATCTAAGATACCTAAAGCGAAATATTGCTTTACATTGCGCGTCAACGATCGATTAAATACTGCTAACTGCCAACCGAAAGAGTTAGGGCTGAACCTGGGAAAGGAATTTTTTGACGAGAGCATGAAGAAAAATTGAAAATTTCAAACCAACTCTGCCTCATTGAAAAAGTTAATTTTTTTTTCTCGATTTTAATGCCACCGAAGACGAGAAATCAGGCGAATATCCTTATGCAACCATTAGCCGGTAAAGGAGCTCCACTGGGGGGAAAATCTCGGTGGAAAATTGTCGAAGGATGTGGGGGAGCATTCAAAGTCAAGAGGTGGTTTCAATTTATGGAAATTAGGTTTTGGGAAGCAATCTCATGAACCTAAAATTGCATTAAGCCTTCCCCATTCTTATTCTACCAAGCCATCCCATGTGCTGCCACTTCACTTTTTAATTTCTCAATTTCCTCGCATGCAATTTTTAAAATTTTCTGTAATTTACTTCTGTCTACTTAAATTTTCTCATCTCTAGTTGTCTCAGAATTATTTTTCCCTTCGATGCTTTTTTTTTGTCGAATATTAATTTGTCCATTTCTTCCAATCAAATTTCAGATAATTATCCCTTAATATAGTGAAGGTTATTTCATATCTTTCTACACTTATATTTGTAGTGAAGAAACAAATATTTGCGGAATCTCGGAGAAGAGCTTTTTGTAGCTGCTTACCGAAATGCATTGAAGGCTGGATAATATGCCATGCAATGGAATCATGTTTTATCTGTAGTCCTTTTTCATCCGACAACAACCAACCCAAAACCGATTTTAGCTCTCGTAAAATATTAATTAATGTTTTTATTAATTTCATAAGACTTGAAACAAATAAAAAAGGAATTTTTTTTATCCCTTTTATTCCATTTCTGGGACCAATAAAAAAATTTATTCCAGAACTCTGTTGATGATTTCAAATTCCAAAAAGAAGTCCAGGTTGATGTGTTTGAATAAAATGCCTCTGTTCTATTAATCACTAATTCCAGAAATGTTAAGATGTGATCTCTGAATGTTGGACTTCGTATTTTGAGTTCCATGAGTCTTTCATATCAGGTGACTATGGGATGTTAGGTGACGCTCCCATGATGAGGTTTGCCGGGATCCTTTTAGTTAATTTCTAATTTTTTTTTTTTAGTTTTCCCTCCTTGTTACCCATCAATTAACTAAAATTTACTAAAAAATTTTCAGCAATGCATTTCGCCTTCAACCGAGACTTCTGAAATCAATAATTCTTAATTCCAGAGCAATTGATTCAAAATTCAGAAACTGATCACTCTGAGTTTTCACGCTTCAGATAATATAGCAGTTTCAAAAAGTTTTCTAAAAGTCTTTTTAAAATCCGAAGCGAAAAAATTTCACTTGAAAAATCAAACATTGATCTCGAAGTGTGGTCACGTCTTATTTCCTGCAGGGAAACATGGTTGTCGACAATTAGATCAACATATTATCTTTCAGCGATATCACACTTCATAATGACGAATTATGCACTGACAAAAAAGTCGTAGAGATTGTCCTGCTGACAAAATGCATGTTAAAATAGTGAACCAAAAATTATGAAATGATGGACTTCAAAAATTTTATCTTTCATAACTGAGAAGAAAGCATCGGGAAAATGGATAACCGAATTTATTGATTAAAATAATTACAGAAAAAAGTCTTCAATAACTCCTATCGTGAAGAAATAATTAAGGAAGTCACAATGTAAAGTTGAATTTTTCACTTTAATGAAAAACGAAACATTATTATCATCAAATTTTTACATTCTGTGTTATCATTTAATGGTAAATACATTTAGCCTTTCTAAAACCCTAAATTTTCACACATTCCTACTACAAAAATTTAGCGTGTTTTCCTTTGAGAATATAATGAATATTACATTTCGTTATTAAACTTTTTTTTATAATAAACATTCGCGGCAATTTAAAAGCAGCAGATTAAGTGAATGAGCATTTTATCCTTTCCCAGTTCTTACTTTATAAAAATTTATGAATTTTCAATCTACTAAATCTGAAAAAAGGGGAAAAAACATTAATTCATTTTTTAAAAGAACTAGGTGAAAATAATACACGATCCTGAATGGTAAAGAATATTTCTTAAATAAAATTATGATTTATGGAAAATCTGAGACTGAGGAAAAATTTTTGGTTTTAGTCCAAATGGATAAATTTAATAGAAAATTTTACCCTCTGAATGATACTCCAACAGATGTAGGAATTAATTATAACTCTCACAAGTCAAGAATATTCACTGATCTTCTTAATACATTTTATAAAGGTTGAATTTCGAATTAAATTTTTGCCCCCTTAGAAATTAGAATAGGAAAACAAATATGTTCGTATACCGGATCCAGTTTTGCATTTTCAGACACGTTAAAATTTTTTTAATAGTCGTTGAACCTGTAAGTTGTCATGATAATATTATTAATCTTCGAAATTTGCTTCGTTGATTATGTTTAAAGTTTCCCTTCGATTGATATAGATTCAGCAACATTTTAAAAATTACTGATAGATGTTAATCTTTGCAGTTGTCCACCATGATATATTGCTCTGCATACTGATTTATAAATAGATTATTATTCCTGTTTCTCGAATCCACTGAAACTTATGAACATTTAATTTTTTTTCCCCGAATGATTTTCTGACCGAGTTTTTATTTAATATATGTCAACAAAAAAAAATCATGTGCATTCAGTTGTCAAAATCAGTTTATTTCCATTGATTTTATTGTAAGTCAATAAAATATATTTATTTCAAAACGCAAAATAAAGAAGTATTAAACATTAAAAATGTATTCCAGTAAAAAATATTACACATATTCGACTGTGAAATTTGAGTTAGCTAATTTTCTTTTTCTGAACTTTCAACTATCTTGCCTTGGTCGAACGAATATTTTAGTGCCGCTTTGACAGATTTATTTCTTGCCCACAGTGTTGGTCATTATTCAGTGCCCACAATGTATGGTTCCCGAAGGCTACTAATTTTTTTTTTTTATTCTGTGGAACCTTCGCATTTGGAACGTGGAATAAGAAAAACTTGTGCTGAGCATGCTAAAATAGTAAGTGATTTCTGTTCTAAGGCGAGCATAGAACCGCAGAAGTTCAGAGTTAGGTTGTTAACAAGTGGAATAAACTAGTGCATCCAAAGGCTGAGATGAAATATGGAAATTTGTAACTGTTAAGATTCTTTCCTTATTTCATTCATTTTTCCGTAATTAGAAAATAAAGTTGTTCTTTGCCATCGACTATCCTGACTTTTAAAATGATATATTCTAATCCGAAAAGCTTGAAAAAGCAAATTTTTTGATTAATTTTATAATTCATAAGTTATCTAAAAATTCCGAGAAAAATAATATTAAAATCAATTTGATATTAAAAAAAATACATTCTGTCTGATTATTAGGTATGGAACCATATGCTTCTATTTTATATATATATATATTGCGTATATGAGCGTAAGTCTAGAGAAGCTCAAATGTCATTCGAAACGTTTCATTATTTGTTTGAGCAATACATTTTTAATAATTAATTATTTTTCTCATTCCTGTTTAAGGAATTTAGGCAAAGAGAAGAGGAACAAAATTTTATGCGGACTTTTGGATGTTCTCCGCAAGGAAAGATGCTTATTGTAATTGACTCGCAAATTAAATCCGCCACTGATCGTGTAATTCTTTATATTTTAATAAATGTACTTTCTCTCTTTCTCCTTAGAAAATTTGACATTAAATGAGAAAAGAATACATTTTTGTAATGTTTATCGGGATCCATATCAAAATTAGCATGCACAAAATGAATACATACACGTGCTGAGAATAAAAGATCTTTGAACATTTTGAAAAATAAGGGAGAGGTACACGTTTAAATTCTCTGTTTTGTATCCATTACACGTGCATAAAAGTATTTAAAAAAATCCTCTAAAATCGTAAAGATCTTAGACATTTACTCGATTTGTCGAAGCCCCGATTTTGAAAATAACTTCTCCCGAAGTAATTTTTCGATGCAATTAGAGAGATCTCAAAGTTCAGAGCAGTAAGGAACACCATTTGAATTCAGGCAATGCAAAATATATTTAATTAATAGCAATGGACTAAAGTTTGGTGTAACTTTTGAAAGGAACGTCGATTAAACCAAGCTAACGAAAATTGCATTTGTTGAAGATAATAATTCCGGCAATGGGAAACAGGAAATTATTCAGATTCAATTTTGCAGTAATTTGTCTGCCATTCACTGAAACTTGACTGGCATTAAAATGTCCGGAAGGGCTCCAGTGAGAAACGTTTTCAACATTTTTAGAAACCGATTCGGACTCCGCTCAAACGTTATCCACCGTGTCATTTGGCACCCCGCATTGCGATCGCAAAGTGAGGCGAACAATGCCCAAATTTTAAAAGGTTGTCAATAGAAAAGTGCTTAATTTAGATGCGGGAAAAAATTTTTCATTTAGAACTGGAAAAATTCGGACCGGATAATTTTATTGGGTAAACTCGAACTTGCATGAATGGATAATCTTCCCTTGACTCTGATCGATAACAAGGAGGTACTTCCTTAGACAATTAAAAAAAATTTTTTTTTTTGACATTTCAGATAAATATGGAACTGACGGCGAATGCTTTGGCATCGTTCATTCCAAAATAATTTCCGTCCATTATCTGTTTTCCATTTTCGCCGATTCTCCATATAATTTTCACTAGAACCGACAACTGCAAGATTTTTCTCCCGTGCGATGTTTCCTTTCCGACTTTCGTTGTTAAAAATTCAAATTTATCGTGATTTAATTTCCTGCTCCGTCTTTTGAACAAAGGTGCCAGGCTGAACAAATACACAAGCAGCTTTGTATTTTAGCGTTAATTAATCACGATTCTAAAAACACTGGGTGATCGAGCTGAAAGAGCCGAACCTTAATCCCGATCAGAAAATTTGAAATTCCAGAATTTCCGGGCTGGAGCGGCAACTTTAAGAGAATCGGAGGCTTCGGATGAAGAATTAATAAAATAAAAATTAAGGAGAGTGCCCAGGTTAGGTTAGTCTCGTCCATTACTGGAGCGCGTCGCAAATTTAAATGTTGAGGCTCCTCCATTTGGCGACCTCCATTTGAATCTCAGACGGATTTCGGCAACTCCGAATCGTTTCCCTTGACTTTTGGTACCGATTCCGCACCAAAAAGGAGGCTCTCTCACATTCAGACCCATGCTATGGCCGTTTGATCGAAAAAAGACACCGTCCGCGTCTGCGAGCTCTTGTTTTACGATAAACTGATTAATGCGTTCAACTTATGTTTCAGTTTAAAAGTATTAAGTACCTCGATAGCCGCTAAGGCCCCTTTTTTGACTCTTGAATGAGAAATTGATTGCAGATTTCCATTGATGTTCGGCAGGCCGGAGAATCATATGCTCATTTTTACCAACGACCAACCGAGCCGATGTGCTAAGCCGCGATATTTCAGTTCGCGCTGTATGAATCTGATGCGTCAGATATGCATACAGAAAAATAAATCGTCGGATTCTAAAATAAAATATTTTTCTATTCCTACCCTAACCTAACATATTCCACTTTCTTAACTGGACTCGACTCTGAACATTACAAGTACGTGGTCCCTTAAGCCTTCCAGTCATTAAAATCTGCGCCGCGAAAAAGTCGCATTGTGTACAATGTGAAAGATGCATGCATGATATACATACATTTGAGAACTTTCAACCATCTTTATATAAAAACCTAAGTTTGTTGATAAATAGAAAACGCTTGAAATGTGGGATATAAATTATGTTTCACGCTACAACTGTAAAAAATCTCTCGGAGACAGGTATGTTAATGAATTGTAAAAATATGCGTTGCATTCAAAGTGATCCACCACTAAGAAATGAATATTCAGTATCTTGTCGACGGGGTATATCATTTTTCAATATTTCTGCCCAATTTAAAGGATTTTTTTTTAATGCAGGAATCCATTTACATCTCGGTTAATGTCAAAGTTTTAATCTTGAATAGAAAAAGTGTCACACAAAAGAAAAAAACAGAAGACCGGGAAAAACCAAGGGAAATTTTCTTTATGCGTTTCTCAGTCCAGTATCAAAAGGAATCGCATACAAATGACGATATTCTCTACTTAAAGATCAAAAGGGTAAAAAGTAGAATTTCCATTAAACTGATGGTCCGAAGATTAACTGAAACGGCCCGCTGAATCCTTCACGATGATTTTATTAGAGCCCAAAGGGTAATTTTATTCCCGCATAGCAAATATCTCGAACATGAATAAAAAAATTCCTTTCGAGTTTTTTACTATGGAGATAAAGATAACCGTTCAAAACTTTTAATTTCATACGTTTTCCCCAGCAATAATCAAAAATACGGTTTTCCCAACCACACAAAAAGAGGATCATTGTAAAATGGAAGTGCCAATGAACGCTTTCACAGGGGCAAACTTTTGCGCTGCTTTACATAAAAATTTTCTTGCTGGATAATTCCATGGATTCATTTCAGGACGCGGAAGGATCTGATTCGTAAATTAGCTTCAGAACTGCTCGAGCAGTCAGAAAAACGTGAAGTTCATGGTTTGAGTATTTTCATGAAGTCATGGAAATCATGCTCCGAGGTTGATTTGGCTGCCGATCTTTAGACGATCAATCTTTTACTTCTTTATCCAAAGCGAAACCTTGTTGAAATCATCGGCAAGCGAAGCGTCCCGGAAAATTGCCGCGATGGCTGTGGGATATGCAGCGTCATTTGAACGGATGAAACTCTCTTAAGTGGTTCGTAAGCTTCGGGGAGTCACATAACGACAAGCAGGGAAGTCAAATGGGGAAGAGCAAAGAGAAAAGGCTTGGCGGAAGAGAAAAGCGGATTACACGTGCTGGAGAAGGGAATCGGAAATAAAGGGCAATCCCAACTTGAGCCTTGCAATTCGGGGATCGGCGTTTGCAAGGGATTGGAGATCGAATGCGCCGTTTTCCTGCGCATTTTCAGACTTTTCTGGTAAACCGGGTTGAAAGGAACTTCGCAAACTGTTAGCGTTACCATACGGGTTTTTCCGCTGTGCGCCCTCACCGGCATGCACGAATCGGATCGTGCGGTTCGGTGGAGTGCGCCCGAAAATTGCGGGAAACCCGGACGACAAACCATTTGAAGATCAGCCCCCGGTTGCTGACAAGCCAGCAACTGGCATTCGAATGCTGCAGTTTTAACGAGGCGTAATTGACGAACGATATCCGTATTTGCCATTTTTTTTTTATGAACCAACAACATTCGTGAAAGATGAAATGAAATGTTTTGTAATTCGCGGCTTCGGGCCTTGATCGCTGATCTTGCCATTTTTCAAACTCAGGATTCGATCCTGGGATTCGCTGCCACAGCCCGAAATCAAGTTGCCGGACTGCTTAGTCAAGAATGTAAGATTCAAGATAATCATGTGTAAACTCAGCAAATTCTTGGACGGATCAAGAAAGCGAAGGAGGCGAACGGAAAATATCCGAAAAAGCTAAAAAATTTTTTTAATTTCCCTTCACATTCCGCGATTTTAAGCTCCAACCCCTTCCGATCTCCGTGGATAATCCTGGGAAATTAAAGGAGGATTTTGAATGCTCGGAGCTTTCTGCATTTCGATGAACGGAAATTCCGCGTGCGTAACCTCAACTTTCGAAAACTCATTTATTATAATTTATTAATTCGTATGCGAACCCTTTCCCTTAAGGAACAATAAGCAGATTGAAAACCGTCATTAATTTTCTCCTTTCCTTCCCGCCGACTACAGAAAAATGAATAAATCAACCGGTTTCTCGGTTCTCATTCCAATTTCATTTCTTTTCTTCATATTTTCTCCTTTATTTTTCTACTTCCCTTCGCCGTTTGATTGTAATTTGATGTACATAAAGGCTACCAAAATTTTTCCTCGTTTCCCCCAAGAAGCTGGACTGAGGAGCTTCGGAGCGAAGACGGAGACGCTAAATAGGCTTCGACTTTTCCGAAGGGCTCCGACAGGAAAGCGGCTCCTTTTGCGACAATCCGGGTCGCGGAACCCTCGGACGGTTCGCCAAAATCCTGGTCGACGACGTCGTCCCTCGCTCTTGACGACCGAAATCGATCAAGGAGCCAATCGCAGATCGCAAGTCGATATCTCGAACCTTCATTTCAAATTTCATTTCTTCCGCAGCAAAAAGGAGAAAAAAAATCGTAACGCATACCGGGGGAAACGAAATAAAACCTTTTTTCGGGGAAATTGCTTCATTTGCAGGAGACAGTCGGGAAAGGCAAATTTCTGCTGTTGAAGAAGAAAAATTTTCGAAAAGTTCACGAACTCTTTTTTTTTTTTTTTTTTTTTTTTTTAGAAAATTAGCACGCGAAAAGCTCAACGCTCCTCAATGTTTAACCCCGCGTGAGCTGGGAATACTTCATCCAGCCAAATGACCAAGAAAGGTTTGAATCCGCCACCACTGGGGCTGCAGTCTACGTGAATACTGATTTTCTTGCATTATTACGGAGAGCGACTTTTTTCGAATTTTCAACAGCACGCAAATCCACCTCGTCTTCGTGGGAAGCACAGCTGAGCCGAGGCTACATGAATTATTTCCGATGCGAGAGAAATACGTGAAAAGCCTCCGGACAAGAGTTGGGTGATCACGTCGTGGAAAGGGAATTTATTTGAAATCTTGAGTGAAAAGTTCATGGATTGCTTGGCTGCCCCCACAAGACGCGTCCGAAAATATCGCGAAGCTTTTGCATTTAGGAAAATTTTAAATTTTATTCAGCCTCGTCTGTTTTTATCCGGATTTTCGCCTTTTACGATTAGGTTCATTTTCACATCCAAATCTTCCGTGCCGAACGCTCACGGTTCGGGTATCGTGACATCCAAGCTGAACCGCGTAAATTGAAATTGCGGTGGCGAAAATCGGATTCGCATTTCGGGAGCGAATTTTTTTTTTCACATTTCTTAACCTTTCTTCGGCGGGAGACCCGGGAAAATCGATATACCTTTTAAAAAGTAAAGTATCATTCATCGGGCCCCGAACCAAAGGATAACGCAGGAGCGTTCGTTTCAAAAACAAAAAAAGCTAAGGAGAACAACGTGGCGGAGATTGATCGAGATATCTGATAATTCACGCTCTCGTTTCCGAATCCGTGAAACGATAATTTTTATGACTCCAGGCATGACACCTCGGAATACCTGAAAGCTTTCACGGATTTATTTTTCGCCGCCACCGGCAGCAATAAATTGGCGTCACTTAAAATCCCAAACTTATTCCTTTTCACGGGGAGGGAAGGGAAATTCTTATTGCTTACAAAAAGTCTGCGTCATTCCATAAATTTTACCCCGGAACAAAAAAAATTTCTCTAATTTCCATTAAAACTTGTCATACCGACAACGTTAAAGCAATATTTATTTGACTGTCGTCATTTACAGTGCGATCGGACGTTGTTTTTTTTTTTTTTTTGCATAAATATAAAAATATAATAAATTTTAAGAATAATCAATATTAACTCCACTCGATGCAGTAACATTTTTTTCATTTGCAAATTTTTTATCTGAAAAATTTCATAGTGCAAAATAAAAATCCAAAATATCACGTTTATAAAAAGTCGATTCCAAGGCTTTAAAAAGCCATCTAAATTTGTAATCTTATCGACTCCCATTCAAGAGTTTTTCTGTTTCTTACGACTAATGAAGCAGCATTTTCGAAAAAAAAAAAAAAAAAAAGCTTTGCCTCTTTATTCTTAATTGAAACTTCAATGTCGTGCCGTGAAAAATCAGAGAATGAAGAATCCAAAGTTCGTTTCAATTCAAACTCTGCATTTAACGACTACCTGATGTGGTAGTTTCATTTTGAAACAATATGAATCCTTAGCTCCTTGCAGCATCCGAATCCCGTGCAGTTTAACTCGTTTTCTGACAGACAAGTGCGAATTAATTCACAGCCGCCAACATCCGACATTATTATTAATCGAAAGAGCTGATAAAGCCACCTAGGTTATAAGTTAATTGGACTTCTAAGGTGTGGAATAGGGAAATTAACTGAAAAGATTTAAGTATTTGTGTTGCCGAATCATGTGAGGATATTGTTGGAGGCTTTGACTGTCTACTTCTGCTTTGTGTCCCGCTTAATTTCTGTGTTGAACTTAATGGAGGTAGCAGATAACGGGATGAGTTAGTTGCTCTGCAAGTAACAGTTTTACTCCCATGACGCACGTGATAAATCTTTATTGAGATTATTATTATTTAGGATTAGAAAAAGAGCATAGTTTCCTAAGTCACAGGATTAATTTCAAATTAAGTGAAAAGAAAATTATGGTGAAACTCGAAGGAAACGGCAAACTCCGGCTTTTATATCTTTAATGTCCCACAGGATAATGATGTAGAATAAACGGGAGGATTAGTTTTCCCAAATAAGTATACAATATGGCGGGGTAAATATTTAACTTAAATTTTCAGTTGCTTAAAAATCGGAAACCTGAAACTTTATTTTCAACCCAGCGGACGCCAGAAAATCGTTTCAACTGACTCAAATCAGAAAATTCCATTTTAAGTTCTTTTATAGAAATTTATATATAAACCTTTATGACGTACAATTTAATGATCTCCGTTTATAGGAGGAACCATTTCAACTTAAGCTAAAAATCAGAGCGTTTTTCGACGAGAAAAATCTTATTATTTTCCTCTATTTTTTGGCAATAGCGTATACATTTTACTTATTGCAGCACTTGCCTGAGCTTTTAGCAGTAAAACATTTACTCCTATTCACTTCTCAAAACAAGGCTGAAATATATTTATTCAGTTTAGGCTTTTCGAATAAATTTGGTAATTCACTATAAAATTAGGTTAAATAAGTAGTACGTTTTATACCAAAATATTTTTATTAACATTTTCAAAGAGAAATTTACATGTAGAAATAGTGCAGTGCCTCAAAAGGAAAATTAATGCAAATTTCTATGTAAACTACGCAGATTTTAAGTAAGGTAGTCCGAAGTGCTGTATTCCATAACCTAATTATAGGTAAGCTTTCTTACTCATCTATGTGGATTAAGTTACTATATCTTTTTCCAGTTTACTTTTGAGACTCTGCATCAAAATCCCAAAAGAACCTGAAAGGAGCGATAAATTAGTTTGGGAGCAGTTAATTTTTATCCATTCTTCTATATATATATATTTTTGGATTTTATTGTCGGACTAGATTGTTATTTGTTTCGTTATGGGAAACTTTTATTTCGTTTCAAAGAAACTTGGATAATGAAAAAACACATATAAAACGTACGACCTAGAAGATTACTTAAATGACGGCTTCTGATTGTTCTGCTTCCGTTTGATTGCTGACGACACCCTGCTGTCCACCGTTCTTGATATGAATTTCTGATGAAACGTTGCTGTGAGTGATGTCTCGCCTGAAAAAAAAAAATAAATAAATAAGTAAATAAAAATCAAGTTATGTTCATTCGGATGCGATGTGAGAAAATTGATCTGTTCGGAGTCCCTTTCTTCAAAATTCGAACATCCTTTTGTAGTGTAAATTTTCATAAATTCAGTATTGAAGCTCGCAGACTTATTCACTGAAAATAAATCTGCTCAAATTAAATTCATTGTGCAATCAATTCCGCTCCATCTCATTTGAGAAAATATTGCAGCGTAACGCAAAACAGAAATTGTAAAACTCTTTTTCAGAGCAGTAATTTTTATTCGTCTACTTGAATAAAGTAAATCTTCACCGGCAAAGTAAAAAAACTTGAGTAAGTTAAGATTTATCGAGGAGATGGGAATTTGGGAAAAATGGGAAAATTTATTCGGGGATTAAAATGAAAACTTAAAATGCATGTTCGGTATTAATTGGCAAACAAGTTTTCCAGAACAAGCTACTATTTAAAAAATCACAAAAAATGCTAAGATTTTTGGGCTATTCATTTTAAATATGCAAATAAATTTGCCGCAGGAAAGGTAACTAATTGAACCACGAATCATCTAACTGTCTCGAATAAAATATTTAATTGTCGGCTCCAATGAAAATTTGTTCCTTAATTTGAATTTCCAAGCTTAGCAGCATCCTAATCAAAAATTATACCGTAAATCTGACATCTCAAATATATATAATTTTTAAATTAAATACTTCGTTCAGAAAGCCTCCAGACAAAATAAAAATCCATCAAGTCAAATCAATTTCCCACTTGTTCCTAATCCACCAACGTTTCCAAAGTGCCTGTAAGGAAAAACCTTTTTAACTTGCACCGAGAAGCAAAAGAAAGTATCTGCGGAAAAGAAAAAAAACGGAAGCAGTGAATATAACAATAAAAGATTAACGTGCACAGGATATTGATTAATTTTTTTAAAAAACTTTTTTTCGGTCATACTAGTAAAAATTGATGACCGATTAACAGCAAAAGATAAAAAGATGAAAAACCTCACCTCAAATGATTAGCAGTAGCTCCACTGTTACCCGTGCAAAAGTTTTCATGCTGCGCTTGAAACCCCAAAAGGTGCCAGCAGCAGCTCTGAAGCGTTTTCTTGAAAGCTCCTCGAAACTCGCGATTGAAATAAGCGTAGATTATAGGATTGAGAGCTGAATTGAAGTAACCAACCCAAAAGACCGCCGCAACAACCACGGGAGGACATGTGCATCTTTCAGTCCCACACAGTGCGGTTATTACGTACCTTAAAAGAAAACGTAGCCTTCTTAAATTACGAAAATGAAAAGTTTTTTTATGTACAAGCAGAATAAAATTCGGCATAGTTTTCACTTTGCCCGTTTAGAGGTTCCTCATTTCATGGACTCAGCCTCTCTTTTTGATAGTCAGTAAATTCCGTTCAGTACTTCCGGCGAATATTTCCGTATGCCGGTTCAATATAAGCTGACAAAATTGCCTCAATGAAGTTACTTTTCAGAAAGTCTTTTTTTTTTTTTTGATGTTTCAAAAAGTTCCAAAGGCAAAAATCATCCCGGCATCTCTCGCCCGGAGAAATATAATTCAGCAATATCAAATAGATCATTCCGCGTTTCTGCCGCAGATTCGGCTCTTTTATAATGTCTAGACGGAATCTGAATTTCAATTCTCCTCGCACGAAAAAATTCAGAATGTAGAGAATAATCTGCTCCCGGATTCCTCTAGAAAAATGTTTCCCATTTACCTTTAGACGTTTCTAAGGAATCTTCTTTTTAATTTTTCTCCAGAATGCTTTTATACCATCATTTTGGATTTCCTGTCTCAACTGAATTCTTCTCCGAAAACAAAAATTTCAATTTTTAATTTGTACTCTGCTATAAATACCGAAGAATAACCGGCAGAGAGAGCATCACGAAATATTTCGTTACGCAAAAATAAGTTCGGAGGCGCAGTTTTCCACGTGGAATATGTGAAACTTTTATACGAAGAACAAGGGAATGTCTGTCATATATATATATATATATTATATATATATTTATATCGCAACTTATGGCAAAAAAAAAGTCTTGCATTTGGCAGCAAGTAAACGTTCCTCCTGTAAAAATGTTTGGATCTTCCGACTTCCAACGAATAAAGTTCTTTTCAGTAAAATCGAAACGGAATATTAAAAAGCGATCAGTCATAAATTTCAATGAAAGAGAGGGATCATGAGATACAAAAACCAAATACGGATTTAAAATGAAGACTTCTGACGAGGAGCAAGATATACAGCTTTAGGAATTCAAACAGGGATAATGATTCCTAAACTCCAAGAGCTCATTTCTAATGCATATATTACTTGGCCAGGATTATTTTGAGGTAGGGAAAATTAAAATTTAAAGAAAACTAATACTCTGACTAATTTTTTATAAAGAAATTTTTGCGAAAAACAAAAAAAAATACCTGCCGCTTAGTGAACATTACATTAAGGGGATCTGTTTTTCACTTACGATTCTCAAAGGAAGATCTTCGGTTTTCTAATTCTATTGACATATAGAGTAATTTTTCCACAAGCAAGAGACCGACCATGAATTTTGGTTCCAGAATAATCGTATCTTAATTATATTCAAGAACTGGATCACGATCAGGCCTTTCAAATGGAAAACACCCGAGTAAATATCGAAGAATGTATAAATCGTCTCAGAAGGAATTCCTGTTTTACGTATTTAATAATGATATTTTTAAGTTTTATGTTATATTTAAACAATTCTCTTTTATAAAAATTATAAGAATGGAGTCCTGTTTTCAATATAATTGTAATTGTTATCGAGGTATTTATTTCTATTTATCAAATAACTCCCGAATGGGTAAGTAGTAAAAGTTAATTAAATATTACTTGAAATATCCTTCGTGAAAACAGTTTAGACAGATTTAAAAAAAAAAGTTTTCGACATTTAAAATAAATCACAGACAATAATATACGAACAGGATGGCAATAGCCTGGAGCTTTTTGCAATTTCCGGCAATGCTTTAAAGATATTTTATCCAGTTCCAGGATATTTTTTATCGAACACTCTTAAAAAGGTGCAAATTGATTTTGTCTTCGTCGCCTTCTAGAATTTCCAGCTTCGGAATATTGGAGCGAAATCATGGATTTACCAACTCCCATTTTCCAAGCCCGAATTGAAGTGGCAAATCGAATGTGATGAAAAAATTCGCGTAATCGCAGTGCAGTAAATTTTTCATTTTTGCTCAAATGGAATCATTCTTTATCTCCGGCCCTTTTTGCCTGCAGTTTCAAATAGAAACGCTCGAAAAATCCATTTGCGAATTTCGAATAACTCTCAGCATCTCCTTACCGTAATACTTTCATGCAGATGCAATCAAATAGGAGAGCGTCGAATTTTCGCTGGAGTATGCTGGATGCGAAAATGAATATTATTAAAAATGGAAATTACTGCGGCATGTATTTCGGCGATTTCTTTTACCGCGAAATAATTCTCAAAATACTGCAGAATGTCCAGTCGCCAGTCGTTATTTATTTCAGAGCCGTGAAACGCGAAATTTTTTTCCGGCTTTCAAACGGATCGTATGCTGCGGAAACGAGCGGATAACCTGCTTCAAATATCTGGACGCTGTAATGCAAAATGATGAGAAATGCACCGGGAGATGGAGAAAGGCGGCGACGGCAGAGGAAGCCTTCGGAAACTTAATTCTTTATATTCAGCTCCAGGAACAAAGTGGCTCGCACTCAGCTTTTTCCAAACCTTAGACCTCGAGCTTTTCAAAGCAACACTTTGCCGAACTTTTTTTTTTCTTGTTTCCATATTCTACACCATACGTGCAGTTTCGTGTCTTACCCTACATACGTTCTTTTTAAACAGTAACCCGGGGCCTCGCTCGGCGACATTCTTGTGCCGTGTTCATTTCCCTAACTTCAAATCGAAAAACACTTGAAAACTGATGCATCCCAATTTTTTAAAAACTCCCCGATCAACCAAATCGAGTGATTCTTCTCATTTTTTTTCCAATCCCGATGAAAATCTTATTTTCAAAAGTTTGGCAATCAGCGAAATCCCGCACATCGCGGTCAGAGCAAAACAGAAAAATTTGCTTAAAGCCCATTTTCATTTACGAGGTAGTGAATATCCATTCTGGAAACGGAATTCCAACGAGAATGACTTTTTGTGAAGCATTTGGAAAAATAGCAGAAGACTCGTTTATTGCCGTCCTCTGCTCTAGGCAAGGGCGAGCTTTTCCCAGGGAGACACTAACTTGGAATAAGAATTCGTTTCCAGGCGCCGTGAATCTAACCTCCGCGAAATGGGAAGTTTCGCCGTAAATTTATTCACTCTTATCATGCGTTGTCAGTTGTCCCGCAATGAATTAATTGACACTTGCGTTGTATATGAAAAACGAATAGCAAAAGTTAGGTTTGTTATTAATCGTTTGTTAGCATTCCTGTCGCGATTCGCCCTTCTGTGTCTCTCCACCTTCGAAAACATTATTCCAAATGGACGGCAGGAGAAAGCTGACTTACCACAAGAAAAAAGGAAGCCAGCAAGCTAGAAATGCAGACATAATGATTCCGAGGGTTCTGGCAGCTTTCCTTTCCCGCTTCATTTTATTGCTGGCGATCGGCTGCAATTCCGGGTTGTTTTCGCAGTCTTGCTGGGGCAGCGTTGTCAGTCCCGCGCTGATGCCGTTTATCTGGAGGTGTTTGTTCAGCAGTGCAGCAGCCACCTTAGATCTGAAAATATAAAAGCTAAAATTGGCGGAAACATCAAAATTAATGCTTGCTGTCAAATTTTTAATTCCATAATTAATTGCACATATTTATGTTACTTTGAAAGGAAATAGTTTAGAACAATAAATTTAACTTTTAATTTTTTTCTTTTTCTGCACAATTTTTAAAGAGCATTCTCCGTTTTTAGTATCTTTAGCTATTAATTTATTTTATAAATTCCGATTTCACATTCCCGAATTTTCGAAACATTTTTATACAAAGATTTTGCGCTCGGATTAACTAGAATCGTTGCTTCTTGTTTTTCGACATCGAAAATAAATTTTTTTTTTTTTTTTTATTTTTAGTGAGCACTGTAGCAAGAGCTAAAATAATTTATAGCACGTATAATCTGTCTTGCAAAAATATGTAAACTGATTTAATCAGAATAATTTTTCAAACATCAAATTTAACTAATGGTTTTTTTTTGTATTCGTGAAAGAATATAATATTTTTATGGTGCGTTCCTTTCAAAGACCTCAACGTAATAAGAAATTATTATATATGAAGGGAAGTCACTTGATGAGACTTCTCTATAGTTTAGAAATAATCTAAAGAAGAGAGGCTCTTCATAGAGAAATTCCATTATTATAGAGCTCTTTTCTCTCAGGGAGTTCTCCTTTATTACTATTACATAGTTATTTATTTATGGTATTTTATTATTTATAGTATTATTTATTACATAATATTATTTATGTAATATATACTGCAGAATTATTTATAGTAAATATTATTAATTTTGTTATTTATAGTATTATTATTTTATATAGTTCCATTAATTTTAAATTGTATTCAAAAATAAAATGGTTCGATAATTAATTTTTGAATTTATGAAATATGAAAAATTGCTAATTAATGTTTACTTCTTAAATTTTAAGGATTAAAGTGTTGAGATCGAGAAAAATACATTGAAATTATTCAGAAAAATTTATCGCGGTTTTTTCATTTTACCATGCAAGTTGTTTCTTAAAAAAAAACCCTTTACCACAATGAAATTTTTGAAATTCATTATCTAAATTTTGTCTGTTTCATACGAAATAGACATTTGCACTTCGTTAGCAACATGATTGCTCGATATAAATTTTTAAAATTCAATTTAGACTTTATTCAGCATCACTATTTAAAAGTTTGTATTATTTATTATTCACCAATCAATCATTTTTCAACTCAATTTCATCTAAATCAATTTATCATAAATTTCACTTCATCCGTGATTATTCTCGCATCATTAATCTTAAGCATAGGTAAAAAGACAAATATGTGTTAGATTCACTTTATCTTTAATCGAAAGTCAACAGCAAAAACAGCTCGTCCAATAAACCACTATAACGGTTTCGTTTCCACCAGCTAATGAGAGAATATGAGATTCCCTAGTTTATTGCGTGTAATAAAGGTAATAATAAGCCATTAACTTGGTCGGCTTACATTATTTCATTCATTAAGCAGAAAGTGAGTATTAGAAATTATTTTCATATTGTTTGTCTATTGAAAGCAGGGAATTCTGCAGTCAGAGTGGAAAAACGATTAAACTGCACGGCAACTTGAATTTACTTCAATAAAAGAAATATATTCGCATATAAAATATCATAAAAATATAAAAAAATCAAATGACATACGTTTATAATTTGTGACTTAATAAATAGTACTCTTAATAAAATAAATATGCTCATATATAAATTCAGTGAATCTGTTCTTTTTTCCTGTAAAAGGTAATGAAATTGTTAAACAGTCATAAAGAGCTGAGCCGAAATTAATATTTTGTAAAAATTGGCTTGGGAGAATAAAAAAAATTATAATTTATATCTTAAATTTTTATGGAAACATTCACGCCTCAATATCACCTAAGGGCAATATGAAATTTTCCATCATCCTTTATCCTGTGATGTTTTATCCAGTTCAAACTTATTCGAACTTTTGATAGTGAAATTTTGAAAGAATTGCAAGGCTAATTTGCAGAATATCTAAATTCTCATTGATCTTAAGTGAAAAGTATTCAAAATAAAATCTTCGAAAGCAGGTAGAGAGTAAACCATTCACCTTTCTCTACCGAAAATAGAAGCTGAAGCTGAAGCTCCTGAAGTCTCGGTCTGTTTTTTCATTTTATCATAACTTGAATATGATCTATTAAAGGAGCAATTAGTTTTATTTGCACTTTTATTAATCCTTTATTTAATGTCAAGGTAAATAGAAATAAAGTAAAAAAGGAATCTCATCGAATTTTTCATCTTGCCCTGTATTTGCATAATATGAATCTGCCTTCTGTTATTAAAATAATCTGGTGCGATGAAGGCCTCTACATTATCACGAAAAAACATTTTATATATATATCAGCTAAACCTCAGATATGCATCTCGTATCTGTTATCGTACCTATTCATAATAATTCTGCTTTTTTTAACAATCGTTTCCAACTCCTGCAGAACATTCAATCCAATTGAATTTAGATTTAAAGAATTTGAATTTTTTCTTAAATTCCGCTTTGGTTTCAAATTATCTGATATTTTACCACTTTATGAAATTAAAAAATTGATAATATTATCATGTCGTTTTCTCAATCCAGCTTCACCTCTCTCCCAAAATTCATATGTGAACTGTGTGAATGATCAATAACTCCTCTTTTTTTTCATTCAAGAAAAAACTTCAAGATAAAAACGGACCGAAATATAAGCCTTTTCCTTATTTACATTCGAAAATTTAAAGAGACAATTTTTACGTTTGAATAATTTTATTTTCATATAAATTTTACATTTCAATGCGGTGGAAACCGGTTGATTTTAAGATCCCAAGTGAATTCTCAGATTATTTTGAAAAAAACCCCTTTTCCCTTTAGAACCAAATATTGATGAATTAATGTTTCAAAGATCTTTAGCGCACAAATAAAGAAGTCTCACTGCGTGAAAGAAAAAAAGTTATTGTTTCTCTTACATCTAAAAAAGAGAGTCAACGGTAGTGCAAATAAGCAACAAAATATTCATATTCTCCAAAGGAGCGCAGCAAAATCAGACATCGAATCAATTATGAAATTGATGAAATCCCAAGTTATGTGGACAATTCCATTATCTGCGTTTGCGCTTGGGGAAGAATATTTTAAATCCATCAATAATATTTTTGTTTTTTAAAAATGTTTAAATATTTTGTTGTTAAAATTTAAAGAATATTTTTGCCTGAGACTGGGGGACGCAAACGTATTGCCAATAATCATTTGCATGTATTTCACATTATGTGATCGGCGTCCGGATGCGAATGCGCACTATTCAGAAAATAAAATTTATAAATTTTTTAAACGGGTCCAATCGAAAGTCGCACAGTACAAAATACTGCTGTGCAATCACAAGCGCATGATATTAATTTTCCAATTAATTCGGTTCACCCTCTGCTCATTTCCATTGATTTATTCTCCATCAAACGAGAAGCCAATTCAGTCCCAACCCCATTCGAATTCCCAGTCATCTGAGTGAATCACACTGCAAAATTCACTTCTCCGTTCCGATCGCGAAGGTGGACGCTCCCTTAGCCGCGGTAAAAGCTTTCATTGGGGAACATTTGAAAGGTTTTTACATTTTCGACGCCCGGCAAGCAGCTTAGGGCTGCACCTTCGCGTCGGGGAAGTTTTTCGAATTCGAAATCGCGGATAAATTTCATTTTCCTCCACGCACGCGGCCGGCGTCGGCTCCCGTGCCAAAAACCCAATATTCCGTGCATATTCCCGAAGTCGCTGAGTTTTTCCGATGCCTCAGATTTTCCGTAAAATTTCCTCGCAAATTCCTCCGCTCGCGAATTTTTTTTCACCTGACGGAAATTTTTTTAAAAAAAAAATTCTCCCTTCTCCATTTGAGGCCGTTTCATCGCGAGCGCTTTATATTCCTCTGGCGGGATGTGGTTTTTCCGTCTCTAAATCATCGCGGCTCTCATTTTTTCAAAAAAAAAAAAAATTCGTGAAATGTTAACCCTTGCGAGATATTCGGGAAAATAACCCTCCTCAGGTAAATTAATATTTATCCCTTTTTTTTTTTAATTTCGGAAGGCAAATGAAAACTGTTTCGCTTCCGTCGTTCATTTCGACGCCTCTTCCTCTCTCGGCCGACGTTGTCCGATGCGCAGATGCGGGCCGGAACGCCGATGGAACTTGAATAATGCATTTCTTTTGCGGTAAATCGCCCGTGATTTTAAGATGAGTCTGAGCTACATGCTTTATTACTTGATTTCACAAACACGAGAATGGTAATTTGTCAACAGAGAGAATGTCAATGCAAATCGCATCCTCTCGCAGTTTGTTTTATCGTATCGAGTTTTTCTGCAATCCCGGTATCCTCTTTCGTTGTTAAATCCATTATATAAACATTATCTTTCGGTGGTTCGCTATTTATTTATTTATCTGAAAATGCCGTTGGATTTTTCCCAAATTCGTAAAAAGAAGCTAAAAAATAGTTACCCATCTTTGTCACCCTGCCATTCCACAGACGCTTAAACTTTTCATTCCATCAACCTTACATCCATTTACTTTTTTTTAATAAATATATTCATGATGCTCTGCCCTTCGTAGGCCTCTCGCCGTAGCTTGCATCTATGCGACTGCTTGATTGTTCCTTGTTGCTTAAAATTGTTTCCGTCATTTCGAAATCCGTAAGAAAATCGGAAAAGATTCCACTTCGGATATTTTATCGGTGATTATTGCCAATTGTTGCTCATAAGGAAAATACGGCAAACCGCCGAAATACCGCAACTGTTTATTGAGTTTCTTATTAAATTTATTACATCCTCAGAGAATCGAAGGGAGCTTATTTGTCTTTGCAAACTTGACAATTAAACGTTATCATTTCTGTGATTCTCAAAACAGGACAGAAATGTTTTTCTACTCGGTATTCATTGTCTGTGAACACAAAAACCTCCTCCGGATGCCATTGTACAAATTTCCTTTCCCGGCAAATTAACCATTTATTTCAATAAATATACTGCAAGTTTTAATTTATTTTCATTAAAAAAAAAAAAAGAAAAGTCTATCAAAACGTTAAAAAGGTTATAACAACAAAATTTTAAAAGAACTATATCCGTTTTCATGTGGGCTCCAATTTGAAAAAGAAAGGTTTTTTCGTTTTAAATAATCAAAAGAAAAATAACAATAATGAAATAAATTAACTAAATTTAAATAAAAATGTTTAAGCACGCTTCATCGAGGATATGCTAAAAAAACGGATTTAGGGTTTATTATTTCGGTGGATTAGAAAAGATATATATCAAAACCTTCATCAAGTTGGATGATTTTTCGATGAAAATCTCCGGTTTTTCCGAATTTTCAGGGGTCGAAGAAAATGCGTTTATTTTTCTCTCGGCAGTCATTTTCGCGGGGAAAAACCAGATGTAAATAATTTTTTCATCCCCAGTGAAGCCTTCCCGAAGGAAGGTATCACCAAACCGCCCGGAAAACTGTGCCACCCTGTCACCGGTCGACGTGATTGCGGTTTGCCTTTTTTTTTTTTCCAATCCCGATCATGAATAAATGCGCTTTTGTCTATATAATTATCTCCTTAATACTGCAAACGGCTTTTTTCCTTCTTTTTCCTGTTCCGAGGTGGAAAGTTCAAAAGCTCCCATTCATCTTCTCTTCCTGCGCCCGAGGCTTTCATTTCAATAAATAACGATGATGATATGAGATTTTTCCTGAATTAAGGGCAACGTAAGGGAGGAATTTATTGCTTTCCGGATTGCTGATCGCGGACCAAAAAAAAAATTTTTTTTTTTTCTTTTCTCCCCGGAGCCAAACCCGTGGTGATACAAATTATTAAGACGCTTTCATTTCGTTTTCCATAATTTCGATAATTATTGCGGATCCTTTTGCTGCTGCATTCTAATGCAGGAAAAATAATAAAAAAAAAAATCTCTGCGGGGAAAGTTTGGAAAGGCAAGTCTTGCTGATTAATGTGAAATTGCCGGGCCCAGGTTCATGCACTTCTGCGATGGTGCTTTTCTCCTCGTGCCTAAATAAAGGGACGAACTGCCGCCCCTTTAGGAATTCAAAAACTACGCGTTATGCGGATTCTGCCCTTTCGCGGTGAAAAATGAAATTTTGATCAAGTTCAAAGAGCTTTGTTTTAGGATCGTTACCGAAAATTTGTCATCGAATATGGAAAAAATTCTAAAATCCTCCGTTTGCGGAAGATGCCTACCTGGCACCGTGTAAAACCCAATATCTTTCTTTGTCCAAATTTTTATTGAATCATTCGAGCCGATTTTTTTTTTTTTCCTTTTTTCATTACTTCGAACATTTTTTGTCGAATTCATGATTACGCGGCGAAAAATTATTTTTGTCTATCATGCAGATGCCGAATCCCCGGAGAAAGAAGTATTTTCCGGGCCTTAACGGAATCAGCGCAAACAAATAATTTTTCCGTCTTCCTCCAAGGAATAAGCCAAATTTTTTAAATTCAAAATTTTGGGTTTCCTTTCTGCGACGTTAAAAATTCCCTCGCAGCTAAATAAAAATTTGTCAATTCGTTTGGTTCCCTTTTTTCCTCAATTTTCCTTTTCCACCGTTTTTTTGAATCATTTTTCAAACGTGTCCCTTTAGCGGAATTTCTGTTTGACTTTGCGAACAAAGTGCAGGAAGGCACTTCCCGTGCATATCCTCTTCCTTTTTAAACGGTGGAAATAGTTCTGGTGTTAGACCAGCGTCGAATGAAAGAAATAATTGCTCAAATTCTGATTTGCTGAGGAATGCGAGTCTTTGAAATGTGAAATTGCATTTTTTAAAAAAAAAATTTTTTTTTTTTATATGATAATAACAGAAAATTATAAAATCGTAGTTTGCATGTGTGGAAAAATGCATTTTTCGGTTTAAACAGGCGCACGGTTGAGATCCCCACGGTATAAAAAAGTTTCGACAACTTTCAGCATGACATTTTGGGGATTATACCCGGAGGTATAATAATATGGAACGAAGGTAAAGAGTGGAGAATGTGGAAAAGGAAAATGACAGAGAGAAAAACGTTGTTGATTTTATTTGGCTGCAAATTCGCGGATCAGCATTTTTCCAGCATCCCGTTTTTCCGCTTTCAATATCGTTATATTAAACTCTCCCAGTTCTTTTCCTATAAGTCAATCTCGTACATTTTTTCGAAATTTGGTGCAAGTCATTTGTCCATAAAAGGTATCGGCAAATGAAGATCCGCAAAAATGTTTAAATATTTCCTCGGTTTCAATCTGGGCGATTGTCCGAAACGTAAAATTTGTGTGATGCAGTTCGAAATTGCTTATTCAAAAGGTAATTGCTCCGTTGCCAGATGAGAACGACGTCTTGTTCCTAACAAGTTATCAGCAATGTATCATATACGTAGGTTAAATCATATATAAGTTTATGCGTCAAACCTTATCTTTGCAAATTCGTACGAATTTAAATCAGTTCGTTTAATAAATAGTGTATTAAATACATTGATTTTTATATTTACTTCAAACATTTAAAGTACGAAATTTTCTGCAAAACCAGTGAGTGAAGTTTCTTTATTTTTCTATTACGTCCAAGACGCTGAAAATTTCAGTTGTCCAAGATAATCGTCGAAAGTTTTTTAGGAAAGTTAAAGCAAATTGTTATTACAAATAGAACCTTTATTTGAAACTTTTGTAATCCTCGGCTTCGCCTTCCAGTCATGTTAATTGGAAATAATTCTTATTCGATTAACTTTGGCTTCCAGTAACTTTAATTTTTATTAACAGATTTTTTTCTCACGCCAAAAACATGCCTTATGCTGCTTCGAAAATCCATAATGATTATAACTTTTTGAAATTTAATTTAACTATATCCCATACATTTTTTCAACGTTTCGGTCCCTAAAAGGATATTGCGATTTCGTTATTCTATTTGTTAATTTCGAAAGATAAAACCTGCGAAAGTGAATAAAACATGTCTTTTTGCATTTAATTTAACAACAAAGTACACTTTAATAATTTTCGAATATAATGCTTACATAAATACAGGCAAAAAAAAAGATCCTCCTTTCTCCTGAGAAAAATAAAGAGAAAACACCTACAAAAAAAGCTTTAATTGATGCTTTAATGAAAATTTAATGGATGCTTAGCGTGATTGTCAAAATAAATAAACTAGCTACAGGTTGGAGCCATGAAGACGGGAATAAATAAAGTATAAGAATATAAGAAAAAGAAAGCTTGATGATTTTTTTTGCCGTTAAATAATACAAATTTATCGTTAAAAACGTAAAAATTATAAATGGATACTTTTTCACTTAGTAGGAAGCCTAGAGAAAATCAAAAGACCTAAAGAAAAGTTTTAAATAGAGGAAAAAAGAGAAAATAAATGGACTTGTGATAGTGTAACACCAGCAGCCACAAATTGTGATAATTATATAACTTTTGAAAGATGAAAAAATCATTACTTGAGTAAATTTCCTTTTTTTCATTTAATGAATGTAGAGTCAAATGCCCTCGTTTTATTGTTCGGTGTACAAGATCATTACCAAATTCGAATTTTCACAATTTTAAAAGTGATATCTCATTTGTCATCGGCAAATTTTACACTCGAGAAATGCTTCGGCATCATTATAAAGTCGAAATAAAAAGCCTAAATAAATCAACCGCCGGATGCAAAATAATTTTAACTTAAGCGAAAATCCATTTCAAGATTTCGGGGAGTCCAATTCCATTTCCTTTATTTCCAGATCTGCACCTTCAGCTGAAAACCTTCCGTTTCCGGGTAATCGAGATAAGATCCTCGAGTTCCTGCATTTCTGCTCCAGGTAGTCCCAATCTCGCTGAGAAGAATCGATTTATTGAACTTATATAATTGGCTCTCGCAATAAAAGGTCTAAAATTTGTTGAAGACAAAAAGGGGCTTAAATCAGAAGTTTACCGAATAGCAGCCCATTTCACTTTATTGTGGAGCTACCTTTTGCCGAATTTTCTTCCGAACTTTTCTTTGTTAGTGAATAACTTCTTTAGATTACTTTCTCCCTCGATATAATATTTAGGAACCGTTTGAATGATAGGTAATTGTTTGCTTAATTTAGTTTTCAACATAATACCAACTTAGATGTAAAAGAATAACGATGAAGATAATTTTGAATTTTCGCCTTTTCAACGCGCACCTCCCCAGATAATTTCATATAAAAATATGTTAAATAAAGTTGATAATCGCCATCAGTCTTCTTACTTAAAAGATATGAAAAGAAACGACAAGTATGTACTGGAAAATATTTTCCGAATTGAAGAGTTTGCAAAATGATTATTTCCTTCGCATTTCCATATTGTTCACTTATTATTCCGGAAGAATTCACATTCTCTTCGTTTTTCTCCACCTGCCAAGATTTCCATCGTTTTTATTGTTTCTCCAGCAAAATTTTGGAAAATATCTTTAATACTTTTTTTTATTTTCAACGTATGCCAACGGGTGCCTCACCGAGCTGATCTTATTTGATAGAAAATCATAGAATTCGCATTATGCATTCGAAAATCCAAAATTATTGAAATTGATTATTCGGAGAGTCACGCAAAATTGGCTTTTAATGTTAATCCTGGAGAATGGCAGATTGTAGCAATGTTCGTTATAGAAATGATCAATAGTCTCTGAATTTAATTGCTGATTCCTGTTCATACGTAAAACGAATGTTTTGGCTGTAAAGTTCTTATTATTTCACTGTCGCCATTACGTAATATCAAAATTTTTTTTTATTTTTTTGTACGAAATATTTAATTTTTTGGGCCTCGTTTAATAATTTCCGGCACTTTTTATTTCTTGCAGACAACGATTTGATCTTCTTGATCAATCGCTTGCGAATTTCGACGGTGAAGATCTCAAATTTATATACTCGGTGATTTACACATTTTTACATTCAATGATTGTCATGATTACTACTTGAATTTAGAAAATTCAAGGATGAGCAATAACAATTCACTTCCACAAATGGATGTTGCAGTCTCCTCTCATAATGGCGTTTTTTGTTTTCCAGGCAAAAGCAAAAGAATGTCCAAGAGCTTGGGCTTGAGGTCTATGTTATTTGTTCTTTTGAAACATTTTGGATACATATTTTTGATGACTTTCGATAATTACCTGCTTCGATGCAAATGTCACATCTTTCATGAGATTTTTCGGTCAAAACAAAAAGGTTTTAATATATATTAACAAATTATCTCTTCGATTATTAATGAATTTTTCTTTCTTCAGATTTATAGTTTGAATTTTGCACATCCACAAAATTAAAGTACGTAACAAATCATTAAATTGACATCTAAAATTTCAACGATTCAGTGACGTCTAAATTTCTGAACTATAATTCAATTTAACGTTATTAATTTCATTTGGGGGAAATTATCTTTTGAAATCTGACCTTACAGAAGCTGAAAATATATCTAAAACTGTGCATTAGAAACTATATATTAATGTGATCAATGGTAATTCAAGATGTAATAAACAAGGGCAAGTGTCTCGTATATGCTTTGAAAATTTCAATTTCTGTCATCGCAATTAATTTTCTCATCATTCTTTGTGATTTGCTCTCTTATAAGAATATGATATGTGAAAAGACTAAACGTAATCATTTGAATTAATCAACATCATTCTGTAGTAGACAAAGCTAATGCAATTATATTCTCCTGTAATTTTATTTATTCACAAAATATGTGTTAAACCTTGTGAAAGCTTCTCCTGCATTACTGGTGTAGGCAGATTGAATTTGAAACCAATGAATAAGATTTCACGGTAAAAACCTTTGTAAGCGTTATTTTTTAAGTTTCTCTTATTCAAGGGTTCTTTCTTTTTCTGCTTTTTATCCCCATTATACCACTGCAAGCTCAATCCGTATAAATATTTTGATCATGTAATTTTACTAAAAGTATTAACATCATTAGCGACTCTTCAGAAGAGTCAATTCAGTTTAATTCCTTCATTTACTTGATCGAAACAATACAGAGTGAGTACTTCAACTTTTAATTGTCTATATTTCGGTCTGGATTTTGCAGAAGGATAAATGGTCCCAAAATTTTCCACATTAACAAAGAGCGACAACATTTAAGACTGCGATAATGCTAATACTTATCAAATCACTATTTGCAAATAAAAGGGAATTGTACGGATTTGCTAATTACGGCAATTAAATGAGCCTCTGCTCCAGAAACTTTGAAATTTTAAGTCGTCTGCTATTATTAGTCTTCCGGCAATCAATTACAAGTTATGATTTCGCTCGTTTATTACTTCGCAAGAAACTTTTACTCTAAGGCAGGTAAGGCTTATTTGAACTTCCTCTAGCTGAAAAACTGCTCGGAGTTTTTGTGACTTATATAAATACATAAACCTACCAAAGCCATGTACGTTTTTGCCAAATTAAAATGCGATCATCCTAAATTTCAACGTATCAAAGGTTTGTTATATCTAAATCAAGGCATGAACGATATCCATAACAAGATTGTTCTCTATGGATAACACATTCACGTAACCTGTGCATATCGTAATATATAGATGAATTAAAAAATTTTTCAAATATTCATAACTAAGGCAGCAAACGAAAACTTGATATCATGTAAAATGTACTGACTGAAAGTCATTAACATCGAGTACATATGAAAATTGTTACACAACGCATTCGCATGAATTTCTGTTCAAGCTCAGTGATTACTCTCCGAATAAGTACATCAAATATTATAATCTGTTTCAATTTCTTTAACTAAATTTAATATTTGGTTAATCTACAATCACTTTAATACTAATGCTCTAAACAACTTATATAATACAGAAGATTATTAAATAATAGCGGACGACTTCCAGAGGCTAGCTGAACGTGCATTTCCAAAGTTTAAGCACTCGTATATTATATCAGAGGAAAAAAAAAAAGGAATTAAAACAAGATGAGAAATAAATTCCTGGACATGTTACCCGAATGAGAATCATAACCAAGTAGGCGAACGTTAATGCTTAATATCGGATTAGAGTAGATTTAGTTTAAAACCACACGCAAATACGCTCCGAAGCATGAAATATATCCCAGTAAAGGAAAGCGTAAGTCCAGTTCAGGAGTCAAATTAATTATCATCCCCAACAAATTTCGTTCCCTCCCCAGACGGAATTTCATGCCCCTAAGAGGGAAAAACGCGGGCTTCAGGCTCCTTGAAGACGTTTCGCGGGTCTTATTGTCCGAAAAATGCTCCAGGAGCCATAATTCATTACTAGCAGCATAACAGGTTGGAAATTATTTCTTCTAACGCTCGGGGATTATTTTTTGCGGCAACTGACAGCACGGAGCAAAATTTCGTTTCCCGGTTTTGCAATCAAACTACTGCAATTTTATAAAATAAAAAATGCGATCTCGATCGGACCTGTGGACAATAAAAGTCCCAGCATTTCTCACCATAAACGGAGTCTGCACAGAGAAACATACGACTGAGCCATTCTCCTTTTATGCGAATTGCCATTTTATTAATAGGACTCTATTTTTGATGCGCTGAATCCTAAACTGAAATTCTCATTTCGCATATTACAAGAGAATCTTTAACCACGACACTAATCATTCATTCGAGCTATTCATTCCGAAAAAAATCCCTTCAGTTTTTTACGTTCAACAAATAATCCCATTCTTCTTAACAAACCTCAATTTTTCCCCCCCGAATGACAAAGATTTTGACAATATTCTGCTTTGATCATTAAAAAAAGGGACGAAATTCGAATTCCTTTCGTTGCAATAATGAAACTTATATTTCACAGCGGAATCAATATTAATCGATAACATTTTTCCAATATTCCATTCCTAAATCATAAAGTAATTTATAAAATATAGAGTGTTGTTGAGATGTTACTGCCTGTATTATTATTTTGTATTTTGCCCATGTTAAAAGAGCAATAAGTTAGTAAGTGAAAAATTTAAATTAGAGGAGATGCAAGAAACATTCTGAAAATATAACTTTTGCAGTCTTTTAAGCAAATGAATATTAAGACAATAAACAAAATGACTAATGGAGAACATGTTAGTACCCACAAAATACCAATGTAGAACCTGAGGAAGACAAGAAATGCTGGAACAGGATCAGCGATCACTGACAACATCATTACATTTGTAACGGAAATTTAATATTAACATCCTAGAAATCATATTATAAGTGGATCTGTAAATAAAATGTGCGATTAATCTTGTAAATACCTAAAGACTTAATATCCATAATAAAAACACAAATAAAGTATCATACATGCTTAAAACTTATAGGATTTACGATATGCAATATAAATTAGATTCCAAAAAATCAGTTTATATATTAGTTTCTCGACATATGAACAAAAAACTTGATAAGATTAAAATTAATACAACATCATACAAACCAAAATTAAAATTTGAGATAATTATATTTAACTCGGTTGGAAGTTACTTTTTATGAATCAGGAATAATTTTTCAGTTTTATATTCTGTATGTATCTATTTACTATATTTTAAAAAATTAATTGTTCTTCTGCTTTATAAATAAATTATAAAACTATAAGCGAATTGTAGGCAAGGTTTTAGTTTTACTTATTAATTTTTTCCAGCTTTACAGGGAAAAAATTAATTCTGTCAGAAACTTTTCTGCAGAGTATAGCCCTTAGAATTCATTTTCTATTCTGATTTTTTTAATCAGAATAAATTATATATTAATATATACTTTATTATTAGTCATATATTATATATTAACGTAGTGTAATTATATATAATACAATTATGTATAATATAATAATTATATATATTGATATAAATTTGTATATTAATATATACTTTTCCAAAAAAAAACTTTAAAAAAAATTTTTTTCAGTTCTTTCCAAAATTTATCAAGCAAAGAATATTTCTGTTAAAATTACGTAATATAAAACTAATATCTGAGCTTAAGACTTAAAAAATCAACGAAAACATTTAGGAATTTTCCATAATAATTATACCTTAGGTAAAAATAAAATTTAAAAGGGCAGCATAAATACTGAATAGATGGCAGTTAATATTGGATATGTATCTTTTTCACTTAGTCACAAAAATTTTCAAAATTATGCTTTAAAAAAATTTTTTCGGAAAGTTCACTAAAAGGCTCAAGCTAATGATTAACCAAAAGACATTAAATGTTAGTAACCAAACCTTATTAAATTGATTTGGGAAAATTTTTTTTTATGTAGCCAATAGCATCTCTATAAAGCCTTTTGCAAAAAATTCATAGTTTTCGCAGATATTAATTGCATTTTCTTTTTTTAAAATTTAGCTGTGACAAAATCAAAACTTGTAACATTTAACAAATTGGTTTATTCAAATATAAGTTTACGGATCCATATTATGGAGTATAATACAAGTTTATAACTGAATTTATGTTTATTAACTAAATTTAATAAGAAAATTCGACATCTAGACGAAGTTAATAATTACTGTCTTCTCTTTTAATTTATTACTATTAAAATTATAAAATTTTTTTAAAAATTACAGCACTGAAGTTTTACTGCTATCAGTCATTACAAAAATTTTATAAAATAATTTACTTTTTAGAATGAAAATTTAATTCACGTTGAAAATCAATTTTAAAAGTCTATTTTTGAAACATGAATTATTTATTTTATAAAATAATTTTTGTTATGTTAATATAACAATTTCATTCCTTTTATGAAACTTTCGACAATAGGAATAATAGTGTTCTTAAATAAAATTTAAAAATGTAATTTTTAAATATTAACATTTTATTTTAGGTAACTTCAGGTAACAATGAAATGCATCCTTGATTTCCTATTTCATGATTTGAACCTATTATATATTATAATATTAATAAAAAAAAATAAAAATTCTCACCAGCTTATATAAACATATTTCTAATAATTAGAATCTGCAACGTATGGAACATCAGTATGTTGGAATACAAAAAATAATCTAAATTATACTCATTATAATCTATACTCTTTAGATTAAAACAATATATTATTGTCGTGCTAGTTAACACAAGAATAATATATTGACCAATTTACTGTATCTTTGTCTGTAGGTAGAAGATGAAATTTTCACAATTTTATTTATCACATTTTAGATTCTTTTCCTTTTGTAATAAAAATTTTCATACCTTTTAATCCTATTATTGAAAAAGGTTTGATATTTTAGTCACATATTGCATCTATAATTAAAATGTTTTGGTGCTGACTGCACGACAACAGACTGATTTGACGTTGTATAACATGAGCAATATGAATAAGCACAATTGTATGTTTCGTACAGAAACTGAACTGCCACAATTAAATTTGGCTAAACATTTAAAACCGCTTGCTCTAAATAGAAAATAGCTTGTTGATTCAAAATTCCAAAGAATATAATCTTATAAGTTACACAGAATTTTGTGAAAATTTCATGACATCAACAAAGAGCCAAAAAGGGATACCTTCCATAAATAACTTCCTCAGCTGAAAACGTGAAAGAATCTCATCGGCAATTAGAATTCTTGATCATCTTCGTCTTCTTTATAATTATAAAAAGTCGTCACAAGCTAATAGCAATAACAAACAAGTGGTAATACAAGCTTCAAGTATCTATAGATCGAAATAACGGCGATATAATAATTAATCATTGCATAAATTTTTCATTTTATTTTCATGAAATTTTATATCAAACAAGCCAAAAACGTTGAAGAAAATTTTGCCAAAACCATAAGGCAAAATAAAAGTCATTGCATTTGAATTTCTCTTCATTAATTGCTCAAAGAATGATGCAAAATAAATTAATATTCATAATATAACGGAAGATGATAAGAGAAAACAATGTTAATTAATCTCCTGAAGAGATCAATAAAAGCTTCACCTGAAAATTCGAAACTTTTCAGTTGATAATTTCAAAAAAATATAAAAGTATTGAAAATGCATAAAAACTAGACTTCCTCGAGCAGTCATTGCTGACCTGGAGATAATCTTTTTTTTTTTTTTATTTTTTCATTTCAAAACTTTTCAGATATTTTCTGATCACCGGCTAATCCATTAAATTTATCCCCGAGAGATTTACCGGTATTTTCTTCTAGAACTTTCCCATATTAATTCCAAGCTTGAGCGTTGTTTTGAATCGTTTCCTCCCTTACTTCCTGCGCTTTGATGGAGATTTATCCAGTTCGGATTCCATTTATGAACGGACTTTCAATTTTCTCCAAGCAAACCAATTTTTCAAATGTCTTTCGAAGTTTAAGACTAAATTTATAAATCCTTAAAAACTTCCATACAAGTTATATTGTAAATTTACAAAGTATCGAAACTGTACAACGAAAATATTTTTCAATCAACGCAGGAAATGAAAACAAAAATCGGCCATAGATAAAAAAGCATCAAACTACGCCCATTGAACGCAAAATTTTTATCTGCGAGATTGCTGTGTATCCAAAGCGATAGAAAGGAAATCGAAAAATGAGAGAAAAAAAATATTAATAGATTTCGCGGACATTCTGGATTTGAGCAGATATATTTACTAATGCTATTTAAATCCTGAAGTCAGACCATTTTTTAGTGCCTTTTAACTTTTGTGTAACAACAACTCATAACTTAATAAGTATTTATATGATTTATAATATTCATTCGGCGCTTTACTTTTAAGCTTCATAACCATAAAAATTATATCATTTGGAAACGAAATTAATGCTTGAATTGTATCGTTCTGCCAAGGCATAAAAATGCTAAAATGTTAAATTCTTTCAAATTACTTTTGGCTCTTTTAAAGTATCTTCAATTATAAAATAAATTTCTTGAACAACTGACATTAATTTACCGCAAGGTTTGTATTTCATTGATGTTGACTTTGCACGCGGATATTTTACTTGCTTACGACAAGCATACATCTAATCAGATAAATTTTGGAATTAAAAATTAAAAAAAAAATATAGAAAATACACTCACTTCAAATATATCTAAAGAGAACAACTAACATATATCGGCATGTTCGTCATTCACGATATGTGTCTCATAAAAGAGATTCTTTTCCTTCTTCATATCTCCAGTGTCAAATCATTAACACATAAATCTCGTATTTCCTTGTAAGCTTTTCCACGACATTTTCTAAACCTATAAATAATCAGAGAAGTTTCTT
>JAOWBB010000007.1:1763418-1779951 GCA_028565995.1 Ricinus marginatus | reverse complement strand
ATAGGAAAAAATTATTTTAATTATTATATTATATAATTTTATTTAACGCAAATTGTATTACGTGTTTTGGGTAGTTTACATTAATTTTAAAAAATGTTTATGTTATCAAGGGCTAGAATCCATTATCTAAATAAATACGATATTGTTTCGTGATGAATATTAGAGGGCTGTGAAACCATCACTATGGCTGCTGTGTTATTGAAAATAAATGATGTTTTTAATGGAACATATGATCTTTTTTAATAGTAGTGGTAACAGTACAGTACAGTTATCGTAGTACAGTATGAAAGTTTTTTAATGTATATAAGTTTTAGTGAATGTAAGTTTTTACTCTATAGCAGGTAGGTTTTAATAAATTTTTAAATAAATAGGTAATGTCGTCAAGCGTCCGTGATATTTTGTCGTTTAAAAATGGTCGTCCATTTGTCTATTTCAAATTTCTATGGTCCTTTTTTAATATTGTGAATTGGATAGTTTAACAAAATCATATTGCGTATACTGATTTATTATTTTAATACTTATATTGTAATTTGCATAAATTAACGAGAGGAAATAGAGGTTTTCATCGTGTTTTACACGTTTTGGTAATATAATTTATTGTTCTTAAAAATTTTATGTAAGCCTGTTTTATCTGAATACATGTAGAAGTTGGTTTTATTATTTTAGCTCAATTTTTGAATTATATTTTGTACGACAAAATTATAAAATTTTCTTAAACTTAAATATAACAAAAGCTTTGAAAACTATCTAAATTGGATTTCTTTACATTTTTATACTATTCGGAGGCCTACTAAAATTCCAGACGCAGTCGTAATCCATTACAATGATTTTTATCCCAGATTTCATGTGGTTTTCCAGATGGAGCTTTTTCGATTTATTCATGATTTTGATTTGTGGAAATAGGATACTAAAGCTTATTTAGTAGTTTTATTATAACGAACATATTAAGTTCACTTTCGAAACATTCAGCCCAAGAAAAAAGCAAAACTCACGCTCTTTTGGAAGATAATGAACTTGGATTTCGTTAATGTTCCTAATCATTTCTTAAATAATATTTTAATCATGAATTAAGTGATAGAATTAAGATCATCTGTATATTTTTCATATAAAAAAAGAATTTATGAGAGAAAAAAGATTAATCGAAATTTCGATTTTTTTACGATATAGCTAAATATTTTAAATGGGTAAAAATATTGAGCTGTAGGAATTAATCATGGCGTATAATATAATAAAATTAGGTCAGAATAATGCATTGAAAGTAAATATTTGTTTCATTATGATTGAAATAATTTTCTTAAAGTTAACCAAAGTTCAGATGAAAAAAAATGCCCTATATTAATGCAATGCCCTCTATCAGGTGAAAATGATTATATTTTGAAATTCCATGAATTATTTATATTTGTTGTATTAGCAGTTTTGTTTAATTAAATCTATTTTTCTTTGAAAATACCTGCTTTCAATGGCATTTCATATCATTTTTTACATCACATATTTACCTAAAACTTAACATTTGGGTTTATATATTATCTGAAATACTTATTCTTATTATCACTTTTTATGTTTATGAATAAAATAATAAAATTATTTTGTGTTCATATTTTTAAATATTTTGTTTATAAATTTGTTAACAAGTTTTTTAAATTTATTTGGTACCAATAATTAATTTAATTATATTTTTAGTCTTTGGTTTGATTTTTAAATTTCTATGTCCATTTTTAATATTTTTAAAATGATTTTGAGTTATACTTTCTTAACAGACTTATAACATGGCTTCATATTTTCTGCATTTTTAATATTTTTACACATGAAATTTTAATCAGTGAAAGGAATATAAAAATCTTGATTAAGAACAGAATTTATTAATATTCTGAATTAAATTTTTTTTAGAAAAAATAAATTTTAAATTTAAAATTTAAATCAATTTTGCCTTTGATTAAGATACTAGAAAAATTCTAAAGTAGTTGGAAAATTTAAGATATATAATGCTCTTAATAATAAAATATGAATGTTTTCATTAATAGACTTGATGTTTTTATTTGTTTTTATTGTTTTGTTTCAAGGAATATATATTTTTTTTATAAAAATTCAGTTCACATCTATGTTTCTGAAATTACAATATTACCAATTCATATACTAATTAACAGCGTTCTAAGTTTTTTGGAAAAATAATATTAAGGAAATTGTCAAAATATTCAGTTAAAATATTTCTACAGGAAAAATATGTTTTAATGATTTATTATATTTATAGAAATTATTAACGAAATTGGAAAACTGTCTTCTTTGAATAATAAAAGATAGAATTTAAAGCAAATCAGCAGAGATTTACTCTTATAAAATTATTTATTAGTTATTATATTGTATCATTTACATTTTTATGATAATAAAGTATATTAATTTTATTTATTATATATTTTATTTTCCAGAGTTATTTAATGTTATTAAAGTGATTAAAATAACCTAATAGAACATTTTTTGTACCAATAAAGTTTAATTTTTCCATGTTTATGAAAAGTGATTATACATTTTTCTTTATGTTATGATAGATTATTGGAACTTTTTCCTTTAATGCTGTTTCTACTTGCTAGTTTTTATAGTTAGCATCTTTATTAATAGGAATTTTTTTAACTTGGGATTGTTAATCATAAAAATAGTATTTTATTTAAAATCGTAAATAAACATTCATTTTAATGTAATTTTTAAATTAATTTTTTCTTCAGAAATATAATTTTAATAATAATTGTTTTCAGAATTATGTTGAAAATTTCTTCAAGGAAGTAAGAAAATAAATTTGTATTAATGGTATATAAAAGTGAAAAATCACCAACAAAAAGTCCCAATAAGGGCTTGGGATTGTCTCCATTAATGACGGAAGACTTTCATTTTATTGTCCCTCCTGAAGCGCCAATTTATACTCCGGACAATAATGATTTTCAAGATCCTCTCGCATATATTGCCAAAATTAGACCTGAAGCGGAAAAATTTGGAATATGTAAAATTAAACCACCTCCTGACTGGCAGCCACCGTTTGCAGTTGATGTTGACAGGTAATAGTATTAAAGAATTGTTTTATGCCTTGGTTTTATTATACAGATTTTATGTTTTTTGCATGTTCCACATTTTTTTTTAATGATTGTAGCGAAATACATTCCAAATTTACATTCTTATATATAAAACAGTTCATGGTTAAAATTAATTATTTACTACCATGAATTTAAATTTCAATGACATATGTGATTTGATTTTTTAGATTTAAATTCACACCAAGAATACAAAGATTAAACGAACTGGAAGCAAAAACCAGAATAAAATTAAATTTTCTGGATCAAATTGCAAAATTTTGGGAATTACAAGGAAGTTCTTTGAAGATACCTATGGTGGAAAGAAGAGCCTTAGATTTATATGCTCTTCATAGATTTGTTGAAGAGGAAGGTGGTTTTTATGGTGCAACTACAAACAGAAAATGGTCGAAAATTGCAAGCAAAATGGGATTTCCCACAGGCAGGGATTTAGGTAATATTTTTCAATATCTATTGATGAATGTAACGCTTATAAAGTGTTTTCATTTCTTTATTTCTAAATAAATTGTTTTTGTTTCCTTTTTAGGTAGCGTTTTAAAACATCACTATGAAAGAATTTTACATCCTTTTGATATTTTTAAACAAGGAAAAACGTTATCGGATATCAAATCCGAGAAGGATGAAGGAACGGATTGCGAAGGAAGTGTTTCAGATTCTAAAAAGAAAGAAAAAGACTATAAACCTCATGGTATCGTATCACGACAAGCAATTAAACCTCCTGTTGAGAAATATGCCAGACGATCAAAACGTTGTTTTGAGAATAAATCTAAACAAGGTAATTCAGTGAACGATTTCTTTTGTAGATATAAAGGTATCACACTCATTTTTTTGTTGAATACACATATAAATACAATATACAAAATTTTTATTAACAGTTATTGAAATACTAGTTAATGTAATGTCGTTTTCCGTTTATTAAACAGGGGAGTTTTCCGAACAGAAATCAAAAAGTAAAAAAAGAGAAGTGAAAAAAATATCAAGTTACGAGTTTGATCCTTTAGCTAAATATATATGTCATAATTGCGAACGAGGGGATGCAGAAGAAAATATGTTGCTTTGTGATGGTTGTGACGATTCTTATCACACATTTTGCCTACTTCCCCCACTGACAGAAATTCCCAAAGGTATAATATTTATTCTAGTTTAATTAATCAGTTACAAGAAATTATTGATTATCTGTATTATTACTTTATTCAGTATATATTATTATAATGGAAAGTATTTCATTTCATGTAAATGTTATAACAGGAGACTGGCGTTGTCCGAAATGTGTTGCCGCTGAAGTTTCAAAACCAATGGAAGCATTTGGTTTTGAACAAGCTAGAAGAGAATACACTTTGCAGCAGTTTGGTGAAATGGCTGATCAGTTTAAATCAGATTATTTTAATATGCCCGTTCATATGGTTCCATCTTCTTTGATTGAAAAAGAATTTTGGAGAATTGTCAGTTCTATAGACGAAGACGTGACAGTAAGCATTTTATTAAATTTTACAAAATTGCAGATTTTTGAGCAGATTGATAGAATTTCATTGTAATAAGAATATGAAATTGGATATTAATTTTTTGTATTTTATATTCTAAACCTAATTCCCTTGAATATATGATAAAAATACAAAGAAAATATAGGAGATGAAGTCCAATATAAAATTGTGGCTATTTAGCGTTAACAAAATTTGTTTTAGCTGATTCACAAATCAATTTTCAAACATTGACAAAGATTTTAGATTTCGGGTAAATATCCCAGAAAAATGATATTAAAGAAATATAAGTCAAGAAAAACAATTTTTGTCATTTCTTATGAATATTGAAAACTGATATTTTATTTATTCAATATTATTTTCCGTAAATAAAACTTAAATTTTTTTAAGAATATTCATTTGTTTAGATATTTTTTTACGTAAGAAAAGTCTTATTTTTTTAATAATTTTCAAATTCTAACTAATTGTCTTAGGGCAAGAACTTTTTGATTTTTATTAAAGATAGTATATCTAGAAAATTTTAATTTTTTAAAAAAAATATCATTGCTTATTCATTTTGGCAACAATTATAGGTTGAATATGGAGCCGATCTTCATACAATGGATCATGGATCAGGATTTCCCACGAAAATAAGTGTAGAAGAAATGGGAACTTGTGAACTTGAATACGCAAAATCAAGATGGAATTTAAATAATCTTCCTTGCCTGGAAAATTCAGTTTTAGGTCACATTAATGCCGACATATCAGGTGAGAAATAGCTTTTAATATTGCAAAATTTCAATATGAAAAAATTTCATAATGTTTCTTGATAACACATTATACGTTTTATTTTAAGGTATGAAAATACCATGGATGTATGTCGGTATGTGCTTTGCAACTTTCTGTTGGCATAATGAAGATCATTGGTCTTATTCAATTAATTATCTTCATTGGGGTGAAGCCAAGACCTGGTATGGTGTTCCGGGAGATAAAGCGGAAGATTTTGAGCTTTCAATGAAAAAAGCTGCACCAGAATTGTTTCAGAGCCAGCCTGATTTACTACACCAACTCGTTACTATTATGAATCCTAATATTCTAATGGATGCGGGAGTACCCGTCTATAGGTATTTGCTTAGTTAATATAGATTTATGACAATATTATTTAATTTAACTTTTCCTCAACCAGTAAAATTTATTTTTTCAGAACTGATCAGGAAGCAGGTGAATTTGTTATTACATTCCCTCGAGCGTATCATGCAGGTTTTAATCAAGGTTACAATTTCGCAGAAGCAGTCAATTTTGCTCCAGCAGATTGGTTATCAAAAGGAAGGGAATGTATCGATCATTATTCAATGTTGAGAAGGTACAGATAATTAAAAGATATTTATACATTTTCAAATTTCAGTTTTTAATGTAATAATTTTACAAAATGATGTTTGTGACAGGTACTGTGTATTTTCACATGATGAATTAGTTTGCAAAATGGCAAGTTGCCCTCCAAGTTTGGATTTAACAGTAGCTACGGCAACGTATCAGGATATGACCCTAATGGTTCAAACAGAAAAGAAATTAAGAAAGAGTTTATTAGGTAAGAATTTAAATAAATGCAAAAAGCGAATTTAAATAACTTTACGATTTCGTTTTTAATAGTTATAGTAAATTTATATCTTATTTGTTCTCAGAATGGGGAGTCACAGAAGCTGAGAGAGAGGCCTTTGAATTACTTCCCGATGATGAAAGACAGTGTGAAGTTTGTAAAACTACATGCTTTTTATCAGCAGTTACCTGGTATGTAAATTTTTTTTTAGTTTTATACAAGTTCTGAACATAAAAATCAACTTTCTTTTATTATTTACACTTTACTTATTTATCATTTATACTTTATCTTTATACCTGAGCAGCAGTTGCAGTGAAGAGCAGTTAGTTTGTCTTCGACATTGTACGGAGTTATGCAAATGCCCTCCAGAAAAGCATAAATTGAGGTATAGGTATACACTCGATGAACTACCTGTTATGCTTGAAAAATTAAAGTTAAGAGTAGAATGTTATGATTCATGGTGCGAAGATGTCAGAGATGCTCTTGATAAGACAAAAGAGAAGACTTTAACACTTCAAGAATTGAAAGCCTTATTAAATACAGCTATTGACAAAAAATTTCCCGAAACTGACTTGTTGGAGGTAAGAATGTTTACATTTGTCCTTGAAAATCATAAATTGTTACAAATACATTTTCAATATTATGATCATTTTTAATTAATTGTTGATCAATTTGTGGAATACATAATATTTGATTTTTAATTTAATGATTTTGTGACAGAACTTAAAAGTAGCTGTTGAGGAAGCAGAGAAATGCGCTGCTGTAGCTCAACAGCTGGCCAATAAAAAATTGAGGACCAGAACTCGGCAATCATCAGAATCAAAATATAAATTAACTGTTGAAGAATTAACTCTTTTTTGTGAGGAAATGGAGAATTTATGTTGTGTTTTAAAGGAAACTGACACTATTAAAGATCTCTTGGAGAAGGTAGAAGATTTTCAAAAGGAGGCAAAAAAATTATTGGATTTGGAATCAGCCGATTCTGCAGCTTTGGAAAAATGCATCGATGCTGGTAATTATTTTTTTACTTTGTTTAGCCTAGGATTTTTCAAAAAATTGTAATAAGAAAAATCTGTTTTTATTTTAAACAGGAAAATTTTTAATATGTATCTCCATTATTAGATGAAACGTAAATAACAATCTGCAAACATAAATAATAATACATTTACAAAAGCATGAAGTCTAAAAAAACATAACCTTTATTGTTTTATAGGCAAAATAATTATCGTTTTTAAATGTTTTATAGGAGTAATGTTAGATGTTGAGTTACCGGAATTAGTCGTGTTAAAGTACAATCTGCAGAGAATAACATGGTTGGAAGAAGTAGCAGAGACCAAAGAGGATGAAGACGAGGTAACTTTAGAAGTACTTAGAAGTTTACTAGATGCTGGAGTGGAATTGCCACCTCATCCGCTGGTAGAAAAAGAAATGGCTGATTTACAGGTTAGTTTCTGTTTGTTAGGAAATCGATTTTTACATTTATTAATAATGTTTTGTTTTGTTTTAATGTCACGTATTATTCTTTCACTCTAGCAACTATTTTTAAATGTTGAAAAATGGGAGGAAAAAGCCAAAGAATATTTAAACTCAAAACAGAGACAACCGATCTCAGCATTAGAAAAGCTTCTGAAGGAAGGAGAAGAATTACCTGCCTTCTTACCCAGTGAAAGCAGCTTAAGAGATGCCCTGAAAAAGGCTAAAGACTGGTTGGCTAAAGTTGAAGGAATTGAAAGTGCACCAGATTTTCCTTACTTGGATACTCTTGAAGCTTTGGTGAGTTATACTTTTATCAATAAAATTAAAAATATAATAATTTCGCAAAAAAAAAATCTAATTGGAGTGTTCAATATTTTGATTCTAGGTGAATAAAGGTCGCCAAATTGCCGTCAAATTGGATGTTCTGACTGTATTTGAAACAAAACTGGAAAATGCTAAATCTTGGAAGGAACGAACGGCTCGTACGTTTTTAAGAAAAAATTCAAGATACACATTGATGGAGGCTCTGAGTCCAAGAACTGAATTCGGAATTAACGTACTGAAAATGAAAAAGAAAAAACCAAATGAAGAGAACTCGCATTCTGCACCAGTGGTTTATGATGTAAAATTGGAAGGTAAACTAATTTTAATTTGTCTTAAGTATAAAGTGTATTTTTCATTTAAGTGAGAATAATAAATTCAAACTTTTCTGTAGATGGCTTCAGAAAATATTTTAATAATAACTTTAATCTTTAATACTAATTTTCCTAATTAGATTTTTTTGATAATTCTAATTAAGTAAACTTTTTTAAAATGCGTTTGATAAATTTTATTGAAGTTCTGACTGCGTAATTAATTAGTTGATATTTAGAAGTTAAAATTTATATCAGCAATGTGCATTAATTGCAAATGATTCATTATTTGAGTCTTATATTTAGATATTTTGAAAATATTTTTCAATCAAATATTTTTTATCAGGCACTGTTAGTCCTGTAGCCGTTGTAGCTGCATTTAAGCATGCAGAAAGGCAAGAAATGAGTGCTATGCGTGATTTACGGTTACAAAACTTAAGAAAACGCGCAAGTGATAAAAACGATATTAAATACTGTATCTGCAGAAGAGGGGCCACTGGGTAAGAATGAACTATTCATATTCAATAAATGAACATTTTCAAATTAATAAAATATCCTTTTCAAAAAATTTTTAAATTCTTGAAAATGTTTTGAATTATAATTTTTAGGTTTATGTTGCAATGTGAATTATGCAAAGATTGGTTTCACGCTGCATGCGTTCCTCTTCCAAAACATGTTGGAGCCAAAACAAAACAGAGTCCTGCACAACAATTAGCCGCTGCAGCTACAAGAGAAGTTAAGTTTTTATGTCCTTGTTGTCTAAGATCCAGGAGACCCAGATTGGAGACAATTTTATCTCTTTTAGTATCTCTTCAGAAGCTAGAGGTAAAAGTTATTATTTATCTTAAATGGAAGCTTGCTTATTTTTAGATGTAAATTTTTTGTTTGGCAATATGTTCTTTATATTAATAAAATTGAAATAGTGTTTAGAATAACTGATAGATTTTTTTCTGATTCAAGGTTCGGCTACCTGAAGGAGAAGCTCTTCAATGCCTTACAGAACGCGCTATGAACTGGCAGGATCGTGCAAGAACATCTTTAGCAACGGATGAAATTGCAAATGCATTAGCAAAATTATCTGTTCTTAGTCAAAAATTAGTTGAAGCTGCAGCGCGTGAAAAAACTGAAAAGATCATTAGCAGTGAATTAAAAAAAGCTGCAGGTAAAATAGGTAAGTTTTTAAACAATCTGTTATATTGTTTAATCTATCACTAATAGATATAAATTAACTTAGGTTTTAAACTGTCAAACAGAATTTAAAAGTAGTCTTTAGTTTATAAGACGTTATGACTGGATATTACTGAACTGGAAATTATTTTTAAGGTAATCAGGAGCTACATCGCCGAGTGCGAGCCATATCCGGCGTATCATCTAATGAAGATTCTCAGAGCCCACAGACAAATCCGATTAGTTCAGGCTGGCTAAATCAAAACCATGATGATCATTCGCAGAATGGGTTTAGCCAGGAGCAATCGCAAGATAGTTTCACAGATAAAAATGCCGATGATACTATATCGTCATTAACATATTTTTCTGGTAATTCAGAACATGCCTATAGTACAGCGAGTAAGACGCCTCTTGTTAAACAAACAAAGTAAGATATAATTTTTTTTAATTGTTATGAAATTTGATCCTAATAATTCATTGTTTTTATTCTTAATTGTTTTTTATCGTAGACAACCTCCCCTTGTATTAAGCGAAATTGCAAGGGCTGAATTAGAAGAATTAATGCTGGAAGGAGATCTGTTGGAAGTATCACTTGATGAAACAGTTCACATTTGGCGAATTTTGCAAGCAACGAAGCCTAAGCCGGAAAAAGATAAATATCCGCCTATTGAACAACTTGAATCAGAATTATTAGCAAGCAAGGCCGAAAAAGATCGCGTCAAAGCTAAACAACGTGCAAGGTAATTAGTTAAATTTTACGTAAATATTCTCTTTAATATATAAAAGTGAAAGTAAATTTTCGTACGTTCAAAATTTTTAAACTAAGAATCCATTTTAATATAATTTTGTATATTTTAGAAAGCGAAGAATAGAGGATCATGAATCTGGACAACAAAATACAAAGGGCAAAAAGTACAAAATCAAACCATACAATTCATCTACGTTATATAACGACCTCTCAAAAGTTAATGTTGCAAGCGCTGCTCAGTCAGGGAAAAGATTAAATAAAAAGCAGTTGAAAGAGATGATTAAAAAGGGTAAACCTGGAAAACAAATAAAAAGGAAATCTAATGAGACGGAGAAAAAAATTATTACAAAAAGAAAAAAGAAGGCAGAACGTGAATCCAGTACTGATTCCGATTCTGATGAAAATTGTGCTGCTAAGAAATGCTTAAAACCTATTGGAAAAGAAGTAAGTCCTTTATTAATCATTAAAAAACTCATACTTTATTTGCTATCCAGCAGTCTCTATTATTGTTTTCATTATTACTCAAAAAATAACAATAGTGTAATTCTGTTTTGCTCTATAAAATTTTAAATAAAAAAACTAAGAATTTGAATCCACTTGTAATCTTTGTTCAGGTTGACTGGGTTCAGTGCGATGGTGGATGCGAGAAGTGGTATCATTTTAAATGCTTAGGAATTGATAAGAAAGACATTCATGAGGATGAGGATTTTATTTGTGAAGGATGTCAGAAAATGAATATAAAAAGAAGTTCTAGACATAATCCTCAACATCAAGTCACTCCAGTTACTTCTTCACATCACGAATCTGGTGTTAATAATAGAGTGAAGGTAACATATGAAATTTCTTATTTTTGTGTTATGATTTATAAAGTCAAAAATCTCTTTATTCTGATAATTCAAATTTTAGGTTGAGCCTACGAATCTTGACGAAAGTCTTGGTCTTGACGCTTTGCTTTCTTTAGCAAGTGGTCTACCAGAACCAGACTCTGCTGGTTTAACAGGACTAGAAAATGGTAATTCTGGTTGGATGCATCAGCAAGGATTTTCGTATGATATGGATGTTCACCGGTCATTCCAAAGTATGTGAGAAACGTGACTTCACGTTTTGGTTTTTTTATTTTCATTTATTTTTGTTTCTTTCTCCTCTCAAGTGGTTACTAATTTTAATTTTATAAAAAAAATTTTTTGTACATGCCCTTTTGTTTCTCTCTCAGCTGTCCATATAGGTCATTAAAAAGAAATTTCAGTTGTCACCTTAAAAGATTCCTATTGTACTTGGTGTCTGTTGTCAAACCTAAATTTATTTTCAGTCACTCATTCTCATGTTCTCTACTTTCCTTTACATAATAAGCCCCATGCATTATACTGATCATTTGAACTCATTAACACATAATTTTTTTGAATATGTAATTTTACTTTAAGAAATCCACTTTTCGAACACACTTTTCTTGCAAACGATACTGAGGTACGTTAGATCTTTCTTTAAAATAATTCATTCTCTAAATGTTTCAATTTCCAGATATGCCGTCTAGGTCGGGCCTTACCATTTCTGCACCGATGTCAAATCCACCAGAAATTCTTCTTACTCCTAATTCTACGCCTGCTCAAGGTCTTTCATCCATTCCGAATCAGTCTCATAATTATTCAGTTCAAGAAGGACCTTCTTTTCAGAATTACACCCCCATCATTCAGCAAGGATACCAGGAAAAAAAAATTCCATCTGATCCTCAATATTCGCAATTTGGTTTGACAGATAATATGCAGTATTCTCATGATCCAAATAGTTTTAATTCTCAGAATTCAGTTTTTCCTCAAAATTATAGTAATTCACAACTTCCTCCTCAGGCCCCAGCATCAAACTTTCCTCCTAATTATCAAACAACGGTACAAAACGATCAGCAAAATCAGAATTATTCTAATCATTCTGACCGCGAATACGGCCAAGCAACTGGCTTTGTCTCTCATCAAAATTATCAATATACGTCTTCGGATTACTTGAAATCAGACAATTCTCCTTATGCAGAATTCCAAAATATGCCTCCTCAGCATTCGGATAATTTTCAGCGGGGTACGGTAACACAACTAGCACAAGATTCTTATGTTTTAACGCAACTTACTGAATTATCTAAGTCCAATTATCCAGTACAGACCTTTCCTATTAGTGAAACAACCTTTAAGCAGCCCGATTATCACAGGATCTTTTCCGAAGCGTCGAAAGTTAGTGAAGCCTCTCCCTCAGATATTCAACAGACCAAACAGACGCCTAGAACTGATGAAAAAGTAGAAGAAGATAATCAAATGAAATCAGTTACTGATAAAATCAAGTCAGATTCAGTGCAATCCTCGCTCAGGAGCGAAGAAAATTCAGACATCGAGAAACCAGTTTCTGAATTTTTAAAACAAAGTCAATAATTTATTTTCTTCAGTGCTGTCTGAAATGTGCATCTGTATTATAAACTATATAGAGCGAAATATATAAAATTTTATTAAATAAGTTTAAAAAATGAGAATTCAGAAATTTTCATTATTTTGCATGAGACGTCACCGTAGCATGATAATCTCCACGCATCTTTTTAGATGAGCCTTTGAAAAATTTTATAAAATCATTAATTTGAGATTAAAACAGACTTTATTATGAAAATTTTTTAAGGCTAAATATTTTTTATTCCTGATAGTTTGGCGAATTATATTTATGGCCAAGATTGGAAAGCTGGGACTTTCAGAACTGTATAAGCAGAAATTTTGTGTTATAATTTTTTGTTAATTTTCTTTTCAAATTTTTTAATTAATTGTCTATTTCTCTATATTAAAACTCAGCGAAATAAATGGAGTTTAAAGGTATAGATTGTAATGAATATTTTTAGTTAAATGATTTAAAATTTTTAACAAAAACATCAACTTCTATGTTTCTTTTGCAGTATTCAATTTTTTATGATTTACTCTACTGAATTATCGGATAGTAGTTATCAGGCTATTATTTTATTTATTTTATCCGGCACAGAACTTTTGTGAGCGCTTATTATAAAATGAATGAAATCGAAAAACGTCGATTTTCGGTAGTCCGTAATTCATCTTGTCATATTAAACAAGCAAATTATATATGCTTGATTAAAAAATGATATTTTTTATTACAATTTTGTGTCAATTATTCTCATATCAAACAAACAAATAGTAATTCAGGTCCATGGGTAAGATTTTCATACAAATTTTTGTAATAAATAGAAGGCTTTTCAATTAAATTTACGAAAAATTGAATTTTTGTAAGCATTGTTTGCAATTGAATATTATTGTTTGAAGTCCTTAAATCACTTTCCGTAGATTTTCACATTTTAGTAAATGATTTTTCTCAGTAATAACTATTGTATAAGCAGAAGAAAAATAAGGTTTCAATTAGTTTGAATTAATTTACCACTATAATGTTTTCATTATGAATATTTTTTTAGATTTGTGCTTTTTCAATTGACTGTTTTTATTAATCGTACTTTTGTGATTGGGTAAATTTATCAGTTAGCCGACTAATGATTTTATTTTTATCCATCATTTATTGACAAATTCAATATTGAGAATTCTATTACTAAAATAAGATTTTATTGCAAATTTTATTTTATCATCTTTGACAAATGGATTTTTGCTTTAAACTAAACTTTAAATGATTTTGTTTTATGTATTTTTTTTGTTGACTTAAACAAAAAACAAACACTGGCTTAAATAATATTTCTATAATCCACATTAAGACAATAAACTAAAGTTTTAGATAAATTTTTCGAGAATAACCAACACAATGATATAAATAAAATGATTAAAAAATTCTTGAACATGAGTAAAATATTATGATGACATAATAATAAACTAATTGTTTTTGTTTTAACTATTCACGGCAAAAGTTATATGCATGCATATAAATAAGCGCTACATTATTCTGTTTGGAACATTTTTTTTTTTTTATGATTCTAATTTTGTATATTTTTAAGGCATTAAACTCAATTTTGAATAAATTTACTTTATTCCCATGAATAATGTAAATAGTTGAATATTCATTTATTTTATGAAAGAAAAAGAAAAATTAAGATTAATAATTGATGCATAAAAGCAAGAATTTGCTACTATTGATTATTTTTAGATGAAGATGAATAAATTTGTAATTATTATTCTAAATTTTCTTTTTAGAGAATATGACATTTTGTTACAATGAATTTGTTAAAATTGCTTCATTCGTTCATTTATTAGCATCATCATTATAATTATCATTATTTTTTTATCACCATATTTATATTGATATTTACGTCATATTCGTTTAATGTATATGATTAGATTTTAGGAAAAAAAAAAATATTTTTTTGTCTTAAGAAAATAAAAACAACCTTATTATAATTTTAAAAGATTTTTTTTTTTTTTTCATTTATAATTTCATCCTAACCCCATGCCACTTTCTTCATGAGCAATTATTTAGTATTGCAGATGGCAGTCAAGGTTTGCGTTTTTCTTCAAAGAATACTTCACCATTTTCCGGGCACAATTCTGGGTAGAAACGCGTGGTCGTTTTAGCAAATAACAATTTCTTAATATTTTTACAATTAAGTATTCAATTGTAAAAAAAAAAAAAAAAAAAAATCAAAAAATCAGAATGAAAGTCAATGATAAAGTTTTAGGTTCTCTGCATTTCGATCACGGTTAAGTGATACGTGCTATTGTGAGAAAAAGGAAAAACCTGATGCCTTTTCAAATTTTTCAAGATGCACATTTATGATTCGGGAGAAACTGTCCGGAAAAAGCGTGCCATGATTAGTTTCATTGACGTTTAATTAAGCGAAGTTCGGCCAAACGGGAAAGCTTCATCACTCATTCTCATCGTGCATTAAACTCTTTTCTTCCTTTCAAATCCGACTCGAGGGGCGGATGTCGTGCGAAACCTACGCCAGGGGCTTGAAATACGTCGTGCGGTATCAGCAACGTGGTCGCGTTCAATTTTCGGCCTTTTTAATCGGATGTACCTCACCGTTAGAAGCCGACGGCGGCATTTCTCGATTCTGGTCACAAGTTGCGATTGCAGCTTTCTGTTGGCATCAAGAAGGAATGGCACGGGGGCAAATGGACGCCCAAATTAAGCGACACATGAAGGGGGAAAACTTTTTTTTGCGATATTAAATGTCACCGCAAACGATCGGTTTATCTTTGTTTTTCCCTTTCACCATTTTTGGGTCTCATTTTACGCTCTCCCGGACGTTTTACTTGTCTTCACATTTTAATTGATCGTGAAAGTGCTCCTTCGCTTCCCGATGAAAAATTCGATAGGAATCGACAGCGTCCGTCAATAATTTCGAAGGGAATTTTCCTTTTCGGCGGCCGAGCCCGCGGGATTTAATTAATGAAAATCCTTATCTAATCCATGCTTTGCACGAAAATCGCAATGACGTCACCGGCCATTCGGGAAGGTGAATTCGCGGCACAAAGGCTCGTCCGATTCGGTTTCGTCGACTCCTTTGAGACTTTTCGTTATGGCGTCTCTCTGCCTGAAACCTGATTTTTGGGAGGTTCCTCGCAGAAGTGTCGACAGAACATGGGAGGGCTGAATGGATGCAGTCTTGCGGCTTTCGGCTCCGCGATGTGCGGTGCGAATCCTTTGCCGCCGATGAGCTCTTCGTGTACCTTGCTGATTTTGAAATCACCCCCCTCGCTTCGGTTATGTTCGTTCACTGAGAACGGTCTCATGTTTATGAAAGTTTCCGGAAGAGGGATAATTAACATAAAAAAATAATAAACTTTTTCGTGTTATTAATCTTATGCCGATCTTATTTATGTGTCATGTTGCGCCATAAAAAAGACTGTTATTGCGAAGTAACAATAATGAATAGTCGAGCCTAGATTGAAAGCGTACCTCGTTAAGGCGCGTGAGCCCGAAGGCAGCCTGGGACAGAATCGGGGCCGATCCCCAAAGGCGAATCGCGGCTAACTGGACCGGCGCCTTCGTCGAAAAGCCCGTTCGCCCGCATTCCGCACTTGCGATAAAGGGAAGCCGAATGCGGGTTGCGGAAGTTGCAAGAAGGCGTCGCAGGAACGCAGGCAGGCCTTCAGCAGGAGGAACCTTCGGTCGGGTGGATGGAACAAAAAGCGAACGGCTTATTTCCTTTTCCCTTGGTTTCGTCTGCTGAAGGGAAACGCCTGGATGACGTTCGCATATTCGCCCGGCGAGGATCGGAACCTTTGGACAAAACGGTGATTTTGCTTCATCGAAGAGCGCTGCGGATTGTCTCCGACGTTCGCCTTTGCCGCTTTGCCGATGCGTGTTGTCGTTATTATGGATTCGTGCTCGGTGCGCATGGAACGTGGAACGGAGTCTGGGGGGAAAAGGACTCGAACTTGATTTCGCGCTGTTGCCGATG
>JAOWBB010000007.1:1737789-1763318 GCA_028565995.1 Ricinus marginatus | reverse complement strand
AGCCATACACACACATTTTTGTCCTTACCTGTCCCTCTTTCAAACACATTTAGTATAGTATTCCAAAGGGATTTATCTTGGCCTGCTTATCCAAGCTGAATACTCAGACTACTCTTGGGCATTCATAGATTTCAGCTTCAGCCTGATGACCTACTAATCATAATTTCACTGTCATTAAGCTCATAGTCTGCCACAGATAAAAAAAAAAAAACCACACCAAAAAAAAAAAAAAAAGAAAAAAACTCCAAAAAATTTGTCCCATTACAACTCGGGCTAGGGCAGCAGCCCGGCGGCAAATGGTTAATTTTCTGGATCCGAAATTAACTCATAAAAACAGCAAAAATGTTAAAAATAAACACGCAAAACATAAAAAAGGAGAAAGAAAAAAAAATGAAAAGCTGAAAACGAAAAGAAAGAGAAATTAAAAACCTTAAAGCAAAGAATGAAACAGAGTAAGATGCGTTTTAGTCGTGCAACGTGCCGGAAGCCTCCATCCGCGCGGTCGCCACCGGCTGCTGCCACGCCGAAGGCCCCGCAGCCTCCCCTTCGTGGCAAACCAAGTCGCCCGACCAACCCGAGCGTCCCCCGTCCCAAACTGCGATCGTCAGGCTGCTGCCGTCAATCAGGCACCGAAACATGCCGAGGACAAAACGCGCGTGCGAACGCAAAACCGAACGGCACAAGTTAATTTCGGTGCGCGCGCCTTGACGCGTTCTCGCGGCAGTGCATCGCTATGCTCTCGCGTGCGGAATCTGTGCGGGGACGCCTGCAACTCCGTGCAGGTCGCGCAGCGGACGCCGGCGCAAAATTTTCGAAAGTACATTTGCTGCAGCCGAGACTTGAGCATGCGTCTCGCTGCGACCCAAGGCATGCTTTTCGTCGCATTTGACTGCTGCTTATGCATCGTTCATCTGCAATCCGTACTCGTTTCATTATTTGTGTATTTCCATATGTGCATTTCCGTCTCATTACATGTTCGATCTCAAGTTATTCAGCTACATATATATTCTCTTTTAATATTGTCACGAGACGAAAATGTATAAAATTCTGCGCTCCACCTATGTCTCTTTTTGTATTTAACATTAAAACATAAGTTTACATCCCTACATTAATGTTGCGATGTTATATAACGTTGTAAATTAACTGTTATGAAAGTGGTGTTCGAATGTAGATATTCACAATCCAAAATTATTTACTCGTACGTATTAATTATTTTACATGTAATTCTTAAGTGAAAAAGAATTCGGGATTTTTATGAATTTGCTTTGTTTTTGTTTATTTTATGCTAACTGCACATTATTTATTATAGCAGCATTTTAATATATATTATTGATGCATGTTTCATGCTCGTCCCGTATTTTATTACTTTATCGCTTTAATTATATTACTGATGCCGATAATAAATTTGAGTTTTTTTTTTTTTTTTTTTTTTGTTTAGATGATTAAAGTACATTAATATTTAAAGCTTGATTTTTATGCATCTTACTCTCGCACGCATTCTGCACATCTCATTCACGTTCGCTCGTATCTATGTTAGTATTAATTAATTTGAAGTATTTGCGACACTTCAGACACTTGCAATCACACGTTACTTCAATGTTTTTGTGCTTTACCACGTTGTTCACGACGCTTGAGACGCGAAGAAAATTGACTCTGTTACTTCTTGGCCGGAAAACCTTAAAAAAAGGCAAATTTTCATCCAAACCGGAAGTGAAAAGAGAAAAGTGGAAAAAAAAAAAAAAGGAAGAAAGACTGCAGGCCTTTTTACATCATTCCCACTCGCTGTACGCCTATTCGATGCTGAATAAGCGAATCGCATTATTGTGGTGTACATACATCATCCGCATAATGCGCTGTGCGTCTGTTTTAGATAAAAATTTTCAATATGCTTACAACAAAAGTAACGTGACATTTTAATCGTTCGTAATCCGCTGATAATTAATGGCTCATAATTTTAATTGAGCATTTTTATAATTTTCTAGGCGACTTCTACACTTATTCGCTTTACTTACCAATCAACAAATATTATTTACACATTGTCTAAAATTTTAACATCGAACATAACTTCCATCAACACAGTCCGTTTTCATTACTTTTTCAAAATATATAGTCTGACATCAACAAACAGTAAATAAATGTTTTAAGAAAAATCAGATTAAAAAATAAAAAAAAAAATTACGAACATTAATTTTTTCATTCGAAATCCAAATTGTCAATAAAATAAGTTCAAATAAAAAAGATATATCTATATATATAAAACTTATATATATATACATATATATATATAATGAGCATATATGTTTCAAAACACAGATTGTATTGTGACATTCAATACTGAAATTCTGGGTTTTTTTATTGAAACCCAACATGCATGTGCAAACAAATGACATTATTAATAAATAGTTAAAAAAAAATAAATAAACAGGAAAAAAGATGAAGCACAAGGCCTTTTCCTATAACTTTATAAATACTTTCAACATAAAATTAAAAACATAATTTCAAACAATTAATCTCCATTTTATTTCAGTAAGTAAGGTTTTTTTTTTCTCTTAAATGAACAATACTGTTTGTTGACGGTAATGACTTTTTCTGAAAAAAAATTAAAAATCAACATTACACACATATTCCTTTAACTATTTATAAATAATCAGCAGAAATAGCATGTTCAAGAATAAAATTTGTTGAACCAACAAATTTTTCTTCCTTTATAAAATAAATAAAAAAAGGCGACTATGTTGATGGAAGAATTTTTCTTTTAGGTTTAATCAATTCGATAATAGTGATGTTTAATTGAGGAAATATAATGTGATAGTAAAAAATTATGTACTAAATCAGAGTTTCATTATGAATGAGTTAGTAATTGAAAAATTACGATTATATAATGAAACTCTGAACGTGAGAAAGATACTACGTGTGTGAAATAGAATTGGCACATTTTAAATATGTATGTGTGTAAGTGGGTGTGGGTGTGGATGTGCGTGCGTGTGTGTGTGTCTGTGTGTGTGTGTGTGTGTTTGTGTAGGTACTGTGTGCTGTTTACCCATGATCTGCGTGGGTAAATGTATGTGTGGGTAGGAAGCTGAATGAAAATATAAAACGGCTCTGATACAAACAAAACATGAGTGACTCAAATGGTGGGCTTTCATTTCCAATATTGCACCTTACTTAAAGAAGTTGGAGTCACTAAATTGGGCTACCATGAACAAAATCTTCACAAATTTCACATATAAGCGCGCAAAAGCATTTAAATCACTTCTTCTGTCCTGGCAGGTTTTTCGCATTGTGCCACACTTACCTACATTCCGGAGCGTAGGGATCGACACATACGGAAAATACGAAGAAAGCAAGATTTTGGAGTTTTCAGTTAAATCCTTCGCGTTGTGTAACATCAAAGGGTAAACATTTATTTGAATGTTGGCAACATTTTAATCTCTCAACCTGCGGGTTCTCTAACTATACTTGGCGTATGTTAGGTCACTTTTGTTCATAATAGCCGAATAGCAAAAAAAAAAAATATATATATATTAAAACAAATTAAATATGACAACAAGCGAACAGACACTGAATTATATCACGGCATATTTCGAGCGGTTAAAAAATACAGAATATGCCAATAACATATGCGAATCAGATTCTGATTGACTGATCGTCAATTTGAAATCTGCCTCTAAATCATTATATGTAAATAGTATATATAAACTTTCCCGGTATGTATATACATACATACATACATACATACACGCGTACATGTATATTTAAAAGCATTTTCAATTTTTCAACTCGCTCGAACATTCAAAATTATACATATACTATAAATAAAAAGATTTTTTCTATAACGATTAGAAAAATAAACTTTAATAACCATGAAATAATATGCATTTGAAAATGAAAATAAAATGAATTTAACGAAAAACAAATTATAAGAAAAAAAAAAATTTATATATTGAAAAAAAATGAAATTATATAAAGCAGTACTCATTGATAGCTTGTCTGAAGTTGGCGCTCCATCTCCAGGCGTACTAAATTTGCGCACGCGTGAAAAACAACCATTCTCTTACGGACATGACTACATACAAAAATACTCTCTAATGATAAAAAGGCCTAGGGTTAACCACAAAACTAAAATGGTTTCTGGGCACTCAAAAAAAAAAAAAAAAGTTGGCACATCAAATCAAATTTTCTTATTTTGAAAACGTTAATTTTTAAGTATTTTTCACAACATGGCATTTAAGCTTCGAATGGGGCAGCGAAAAAAACCAGTAAAAAACATAAATCAAATCAAACGAAAAAAAAAATAATAATAATTAATTTTGCTTTGCACAGTGCCCCTATGCAAAATGGACAAATGGAAAATTTAATTTCATTAAAATTAAATGCCCGACCGCACGGGTTTCACCGGTGGGACACCCAAAAGAAGCGTAAACGACAATTGCTGTGAGAGCTGTCGGCGAGTTTAGAAGGCGAAAGGTTCTGACCGAAGGAAGTCTGGCACAACAAATAAAGTAATTGTAAATTTAGCCAAAAAATGAAGAAAACTAACTTTAAAAAAAACGAAGCACACTAAATGTAATTGTTAATAAATAAATTAAAAAAATTAATTAAATATAATCCTCTATTAGAAGCAGCCAAATGTTTAGAGTGAAAGTTCTACTTAAAAAAAAAAAAAAAAATAAAATAAAATAAAATAAAATTACTTTTGCCACTTGAACCAAAATGTTACGAGACTTCTCCAAGTGTACCAACATTGGAAATGAAAAGTGAAAAATAACACAAGTAATGTAACAGGATACAGAGAAAAAGACAGATAAGAGAAAGAATAAGGGCGAGAGAGACCGAAAGCCAATTAGTCTTTGGATCTTCCTATTTCTATTCGGGGCTCGAGTACAAATTTCCTGTTGCCTTCACTTGACGGTGATATGCGACCGTCTTACCTTAGTGTGTGCGAGCGAGGACACCGAGGAAGGTACGTCCGGAGGAGTCGGCGACAATCTCGATTCGCCGGTCGACGACGGAAGTCGCTGCTCCTGAACCGAGGCCAACCTGCGAGAAAAGGTTTCGCTTTTTTAAAATCCCCAACGGTTGGCAACGGTCGAGCCGTCGGCACTCGCTTTTACGGACTGCTTACCGCTTCAGCGTTACCAGAGTTCCCGTCAATTTCTTGCAGCGCCTCAGAGCGTTCTCCAATCTTTCGGGTTCCTCCTTGAGGAATTTGTCCTCCCGATCGACTCTGGCGATTTCGGCCGACAGCAAACTCTTAATCCTCTCTTGCAATCCCGGGAACCGCATCTTAATTGGAAAAGAAAAAGAAAAAAAAAAGAAAGGGAAGTGCTGCGTTAAGGCATCCGAAGCGTCTCGCGAATGCGAAAGCTCGCGGGAGAAGGCTCGAGAGAAGTCAAATCCCTGCCGGGGAGCGACGGCGACAGCAGAAAAGAAAACGGCAGGGCACGAAAAAGGGGCGGATTTCCGGCACTTTAAGAAATCTCCGAAACCGCGCCCGGGAAAAAATTTATCTGCTCTCGACGTCCGACTCATTCGTCGGTCCTTTTCGATCGTTTGCTCGTCGAAAAGGGAAAAATGCAGAAAAGAGGAAGTGACGCTTTTCCACGTCGATACGGTTTCCTTTATTTCGGAATTTGAGCGGGAAAAACGTCAGAGATCCGGGCGGGCAGTTTAAAAAAAAGGCTTTTGCGACTGCCTCGATACGCCGGAGTGTGCGGACGCCCGGCGTCGCCGTTCTTCAAACCGCGAACGCGACCGAGACCCGCCCGAAATTTCCTCTTCGTCCCGTTCGTTCCGTTCGAACGAAGGCTGCCGCAGCGGGTGAGGCGCAGAAATTGCGCCGGTGCAGGGCACGCAAACGGCCTTGCGATACCAACCTTTAAGTCGGCAACGGTTTTGCTGGACTTGGAAAGGATTAAGGCCATGTCCTCTACGTCCGACATGTTCACTCGGGTCTTCCTGTTGATCACGTTTCCCCTCAGCTCCTCCACGGTGCTTTCCAGTTCCCTGTAAGCAGAAAATTAAATTCGCGCTCGTTCCTGAAACCGTCTCCCTCGCGCGCGCATTTCCGGCAGCCTTATTTCCGCCTTCTGTTTTCTGCACTCACGTCAAATCTTTCTCCAGTCGTATCATTTCTTGCTTGTACAGATCTTCCTCCCTGCTCAAGCGCAACCGATCCTTGTCCCCCTCGATCGCCCAGTTGGATTCACCTCCGGCCAGCAACATTGCCCTGGAATCAACCGACCGGTTACGTGACAATTGAGATTAATTACAGCAATGCATCATTGTTACACCGATTCGGAACATAAAAACAAATAATTAAAAATAAATAAATATATTTGCAAGTCAAAATCTGCTCCATTTGTAAAACTGCGACAAACGAATTTTACTTCAAATCCCTTTGCGTCTAACTCTTCGGATAAGGATCGAAATCGGCCTTTTACCTTATTCTAATGAAGGTATCCCTGATGGCCTCCCTTATGGTATGTGCCTGGGCTTGCGACATCCTTCTCAAGTCCCGCATCTCCTGTCTGAGATCCTTCGCCTTCTTCTGCAGGCCTCGGAGCTGGTTGTACATTTCGGGAGTCAACTGCAAATCCCTGTACACCAATCTGTTGTCGACGATGCGATTGTCATATTGTCCCGGCGAAAGGGAAACGGGCTTCGGTGGCGGCGGCGGTTTATGTCTGTCTCTCTCTGCGACAAAACAAGAAACATCCATCATCGTAATCTGCCGTGCCAGAGGCTCGGCGCAGCGGAAACTGCGGAAGAAAAGGTTTTCCAAGCCAAGTGAAAAAGCGAATTAAAAATACGCGGTTCTTTCTGCAGGCAGCTTTCGCCTGCATCGCGATTTTCAATTTTAGCAGCTTTTTCGACTGCCCTTTTAACATGTACACTGAAAACTCGCTAAAAAAAGAAAAAAAAAAAAGTAAAGCAGAATAAGAAAAAAAAAGTTCCTACCATATTTGAAAACGGCAAATCCCATGCATGCAATAGTGAGGTTAGTAGACCGCAGTTAATAGTCTTCAAAAAGAAAAAAAAGAAAAGGATCAATGGTTAGCTTCCTTCCCATTCTTATTTTCATAAATAAGAATAAAAAATAATAATTTTGCCGAGTCGCCATAACAGACAACGCTGATCACATATTGCAGCGAACGCTTTGTCTTGCGGTTAAGAAAGAGTCAGGTCTTCGGTGTAACACGGGAAAGAATGATTTTCGAACCGCAGTGGGTGAAGCTTGCAAAGAAGGAAGCTTTCAAAATGATGGAACGTCTTCGGGCCGGTAAACGGATTGAAAATTAAAAAATAATAAAATATAAAACAATAATAAATAAATAAAATCATGCAACGGCCGACAAATAATTTAGTCTGCTGTTTCGGTTTACCTACCTTGAGAAGATGTTCTGGGCAGAGTAGAAGATTTAATGGCTGGTTTGGCTGGCTTAGTGTCCGCTGGCATGCATAAACAAACCATTTGTTAATAGATATTCGGTTAAGAAGAAAAAAAATGAAGAAAATGCGTTTTCCTAAAAGAAAATTCCTGCACATCTTTCTCCGGCAAATTTCATCAATTTTCAACTTTTCCTTGGCAGAAGGAAAAAAAAAACAAAAAAAAGGAGCGCAGGAAGATCCGGCCAGAACGTTTCGGCTCTTCTTGACAATGCCTCGGAATATTCAGCAACCCATATTTAACGAGCAGTCAAAGACAAAAGTTCATATTCGCTATTGCGGTGCAATAAACGCATCGACAGAGAAGAGACATTTAAAAAACACCTGAAAACGAACCTGAATGCTGAGGAGAATGTTGCTTAGGTGAGTTCATATCAGGAGGTTCATCCGAGAACGAAACGGACTTCTCGAAAGACACCGACTTATCTGGAAAGTAATCACAGAAAAGTTTTTTAAACACCCTCCGCTCAGGGAGGACGAAGAAGGCTTCAGGCCGTGAGGTAGAACGGAACAGCTACGGGAGAGAGCAGTGCCGAAACGAGTACCAACGTTGCGAAACTAAAAGAGTGCGAAACTTGACGGAAACGTCATAGACTACAAAGCGAAACAACAAATGCGGAAAATCTACAAGGATCGACATTCCACTACGAAGGATTCGGATTCCGAGGCACTCGGAAAAGGTTTCGGGGGGGCGTTCGCACGATCGTCCGGGGAAGCCGAGCCCCGTCGCAAAGTCAAACGCCGGGAGAAAGCAGTTTTCGTGCTGTCGAGCTGCGGACCGGGAATCAACGTGGAAAATGTTCAAAATCGATTGGGCCGGCCCACGGCCAGCGGACGGACGCGGGCAACGTCGGGCAACTGCCCGTCTGCCGTCGGCCGAAGGCGTTCGGCGATCGCCCTCGTCCATTTCTTTTCCCGTTCTTTTATCGGGCGAACCGCGGGAAACCCACGTTTAGATCGCGCCCAGAGATATGCGTGCGAAGAACGCGATTTGTGGACGCCAGCAGTTCCATTAGCGTCTTTTTATTGCACGTCATTGCCGTCTCTAACGGCACCATAACGTTCCTCCGAAACGAAACGACATTCCTTTAAAGGAGAGGTTCAGCTTTTACTTTTAAAAGTCAAAGCGGCGCGGCCTCCGTGCCCGCCGTTTCCACCTTCGCGGCTCTCGGTCCCCACCCCCGACAGCGCTCGCGGCCGGGAAGATGCTGTCGCTTCCGACGCCTAAGGAGGGAGACGGGCGCGAGCCTCCGATCGAAGAGAAGAGGGAAAAGCAAGCCAAATCGGTTACAAAATTGGGCCGGACGCAGATCGCGGTCTGCGATTACGGTGCGTGTCACGGTCGCACCGGTGCAAATGCCACTTTCCTGCATAACATCTGATTTGCAATAAATTACATGTATTATATGAAAGGGTGATTTACGACCGGGTGGGGTTGTACCCCAATGATCTTTGTTGCCTCATAACAATACGTAAAAAAGTAAGACGTTTCAAGCACCAGATAATTCGGATTGGCCGAGCGCGTGCGGTTCACCCGTGGCAGCCGACCGACCGGCCTTGCATAACCGCCGGTTCGGTTCTCACGACGCGCGGAAATGCTTCGGGAAACCCGGGAAAGAGAAGAAGGGAAGGCGAGGTTCGGTCCGACGCGTCGGCGACGAGCAAGGCGCTTGAAGTCAGTGCGCAACAGGAAAATCCGCAGCGTTTCGGACGCGTGCGCTCAAACCAAGCAACGAAAGTCTCCGCGTTCCGGAGGAACTGACGCGCAAGAGGGCGACTTCGCCGACCGCCTTCTCATGCTCAAAAATCTCCTTAAAACCGGAGCAAGACGAAAAGTAACATGCAAATTTCTGATTCAAACAAGAAAAAAAAAAAAAATAAAGAAAGAAAGTTAACATGATCATGAGAACTACCTTTGCCAAGCTTTGGGGGTTTCACATCGCTCCTTATGTACGTTTCATCTGTGAAAAATGATAATTCAAATGGATTAGATTTACGACGATCCAAGGCGATACCTGAAGCGAGCATGCATTCAAATTGCGTCGCGGGATGCAATGCCTCTCGTAACCTTCCGCGTCGCTGGCGGATCCAGCGAGGCGCTTCTCTTCCGCCGCCGTTTTAAGGGAAAAAGCAGGTTTACGAGGAGGAACCGTCGCCTTAGCATGCAGGAACATTTGGACTTGGCGTACAGCGAAAAGCCATTCCGACGATTTAACCGCGGCCGAGGCGAAACAACCGCGCTCTCCGATTTATCCGCGGGAAGCGCAGAGCGGCTCCGTCAGGAAAGAGCGAAGGACCCGGGGAAACCGGCAGCGGAAAATGAAGATTTTCACGAGCGGCGTCAATCTGAGCCCCGCGAGTGGGTCCCCGGTGCGGGTGCTTCGCGCGCGGAAAAAGAAAAAAAAAAAAAAAACAAAAAAAAAAATGTTCTCGAGTAGCGTGTTTAAAAAAGCGAGGAGTGAAACAGACCTGGCAAGGATGCAGAACTTGAGCTCGAGTGTTTATCGTAATCGTCTGCTAAAACAAAGAAAAACAAAAAATATTAATCATCCCCGGGAAAGTTAAAGGCAAAACGGGAGGCCGTCGGGGTTTTAGCCGACCGCGATGCTCCTGCCGGAAGACTGCACCACCTCCGGGGCAACGGCGGGGTTCCAGCACGAATGCCCGGGTTCCATCGTGTGTTAGAACTGGTTTAGTTGAATTTAAAAAAGCCGTTAAATATGGGTTAGTGCATTCGGAACGAGAACACAAATGGAAATTTCCGTGGCAGCGGAGAACGCAAATGGAAATTTCCGTGGCAGCGGACGCAATTTTTGCCCGCTGTAATTATTACCATATTCGGATTGGCGATCTTGCTCCATTTTAAAAGCATGTTCGCAGTTTCATTTTTGCACGTTTAAACGTCTTTTTTTTCCCATAAAATCGAGTTAAAATGGCGAAAATTAAATCTCCGAATGATGTTACCGCACGTCCACAAGAGATGCAGTTTCCTCCCGGTTCATTTTTCTCACGTTTGGGAAGGTGAAAAACGTTTTACTCGATTGCGACGCGCAGCGTAATAATTCCGAACGGATCTGCATCTCGAGAAAAGGCGGTTTATATAAAACGGAGCAAGATATACCGATATGCGGAATGTGCGGCAGAGAAAAGAAAAAAATGTAAATAAATAAATCTTCTTCGTACCTGGAGTTCTGAAGGTGTCTCTCGAAGCGGGGACCGACAGGTACTCCCTCGGTGTTACGACGGGCGTTTGCGTCAGAGCCTTTTGCACCAATCCGGTCAGGTTTGCCAGCTGGCGCTCCATGTGTTCCACTCTTAGCCTGAAACGAAACCGAACGGCTTAACCTCGGGGAAAAGGCAGTCGACCGAGAGCGACGAACCGCGAACCGAATTCGGAAAGATCGATTGCGGAGGTGTTATGCAGCAGAAACGATGGCGCGGAATCCGGCGGAAACCGAAAACCCCGAACGTCCCGCCGTTTGCGCCATCGAACAATAAGAGGATCACGGGCGGCGGCCATGCACCGTTTTCAAGCCGAAATAATGAAAAGCAGAAAGAAGAACGGGAAAAAAAGAGGAACGTATAAGACGATTAACAAGTGTTCATGCGAATTCTTTTTTAAAACAGGAAGTACCGTGTAGCGTCGAAAGGTTGAGCTGCAGTCGGGAAATCTCTCCTCGGAGTGGTTGCTCTGGCGGCTCCCGCTCCGCCGCGAACGCTCACCCCGTAGATGTGATACGAATCATCCATGATCTCTGTGTCGCTGTACATTCGAGTGCGATCATAAGCGCAGTGTGATGAAAAAAAAAAACAAGAAATTCCTTTATTTTGAATCGTAGCACAAAAAGACGAAAAACCGAGGCAAAAAAAAATAACGGCGTTCGATTTTGCGAACGCCGCCCCCTGCAGCTTACGACGAAGGCAGCGGTAACGGAGCGAACCGTTTCGAGCGGATATTTCGGGGACGACCGAAAAATTTGACGTGCCGCAGCACTTTGGGGAACATTGAAAATCGAAGCCGTGAGGCGAAATTTCGAAAAAGAAAAGCCGAAGCGACCCAAACCTGAGCCGATGCGGAAAGCAATTATGGAAATAATGACGGAGGCCTCGCATCTAAATCCTCCCATCATCACGTGTTAAAACGTCTTATCCAGTAAATCTCAAGGAAGACGACGGAAGAAATTGACACGGGATCAAGTCATAAATTTAAGGTTATTCGGGATAACAAATGCGGAGTCGGATAACAAACGCCTTGTCGCCATAATCTAAGCCGGTGACGAGCAAACAAAACGGAAACATCAACAGAGTTGAAAGTTTAAGCTAACGGAAAGTATTTTCACTCGGACTAAAAGTATTCAAACAAAGAACGATGGTGAACGGCGCAAGAGAGTGCTGGATAAGGAACGCAGCGACAGAAGAAAAGAAGCCGTCGACGCACTGAGAAAAAAAATCCAGCAACAATGTCCACGCACCTCGCTTCCTCGTCGATGACCGGCGTTATGGAACCCGTCCTGGAGCCGTAGCCCTGGGAGTAATACGGATCTTCGTAGCTGCTGCCGGTGGATGGTACGTACGAGGGGTACCCTCTGCCGCCTCCCCGTTCGGGGGACGACATGTACCCGCTCTCGGAATGCAGCCGCTCTGCAAAAAGGAAATGATCGATTAGGAGAGGCTACGTTGGCTGCACTGCCGTGCGATGCGCGACATTACGCGAAGAAGGTGCGCGTCAGCAGCGGCGTCCGCTGGCTTTGGAAACCGCCTGCAAGAGCTCCGGTCGCCGGCCTCAGTTTAAGTTCTTTTTCGCACGCAAGTCTGGCGCCCCGATCGGAAGCGTGCTGGCGGAGAAAAGGCGCAAGTTACGCGTATGTCTTGACGCGATGCCATTCAGAGCAGGAAGCGAAAACCTCCGGAAAGCCACGCGCAAATGCCCGGGAACCGCGTTCCGTTTCATCCGCGTCCCGAAATCTTTTGCCGTTGCCATCAGCGGCAAACAATATCGGGCTGTCAACACATTTCTCGTGCGTGCATTCAAACTGCGGTTTCATCCGAAACACGCGACCGACGTTTGAATTCTTCGCGTAAAAAACAAGGCCGGAGCGCACGACCGGATAGGTTCCGGCAATATTATAGCCCTCGGTGTCGCGCGTGACAGTATGCGCACCGTGAAACGGAAAGGCAGGCGTTCGTCTCTTCGCTTATTCAAGCAAAAACCTCGATTAGCGCAACCCCGCAAGAAGGTTAGCATGAGTGAGGACGTTAGTTGATTGGTCGGGCGAGGGGGTTAGTCGCACTCCAAAAGGCACTCCCATACATAAAATAAGAAACGAACCTTGCGAGTGGAACCTTGCGACGGGCTCTGCGCGACACGGCGGGTGGCGCCGACTGGGAGGATGCCCTGCATTGGAAACGTTACATTTATTGCGGTGAATCCAACTCCTGCAGGTCGGGGTTTCCCGTCGCGAGAGGAAACAGAAAGCCGATCGGTCGCCCCTCGAAGGCGCGAAGGGTGTACCCGGCTCAAAGCAGAGCTGGGTACACCCAGGCGCTTATTCCTTCCCGGGGATTTTCCACGTTTCCCCGGGGAATCGAAAAATGGATTTTTTCCTTAATCCCTTCACGAGAACTTCTTCGAGCCAACAGCGGAAATTTCGTTTTCGGCGTTCCTCACATCAAACCGAAAATTACGGATTTCATTCCAGTGGGTAAACTTGAAAAATCTTACCTGAAGGCGGCATCGTCTTAATTCTGTCTGCCGGTATAACCGATGCAACGGCTGCCGAATATCCTCTCACCATGGAAGCGCCCCTTGGAAGGGTTGCCGAACTTGAAGCTCCCTGCCCCTGCCCGGGGGGGTACGAATGCGTCATGTAGTAGGACTGAGGCGCCGATTTGGAACTCTGAAAACGAGAAAATTGATTTATCGAGTCGGTTACGCAGCGAATATTCCGTTCCCGAAAGTTGGCGCTCGCGGTATGGCGCCCAAAAGCGTCAAACCATAAAGATGGATGTCCGTCAGTTACTGCGGAAACTTGTGAATATCGTGGAGCGAGGTGTCGCGAAAACGGAATTACAGAGGACCGAATGTCGCAGTTCTTCGCAGACTGTCCATCCACAGCAGCGGCGGGGAGGTTTCGTCACGGGAGTCTTCCCCGGGGTATCCTCGGAAAACGGCTCAACGAAGTGCTAATGACTCCGGCTGCAGTTTCGCCGAGTTCCGACACGATTCCCATTGCGATCGGCTTTGTATCCGAGGAACTCGAAATAACCGCCAGCTACGATCCAACGCCATTTTATGTGGATAAATAACTGCTCTTTTATCCCCGATTCTTTCTGCGATCCTCGCTAATCGCGGGATTTGAGCAAGCCTCTTACGGAGCCGAATGGGAAAAAAAGGCTTTTGAAAGTTTTTCGGCCGCATGCACATAACCAGGAGTGCCTGGAAAAACAAAAAGCTGCGGCTGCGGCCGAAGAACGCTGGAGAAGCGAAGCCGAATCACGGACCGAACGGTCTTCTAATGGAAATTACTAAAAACGAGGCGTATTTTTATTAACTCTGCCTAATGCGCTCCCACTGCAAATGATAAACGGCCTCTGTGTAAAAAGCTGCTGGCTGTCTGTCTGTATTCAAACGTTAAAAATAAAAAATGATTGTATGCTGTAGATATGGGGTTGGTGCCACTCCCAGCCCGGAAAGGCGAAGAACTAATCGTCGTGGTATGCCTAATAAGTATGTAAATTTTTTAAAATTATTTATCTGACATTTATTTTAATGCCAGTTTAAATTGGTTAGTTTTTTTAGCGTATTATCTGAACATAATTAAATGACTCATAGATAAATGGTAAAGAAGCATGATATTTGCAGAGAGTTGAAAATCACAAAAAAAAAAAAGGACTTGTCATTCACACAGTAAATTCGAGAGGAACGTTAATAATACCTCACGAGCTACGTTACATGCATATTGGTAATTTAGATGTATTACAACATTCGGATATAAATGCTAGACAATTCTGTACTTGATACGTGTTTAAATTATTAACATATACAGGATGGCTTCGATTTAAATACAAGAAATATTAATAATTTTAATTGGGCGCTTTAAGTTACTGAGTAAATTATTATTATTATTTTTTTCATAGCTTCGCGGATGTTATTCAATGTATCGTTACATTGTAAATGATTTAATAAATTTGATGAACATATTGAACAGATTCGATCTGTGCACAACCAGTTAATTTTTTTCCGTGAATAAATATCCCGTGGTCCCGGGTGGCTTGTTTCGCTAATGGAAAACAAGAGTTTTCGATCGCGGGAGAATTCGATTTCGAAATTTAAAACAATGAGAAAATGACGATGTACACGAAAGGAAGTTCTTGATGACATTTGCCGTCGGCGTTAGCGAAAATAATAAGGAAATTATGAAATGATTATTAATTTACCGGACGAGAAATGAATCGCAATACCGCAAGCAACCGACGGAACAGGGCGGTCGGTGGAAGTGTCGGCATCGCTGCCCGATGCAAGGGGATGGATCGTGGAATGAAGGAGACGTGGAAGCAGACTCGATTGCGAGGACGAGGGGAGAAGCACCGAAAGCAATAGCGCAGAAAATTCCCTTTAATGATACATAATCAAAAATCTTGATTTTAATTAAAGAGCAATTTTCGTTAATTACGCCTAATATAAAGCTCTCGTCACATCCTAAATACTGCTTGCAAAAGACGCCACGTTGCCAGATCGTGATCCCCAAATCGCACGTACGGCGACTTGCGCCCAAAGAGCATTTTCCGTCCGGGGTTTCGACGTCGCACTCTCACTGCGCCCCATAAAAGCATGAGGGAAGTTCGCTACCCCGCAGCATTTTTCCGACGCACACGGGGACGCCGGTCGAATATCCAGGCATAAAAATTTCTTCTGACGCCGCAGCATTCCCCCATCCACGGCTGAACTTCCGTTTCCGCCGGCTCCTCCGATTTCCCGAGACGGAGATCGGACGGTCTCAGAATCCCGGATTCGAGATCATCTCGCCACGCCCGTCTGATTTTTGTCTCGTTTGAGGATTATTCGCTCCGGTTTTTTGTTTCCCGCTTTTCTGCAGTGCGGGACACTTCCACTTCCTCTCCTTCGCGGTGCTCCGGGAGCAGCGTTCAGCTTCGCGTTCGTTCGATGCCGAACGGATAATTTCCACTCTCCGGAAAACCTCGCTTCTCCGGCACGGTAATAACGTGGAAGCTAAGGCCGCGGAACATTTTCCCCTGCGGTAAGGAACAATTTTTGTTTCCGGTTTTTCCAGAGCTGCGCCCCACTTGCGACTCGGGGATCGTGCCGCCGAAGGGGCAAGGGGGATGCGGTCCGAGGTTTTTTACGTCGCGCGGCCAATCCGACAAGGTAAACAGTTAATGAAATGGAAATGCGAGTCCGTCCGCGTCGTGGAGGAAGAATAAAATCCTCATTCTCAAAGGCGAACGCATCCTGCATCGACTGCCCGGGAAACAATGGGCTCGTTTCGGTTTCCGGATGAAAACAATTCACGGCGGAAGAAACAAGTTTTCGGCTTTTTGTACGGCGAAAACGAAAGTAAATTTACCGTTATTGGCCCGAGGTTTGGGGCACCGAGGAGAAACGTTTGCCGCCAGTTGCCGGAGCGCGCTCGATTAACCGAAGCGATTTGCGGCCGAAAGTGCCAAGTGACCCGACGACGGGGAGGCAGAAAAAGGAAAACGGGCAACCAGACAACGTTAACAATTAATTTCCAAGCGGGAGTTTCCGTGCAATCAACACGAACTTTTCTCGGCCCGCGAGGGCAGACGCGTCGCCATCCCGAATGCCGCAATGAAAACGGGAAATGCAATCTTACAAAGCTGGCATATGTCAAAGTCAACCAATCATAAAGTTATGCAGTTGGAAAATGAGCGCGGAGTCACCTTTATCTCCGTTCAGGAATTAGGTGTTAACGAACACCGAGGGCGTTTCGGCCAGTTCGACGTGTCAGACGGGTGTTGACGCTACAAATTATATAATTGGTATTTGCCTTCCGAGCCGGAGACCAGCGAAAATGGATGACTCCCGGTTTTCAGGCACCGTTCGGGATGAAGCCAATGCTGACGTCGGCAACAAACCGTTCCCCGGGGAATTGCTGCATCTTCCCTGCCGCGCGGGAGAGACTCGATCGAGCGGGTTGCCGGGAGCAGAAGGGCGCGACGATGCGCGAATCATCCCCTTAGAAGGATGGATCCGAAGCGGGGCCCTCTCCCTTCCGCCCCGTCGCTCCCGCGGGGCCCCGGAGAGCCCAATCGGAGGACCGGTCGCTGGTCCCCACTACAGTTGCTCCGGTCGCGCAAACCCGTTTGCACGATCCGCGTTATCATTCCTCTTGATTCGCCTCATTCGTCTTAGTCATCTCGCTCGGTATTTTTTGTTCTTGCGAGGGAGAATGCGCGGGCCGAAACGCTTTCTCGGATACTGCTGACAGATTATTCCACGGGTAAGTCCATCTTCGACTTTTCCGCTGCTTTCACGTTCACCGGATGCCGGTCCGGCACCTCTCGTCCTCGGTAAAAACTGGTAACGTTCGCCCTCGGATCATCTCCTGCACGATTCGACCGAGGGTTTAACACATTTTGGGGCGCATCTTCGCTTCCGCGGGGTTTGAAAGAGTTAGTTTCCTCTCTCTTTTCTCTGCAACGATTTGTCACCGCTGGCGACATCATAAAAATAACCCAATTTTTCTGTCGCTTCGGTGTTCGCCTAAAAAATTTTCCGGGGTGGCTAATCAAATTCGAATTGTTCTCGACGACAATGCTTTGCACGTGATCGGCTTCCAATTAAGGGGCCACTTTGTAAGTCGGAAACTGAGTTTGAGACCGGCAAATGCTGGCGTTCACGTCGCCTTCCTTTAATTTTCACCGATTCGAATGCGAGAAAGGGAAGGAAAGCCGAGGCTGCAGGGGAATCGGAGCCGGAATGCGAACGGTCAAAGTTCGAAAATTTGCAGAATTCGAGAAATTCAAATAAAGAACGTCGGACAAAAATGCTCTGGACCCGAGAAGAAAGTTTCGAATATCAAATAAAAACGTGGACGCAGAAAAGAGACGCTGCTGAATGGATATTAAGGGGCGGAGCTTAATTAAGAAACGGTGTCCGGTGACACGTTCCCGATCTTCATCTCGGAGTCTCCGTTCGAACGGACCCACCCAATGCCGACGGATGATTTCTGGAACGGAAAAGGCCGCGAGGGAAAACCTTCGACATTTAAATCAACCTACTCGAAGAGAAAATAATGCGAGACGCTAAATAGGAAAAGGAAAGGCAAACCGGGAAATTACGGTCTTCTGGGAGAAATATGATGGCGATTCGGATCCGATGGGTGACCGGAGGAAACCGGAAGAGTGACGGTCAGGCAAATCCCGAGGGACGTGATCGATGCGACAAAAACATTTATTCAGCTTTTATCGGTCTCATTTTCGGTCTCGGGGGCGAAAGGACGCCCGTAAAAATAAAAAGGAAACTGCCTCGCTGAAATTGCACGGCAAACCCCGGAAGTGCTGTCCGGGATACGGAAGCGACGTCCTCTTCGCAGAGCCCTCCCGCAACTTGGCACTTTCCTTCCGCCTTTTCGTCGCGGCTCGAGCACAATGCGAGAGAAAAGAACTCAACGCGGGCACTACGGACACCTTCCGTTCTGACCCGTTATGCAACAAATCGAATCCGGCATTATGAACCCCACGCGACGCAGATCAGCGGCTCGGATTAAGGGCGGAAAAAGAGGAAACGCGGACAGTGCGGGCGGAGACGGAGACGCTGCCTCGCCTCGGACATTTCGGGCAGCGTCGCTGCGGGATGAAGAAACCTCCCCACGTGGGTTACTCCATCCCAATTTGAACGGGCGGAAACAGTTTTCGTTCCGGTGTTTCCGGAAAATGCCGGAAATTCAAATTTTCCCTCTTCTGGCCTCGACGCACCGCGGAAAAGCTTTTTTCCACCAACCTCACCACCGTCTTCGAATTGCCCAATCGCGAGTTTCCGAGCTTCGATCTGCAGGACAGGAAAGGCGAACCCGATCCCACCGCTCGAAAGGAGCTTTCGAACTGCCCGATCCAGATCCCCGACCGATTTTCCTTTCCGGTTTCGTTTGATAATCGACAGCAGCGTCGCTTGGCTCTCGAAGGAAAAACCGAATCCGGACGCGGTTTTTCCGGGTCCGGTGTGGGAAATCGTTATGCAACCTGCATTATGGCAGCATTCGCAGAGGCCCCACGGACAGCACGCAGATTGTGCAAATACCGTCGGAAACAATGTTTACAAACGTCTTTCCCATTGTTGCGTCGGTGGTCTCCGCCGTCACGGAATGCAGAATTTGAACTGGGAACCGCCGGCAGCGTGTGAACCGTCTCGGAGCAGCGATTGAGACATCATCGCGGCGAAAGTAGCACCGGCGACGACTCGCTTCCGCGTTTCGGGGAGAATCCTCCCGGGCGAAGGGGGCTGAGACGGGGTGGCGCGGAAGTTGCTGCTGCCGGCGTTACCTGTCGCCGACGCAGAGGTCGCGCCGGGATGCTGCATCTCAAATCCATCGTCCGTTGCATCACCTTCAAACCGGTCGCCGCCTCCAACTCCCGAAGAGCGACTCCGCTCTCATCGAGAACAATGACAAGTCAATCTCGTGCCTGCCACGCTTCCTTGAGCGAACCTCGTCCGTCGAAGGCACAGATCGCAATCGCCGCATCTACCAATTAAGATAATTGGCTCGCCCCGGTTAAAAGGCGAAAGGCGCTCGCACAGCCTCTCTCTTCATGTTCGCTCGTCGAAATGGAAGACCGAGCGGACCACGAGCACTGCACCGTCTCGAAGGATTTCGAGAACATCTACCTGTCGTTTGCGGAAACTGCCCGACAGCCCGACAGCCTGATGGTCATCAGCGTGTGCACCTCGTTCCTCTGCTTCCTCGCTGACCCGGGCAACACATAAACACCTCCACGGCCGGATGGAGGAAATTGGACGAGTTTGCAATATTCCCTCATTTAACTGTTAAAAAGTTAGTTTTCCATTTTAAAGTTTTCAGTTTTTTCAACTTTTCCATCTTCCCCGATGCACCTTTTTGCGTTGGCAGCCGTCGGCAAACAATTTTCTTTCCGATAATTCCATCTCTTTGAAAAGTTGCGAGTCCCCGAGATTCGAAATTCGCTTCCTGCGTTTTTGCGAACTCTGGGAAATAAGCAGGCAACAAAAGAAAATGCCCCTTGGAATTCGATCGTTCTCCTTCCACGTCACCCCGAAATGCGACAAATTCCCGAAACGAGTTTTCTTTCTTCGCGTCGACGGCTCGTTTCGAATTTCGCATTGCAAATCCATAAATAACCGGCGTTGCACAATTCACGGGTTGCGGATTCTGCAGTGGATGCGAGCGGAAGAGAAAAGTCCGCGTTTCCGACGACCCACGCTCGAGGCTCGGACAAAAGACGGAAATGGCATCGCCTTCAAATCGGGCCGCGTGGCAGAAGGAAGTGGCAGTCCATCATCGGCGGCGCTCTCTTCCGCTTTCGGAACTGCTACGCTGCCACGTAATCGACAGGTCGACAATGCTCGCCGGCCGAATTTTCTGTACCATCGGAGCAGAGTTGCTTTTTGCGGAAATCGATTTGTCCGGTCTGGCTAAACGCCGTGGCGCTAGCCGAATGATATCCCTTTCCCGAAAACAAAGCAAGCGGAATCCGGCAATCGCTTTTTGCGATCGAAATTTTGCAGCGTGCGCCAAATCGCACGGGCTAAGAATTCGGGAACTCGAACTATGGCGAAATTGCCTTTTCCCTTTGCCTCCTCTCTCGATTTGACTCAAACTATAACTAACGCTAGCGATTGAGCACCATACTTCATTATATAATGACCTGCGCACAAATACTTGGGTGGGTTCCCATGCAGACGGGACGAAAGAGAGCTTCCCGGACTACGTCCATCCGTCCGAGTGATGAGCTCTGGATGGATGGACGTAAACACCATCGAGAAGCTTTATTTGGACACCAGAAGAAGTGCTTCATTATCCACTTGCGAGATGTTGTCCGCGGCAGCAACAGCGGCGCACGCTTCCCTCTGCTGTTCGGATCTGTTGCTCCTCAGATTCGAAAAATTGTCCTAAACGAAACGATCCTCTTCGTCCGCGTCAATTCCGCAGCTTAATCCATAATTTGGCATTATCTTTTCGTAATACGTTTAGTAAAAGTTTTCTCCGGGTGATAAGACGCGACATTTTCGTGCCAGCACGACTTGTACGCGAGTAACGCCTTGCATCATTTCCGTGGTTTGAATTATGGTTATGTCCCAAAGAGAAAATTCAGGGACGGGAGGAATCAAAAGCCTCGCGGTACGAGCAGCCCGATGGGGGGGCGGTATGAGTACATGAGACGCATCCACGACAGCGCGATGGGGGGGCGGTATGAGTACATGAGACGCATCCACGGCAGCACGATGGGGGCTCCGTCTGTTTCGCGTGAAAATGCAAAGTTTGTTCTTGCGAAGGCATCGAAGTCCGATGGTAAAGTCGCCTCCAAAAGTGTCCTTTCTCGCTAAAAATCCTCGGACCCGGTGCCACGTCAAATGCGTTTTCCTTCGTCAACTAATTACACGACATCTCCCAAAATCGTGATTTTCGGTGACTTTTCATCATAATTGCAGATTCTCCTTCAGTTTCGTTTTCCCTTTCCATTAATGATTCAAAGAGAAAGACGAAATTTTTTTCGAGCACGAACACGCCACTGTCCGGCTAATTAAAAGCTGAATAATTAATCGTCCGTCAGGTATTTTCAGGCTCCTGCCACGATGCCGGAGGCCAATTCAACCCTTTGACCCCGCTATTTCTCCAACGGCAGATTTCGATCGATTGCAACGAAAGATTCTTGCCGAAAACGTGGAAAATAATAAAATAATTTCAACAAAATTAAGTGGCGGCAGGCACGGGAGATCCCGCATGCAAACGCCAAATGAGAAACATTACGGGGAGGCACCAAATCCGTTAGCGGCGCACGGTGCCGTTTCGAGCAGAGTGCCCAAAACGAATTCCAGTTCCACGACGCGGAACTCAAGCCGAATCGGGATCGAGCACACCCAGAGAGAAAACCGCGCTCGGAATCGCCTTCGCAAAACTGCCACCACGTGACAAATCACCGAAACCTGCATCGCGGGGAAACGCCTGGAAAGGGTGAGCGAAAACGAAACGAAAGCGGCCGCGCACAGCAACGCAACACGACATAACCTAACCTCGTCGTCATCGCGCCCAAAGATGGAGGTGGATGATCTCGCTTAAAAACGGAAGGGACTTTTCCGGACGACGAAAGTTTCTCCTCGCGATTCGAGATGCCCGCGCCGACAGCATCGAAACCCGCCACCGCGGCAGCGTGCGAGGCACATCCTCGGATGGATCAAGAGCAACGAATTCCGGGCACTCCGCCCTTCCGCTCGCTTCCGGCGTCTCCATCCGAGGGAAAGGAAGCCGATGCCCCGATCTCCGAGAGGCGCTCTTCCGTCGTGTTGGAGCATCAAATGGAAAATTTTCACAATTTCGATTAACGGATAATTTCGCTCGCAGCAAAATTTGGATGAGTCGGCAACTATTGCAGAACGCTTCTAATTACTGCGTATTGAAATCGCTAAAGCGATTAAAGTTACTGACGATGAAGAAATTACGTAAACGTTATGATAAAAGAAACGGCAAACTTTCGTGCGTCTTGTTGCCCGTTCCAGGCACTCCGGGCATCTGTCGCCCCGACGCCTCCTCATCGCTCGCGCCGCCTTCGCAAGCTTCGTAAAAAAAACCATATGGAAAATGAATAAATCCAATCAGACGTGTTTCAAGACCGGCACAGGCTCGAAATTGTCGTCCTGACGGAAAAGATTTCGATTAAAAATGAAAAAACTTCCACGTGGAGACGCAAGAAAGCAACTGCGACAGGTCGGGCATCGATGACCCGTAACCCCAAACTACTGGAGAAAACATGGAGACCGGTTCGCAAACACAAAGAGAAATTTTTATGAGTACAGTTTGACGCGTTCACGTAACGGCAGGCGTCGGGCCCATCCTGGGGCCCAAGAACCGACCGCCGACGAAGCGACCGACGCAATAGATTGGGTCTCTCATCTGACGGCGTCCTTTGCATTTTCTTCTTCCCTTCTCCGGCGGGCGTTTCCCTCCGTCGAACGCTGCACGGAAAAGTCAAAGCCTCCGGAAAATTCGGAAAGAAAATGCGGAGTCGAGGGATAATGTCGCTTCCGCATTTTCTGCACCTCACGATCGTCGTCGCTCCGGGGCAAGGCACCCGATCCGGCAAATTTTTCGCCGAGAGCCCGTCACCAGCGGGAAGTCCTCTTATCCCGCGGGAAATACAGGAACGATGACTCCGTCGGGTAGGAGCTCGGGTCGCGGCAAAAGCTGCGCGTGAGCGAGCGTTTGCAGCGGCCGCGGCTTTCCGTTCCCGAGAGTGGACGCTCTCAAATGCGCCAAAATAATGGCTTTCAATTAATATTTTAGCAAAAGATCGAGAATGAAAGGCTTCGCAGACGTCGGTGGAGTTCTCAGCCCCATCGCCATTACGACGGTCGCCGTTATGGTGGCATCGCTGACGGACAGCTTCGAAGCCATACGAGTGTACGAGGGGACGAATTACGAACGGAATTCGGATTTAGGTACGGTAAAAATGACCGAAGCGGATCGGAAGGACGCGAAGGAAAAGCCCAAATGACGTCGAATTCCTTTTCAGGCCGGAGCAAAGCCGCGGGCCGGAACCAAATGACGGAACCCCTCCAGAGACCGGAAGATGCCTCCAGGAGAGCGACCGCCAACGTTCAACGTCTCCAATTTGCCCAGGAAATCGAACCGACGCCCAACATGTACAAAGTCAGGCTGACTCAAGGGAGGTACCTGCAATTCTTGCGGTACCTCGTGGACATCCCGCCTCTCAGAGAGCTCACTTTCTGCATGTGGTACAAGAGCAGCAACCTCTCGCACGCACAGCCGCTTTTCTCATACGCAGGTGAGCGATCCGTCCATTTCTCCTTGCCAAACTTTCGACGGGCTTCTCTCTCACTGCGCATTTATCTCCAGTTCAAGATAAAGAGAGCCTCACGAGTTTCTGGTACGAACCAAAGGATTCCACCATCCGAATGTCGATCAGAGACGATCTGGCGTTTAAAATACCCGCCATCGTTCGCGAGGGCGTCTGGTATCACATCTGCCTGTCTTGGGACGGCGTCCAGGGACGGTGGATCGTCTTCCTGAACGGTTCGAAAATAGGTTCGGGACAGTTGCACAAGGTGAGTTAACCTCCGCCTGAAAAGCTCGGCGCTTTTGGAGACCGCGGACGAAGCCAGGTTCTTAAACCGGAAAAATCGGTTTATCGGGTCCGCGATCTCGCGATCTCCCCATCGCAGACGATCGCGCTGTCAAATGCGTTGGGCTTCCACGTTTCGCGAACGTGGCACAAAAATCGCACATTCCAAAAACGGTTTCGCAGACGAAACTGCGACTCGCCCGAAATTACGCAGGCACGCGAATTGCCTCGAACGGACAAAAAAAGTGAAACATCAAGCAAGCTCTTTGTTGTACAAGACAAGAAGAAATGTCCAGGTCATCGGCAAAACTCGACCTCTGCTCGAAAATTTTCACTTCTCAGTTTTCGCACATATTTTTATACCGGCGACGCTTCCTCCATCTCGGGCGTCTTGCTGCCCGGAACGGGGAAAATATTAAAAGAAAAAAAGGAGGAGAGAAAAGACGTCGGTACCACCCTCAAGCGCGGTACTGCCTCATTTCAACTGAGATGCGGAGCAGTTTGGGACGCCCTGCCCGACGAGAAACCATTGCAGAGCGAGTGCCACCCGCCAGAAATAGTTATCGTTCCGAGGCGCGAGACACATTCGGAAACCGGATGGCCGGCCTTACATAAATATGTGGAACAGGTATTGTTCCGGCCGCGGAAATGCCCCCGGGGCCGAACGATCTCCTGAACAATTAACCGATCCTCGTTGCCGGAGCCGAAGAATCGGCGGTTTCGATGACGGCGCACGTTCGCTCCGGCGACTCCGACGGTGGCCCTCGGAGAGGAAGCGGACGCTTCCGACTTCGACGCGCCGTTCCGGCAACGTCGGCGGGGAACCGACAATTGCGACGGGGATGCTGCCGCCGAAATTGTCGGAGGCGCGCAAACCGCGAGGCGGATCGCGAAGCCCCGCATGAGTCGTAGCAGTCAACGCCACGGCGCGGTTCGGCGTTGCTCGGGCATGAAACCGGTCAGAAAACCGCGGCCCGCTTTTTGCGTTAGCGAACTCACGGATCGGGACAATTAATTAAAAGAGAAAACGTGACATTTGGAAAAGATAAATATGAATGTGAAAAGAATCACTTGAGGAGTTTTTGTTTTACGTGGCAGGAGAGCAACCGACGTGCGCGGATGAAAAATCGGCGGTCACCGCATAATTTACTCGTTTGCGAAAAAATTTGTTTTGTTCATTTATTCAAAACGTTTTCCCCGACAATGACTGGCAGCAAGTCCGCGCAAACGAATTCTCGTTCGCGGAGGAAATTAAAAAATTTTTACACCCAACCACGATTAAATTTTAAGTTTTATTTTAGCGCTATGCTTTGGGCGACGGTGATAACGTCGAGATTTCGATTTTTCAGTACAAAGGAACGTACATTCCGGGCGGGGGCGAGGTCGTCGTCGGCCAGGAGACCGCGGACTTCCGCAGGGGCCCCAACGAAGGCATCGAGGGCGAGATCTTCGGCTTCAACCTCGTGGACGAATCCGTCAAAGACGAAATCTCAGCCCCCAAATCCAAGATCGCACCCGGTAACGAAGACGTTCGGTCCACGCCGAACCTCGTCGCCGACAGGCAAAATTTCTGATTCGCATCTTCTTTCCTTCTCCGCCAGATAAGCCAATTTCGACTCCTTACATACCGCCATTCAAAGCTCTGCCGCCGATGAAAAAGTCCTACCAGGAGATCAAGGCGTACGTCAAGTCTCTGCCCAGCGATCCCGGTCACCTCGGACGCGGAGCGAAAAAGGGCCCCAAAACAGGACCAGGTAACGCTACCT
>JAOWBB010000007.1:1721683-1737689 GCA_028565995.1 Ricinus marginatus | reverse complement strand
TTCCCCCCCCCCCCCCCCCCCATTTATTTCGATGAACTTAAAATTTTTCGAAAGCAATTATTCCCTTTTTTCGGCGAGGCAGAGCGCAGGGGAAACCCCCGGGGGTTCGCATGGAGCAACTTTCGTGGCAGAAGACGTGCGAACCGTACCTGTTGCAACAGGCGCTCATCCGGGCCATCGTTGACAAAAGCCAAAGGCCAACGCACCCATAAATCTAACAGGACGGAATGAATACATTCCCGCAGGGTTCGCTCCAATCAGAGATATATTTCATTTGAAGATTCGTACACTGCCGAATTTGGCAACTGGCGTCCGAGAGTTGAATGCTTTCTTGATACCTCGAAAACGTGATCACTTTGGGCACAAATGGCTTCGGCTGTCAGTCCGAAACACCGTCCGGGAGAAAACTCCGGAATTCGTTTGTTTCTCATAAAACCTTACGAACGTTATACGCTAATACCTAAACTGGATTTGTATACGCTGGAATCGCGGTTCTGCTTCCGAATTTAAGAACTTTCCAGTTTGGGTCACACTCCCGTGAGAAGCGGTTATTAGTCAAGTGCTCAGCTCTGCCAACATGTAATCGATAATATCTTCGTGGGCAGCACCCATCGGGTATTATAGCCTCCGAGAAGTGGATGATTCCCATGTGGATCACGTGTCGTTAAATCAGGTTTTCGAACCTAATCGTGGAAGTGAATATTAAATTGATTCCTTTGTTGAGGACGCCCGTTGGATTTCGCCTTTGCCACCACCCTCAATTTCTAATCCACCCCCCGAACATGCACGTCATAAAGTTTTCTCGGAGCTAGAATATCTGGATCTTTCGGCGAGAGGAAATATTTTGGCGCTTCTTTCTCGAATCATCTAAAACGCGGCGAGATTTATGACGTTCATGTATCAAAAACATACATGTACTTTAATAACCGGTTCTCTTCTTTCGGGAATATCAGCATCTGACATGGCCGTCCTTGAGTATTAATTCCCTGGACTTCCATGCTTAATTACAGACCGTATGTAACGCATGGTGATTTCTTCGCCTCCCCTGCATGAGTACGTGACAAATGAGGCATTTTAAATAATGGACTGACGTGGGAAAAACATAGGTACGAAATGTATTCAAATCATTTCGGATGCTCGTAACCTGCAGAAGTTCGCCGTGAATTGAAATACATTCTTCCTAATTGTCTTCAAAACGATTTTAGGCGCAAAATTTCCGCGCCCTATTCGTTATTTTATTCACCGATGATAACCGATGAAAAAAAAATAACGCACCGGGAAAGTAGCATGGAAGCATAATCAAACCTTTGCAGCTCGGCCCGGGTGGAGGCTAGGGCTCGAAATGGGTCTCGCTTTAAGCCGAAAATGCCAAATTTAATTACTACGATTCGGCTGAACTCTCTTCACCCGATAATGCAGAAGTTATTTAAGATCAAATATATTCAAGATGCATGAGGCAAGCTTCTCCAGACTAGAAACTCCCCTTGTTGACCGTACCTGCGTCGACGTCGGTGCATCCCATCTCATCCGAACCGTCCGAACAATCCGAAACTCCGTCGCAACGTTTCTCAGCCTCCAAGCACTCTCCGGAGCGACAGGGGAGCTCATCGCTTCGGCACTGAGAATCGTATTGCGAATGGGGAACTTAAAAAATGGCAAAAAATTAAAAAGAATAAATAATAATAAAAAAAAAAGTAAAATAAAAAAATAAATAAATAAAAAAAGAAATCAAGGCTGAGACACACGCACATGCAGCACATGCTTTTCCTTTGAGATGCTCTGCGTTAACTCTGACGAGAACGCCTGACAAATTGAGATTCGGCAATCGGAGCTACAGGATGGATAAATATCCGGAAGGGTAAGGGACAAGGAAAAATGGCACGTTTAAGGGATGAAAATCTTTCACCGTTTCATCGCTTCTTGGATATCGGAGTGAAATAAGTGAGGTGTAACGGGTCCGGGGCGCATTACACCCCCTCCGGATAACGGGATCGGGTGGCCCCTTTTCGGCCCGTCCACGAACTCCCTCCGATGATTACCTTCGAACTCCCGGAAAGAGAACTCGTCCTCCAGAACCATTATGGATCCCAGTCTCTGAGTTTCCCGAATATGTCGTCGGAGTATGCCTTCGATTATGTTCTTGTCGTAGTAGTCCAGCGTACCTATGTCTAGTGTTGCCTTGAAGAGGAACGGGTCGCTGGGTACGCTTCTGGAATAAGAGAACGGGGTTTTACTATACGGAATGGCGGCTCCCCTGAAAAAACCTCATGCTGGATCTTACACCCCGTATTTCGAACCAGCAGGCATGTTCGAACAATAAACCAGTTTGGTTTAACAAACTTTTTAGGTCTGCTGCTAAATCCATAGCTTATATATTTAAAAAATTAATATTTTTCATACTTTTTCGGAATATTTTACATATGTAATATTACACTTGATAATCCGAATTTAAAAGCATTCTTAGGAATTACAGAATTATTTTTATGCTTGAAACATTCTGTGGAAAAGCCAGGTAATAATTAAATGAAAATTTCCTTTTGAGTCTTACTGTATTTTGATGAGATTCGTGTTCTGACGTCCAGGGAGCGTATCGTAAAGCATGTTGACAGCCTTTGTGATATTCTCCTGGAAGCTGAGATATTCCGGACTGAATTTGTTCTGATACTCGGGCTTGTACGGTTCGTACACTTTGATGACCACCCTGTAGAATTCTGAAACGAGCGGTTTTTTTTAATGCAAGGTGTAAAAATTTTCGGAAATATCGTGCCGCCGCAGGTACTTACTAGGTTGTCCCGGTATCGCTGGTGCGGTGGAGGATGTTATGGGTATGGGGGTTGTACCGGCATGGACCTTTCTTCTTACTGGATCGACATCTCCAGACCCGTCCGGGAGGTCGCCCGAAGAATCATCCCTGGTGACGTAGTCGTCATCATCAATGGGCACGTTACGGCCATCCGTGGATCGGGAATGCCGGGTGACTGCGGTCAAGGATGACGACGAGGAAGAGGAGCCGACGTCGACGGCGTTGTCTATGTCTATCAGTCCTGTAGTTTCGGAGGCATTGAGGGTGACTTCCGTCGACGGTTGCGTCGTCCTCTGTTGCTTTTGGAACAAGCACAAGAAATCGAAGGCGCTGCAACTTTCTCGCTTTTCGCGTAAACGGATGGATATCCTCTGATAAATCCTCTTCAATTTTTCTAAGTAGGATATGTCATCTATCTTATTGTCGTCTATTGGTGCATTATTGTCGATAACTAAGACACTTGTTTGACTGTGTTGATTTTTGGCACTTTCTTGATATGGATGCGTTTCTGGACCGGGGGGAACCTGAAAAAAAGAAAAAAAAAATCACAAAATAAGAATTGCAATCTCTCCTTTGACGCGGCGCGCCACGGTTCCTTTTGGAACTGGAACTTCTCTGGAACAGTGAATTCTGGGCTTGTTAACTGAACGCGCACGTGTTGCTTATCGGACGAGGAAAATACGGCGATACTGCCTCGGAAGAGGATAAAAAAGCAAAATACCAAAGGCGCGTAAAAATTTCTATAAGTTCAAAACAAAGGAAAGAAGCAATGGTGAAAGCTGGAACGGGGCCGAAGGTACAAAGAATTGTCGATTGTCTGAAAAACAAAGAAAAATAAGACAATAGTTCCCACTTTCCGCCAAATTTAAGCCCGAAATGTGACTTTTGTTAATAATAATTAAGGTGTGACAAATACTTTGTAAACTAATTTTTTCTTTCCCCTCTCGAATTGATAGTTTTTTGGTTACTTCGCCTTCTCTTTGTATAACTAAAGCTCCAATACCGCGAATGCCGTGTAATAACGCGACCGGTGATATCGAAGGAATCTCGCATTCAAGTCACGTCTGACTATTTGTCGCTTCACCGCACGATTCTGCCATCTATTGAGGGATTTATTAACTAAAATCCTCCTGGAGAAATTTTACTTCCGTCAAACCCCTCCCGGAAACTTCCTTTTTTTTTTTCCCGGTTTTTTCCCCTCTCTTGTTAAACTTTCTCCGAGCTTCGAATCGCGGGGGCTCGCGGCCGGCGCGGAAACAAACGCCGGAAGTGGCGGATTAAACGTTTCCCGTTTACATATAAAAGCCAATCCTTTTATCCTCGCCTCCGGACGAAAAGTTCGGAAGCAGAGCGAAAATGATGGATCTGCGACAGCACGTCGATTTAAGCAAATCAGAGCGGGAAACGGGACGGGACCGAGGCGGAAGAGTCGATGATGCGGAAAGGTCACCTTGAAGGAAGGAAAGAGAGGAAACGGCTCCGAAATATCCGCAATTGCGTAACGTCAATCCGGAGCGCGACTCGGGGTGTAACCGAAGAAATCATAAAAATATTTTTCATCTCGGAATTTGGCAACAATTTCGTACGCAATAATAATGAAGCTCCTTTTTCGCTTTGTTGCCCGATATCAAACAAGAAGGCAACCGGCCAAAATTAATGGTCGTAAAACAGGGGGGGGAAAAAAAAGAGAAAAAGTTTCAGAACGCGCTAATAGAGTTCGGAAAGGAGGGCGGGGACGGAAAACGGTAAATGGGAGCCCCGGTTTCCGGTCGGTCGAAAACTCGAAAGTCGCGGGCAGAAGTCTTCGCGGTTTCTTTCTTTCTTTCTTTCTTTTTTTTTTAACGTCTTTTTAACGGCCGCAGTAGGTTTTCGATCGTAAAAAAGGAGAGAAAAGAGAAAAATACATCTTTCGAAAAATGTCGCAAAATATGCTAATAAAAAGAACACGACAATTTAAATCGTCGACGAAACGGCGGATGTCTCCGGCGGGGAGGGACGGGGGGGGGTGAGAAGGGAAGTGACGAAAAAACGCCTTCTTATTCCCCGATCCTGGGCTTCGCTTCGGAATTTATGATGGTTAAAAAGCCTTTAAAGCCCCGCGAAATAACCTCAAAATAAAAATCATGTTTAACGGCCTCTTCTCCACCTCTCTCGTGACCAGATTTCCGCTTCCCGTTTTTCAACTTATTCGTTTCATCGATTAAAATTTCGGCATTTCCGGTTTATTACCTAATCTTTCGTGGCACAAGAGCCGTCACAGGAAAGGGGACCGCGTCCAGCGCGAATTTCGTCAGATTGAAATCATCAGCAGATACGCATCAAAAAAATCATGTCTGATGAATTGCAGATTGCGGAAAAACGGATTTAGCCCGAGAAAAATGCATTTTGATGTCGTGAACCGGAGAAAATTTATCAGGCAACCGGAAGGCGAGAAATCCGTTGTTGCACGCTTTTTGTCCGGCACGCGGGAAAGTGCACGTAAGAAGAAAATTTTTTTTTTCTCCCCCCCCCCCCTTTAAGCAAGCCGAAAAACTTTTTTTCTTTTCTTTTTTTTTAAAAAAAAAACATCCGGAAAATCGCAATCGGTCGACGATTATTCCGCAACTTTTTTTCGCCGGCAAATACCACGACGAAAAATAAATCTCGTTTAAAGAGAAACGAAATTATCCCGGAAAAGAAAAAGTAAAAATGTCCGCCATTAGGTTTATACGTAACCGCATTTATTTTCCGAGGCATTTCGACATGTTCGGCCCCTCCGCGGGTTAACTTTCGGAGACGTCGTCCCGGCGGTTTTCCGGTAAACGATCGCTTCACTCCCCGCGGCGGGAGGCAGATCGAAACCTGAACACGCTCCTGCCATTTCATACCACGTAACCCGGTTACCGGCGACCGAGGACCTCTTGCGCAGGAACTTTGGCACGAGTGTCGCACATTTTTCCATTAGACACGGGTAATGAAAAGCACTGAATCAAGCCGCGGTTTCCGAGGTTTTCGTTTTATTTTATTTTTTTTTTTCAATTGTGAATGGTGATCATTGATCTCAAAATGTCTGCCTACCTCCCTCCCCGCCCCCCCCCCGGAGGACTTTTTTTTGCATCGGTAATTGCTAAATCCCCGACTGACTGCCCTCTTTCCCCGACGAAGCCGTCGAAATGCGGCCGTGCTTAATCTAAAAATAGAGCGAAGGCATCATCGGAGAGAAAAAGCTCGGCGGCGTAAAAAAAAAAAAAAAAAAAAGCGGAATCGAAATATATACAAACAAGGCTTGCGGCAAACTGAACGTCGTCTGCCAAGAAAGCCGGCGATAAACTGGTTTTGCCGCCGGGGAAAAGGGGGAGCAGAGGAGAAAAACGCTCGAAACGTGGCGACAAAAGTTAAAGCCACGAATTTCGAGAGCTCGGACGGCGAAACTCACGAATTATCGCACCTGAGTGTGCCGTATTAACCTACTGCAGAATTTTATTCACGGATAATAAACTCGAGTCAACAGTAAATAATTATTCATAAAAGAAAGGTTTCCATTTCCGGTTCAGGTACTTATTCTTGTTACGGGAGCAAATTAATTAAATTTTACTATGCAAAGTACGTGCTCGCGAATTGATTCCCAGCGTGCGTTTGCAATGTGAAAGCTATGTATGTGCAAAGGCAAATTTGGAACTTTGGATTTTTCCCGCGGACGGGAGCGTCACCTCCGCTCCGATGCCCCCGCGACGTTCGACGGGTGTTTTCCGGTCAGGTTAACGTGGCGCGACGCCTCGAAAACGTCTGCGTCTGTGGGACGCCAAATTTTCGGCCATCCGAGGGAGAGGATTAATTGGAGAATGAATGAATGAATGTGCGGAATCGCGCGAGGAATTCGATATGTGACCCAAATGCCGATTCACGCACAGTTGCCCGACGTCTAACAAGATCTCTGCGGAGACTGCAGAGTGGGTCGAGGATCTGTAATCGAGCGATGAGGAATTCTCAAGGCGTTCGTCAAAATGTAATATGTTCCAGGCGGTGAAGGAACCCAGCTCGAGCTGCTGGAAAATAAAGTAAAAAGTTTTTTCTTGTTTAAAAACTAATTCAAATATATGTCGAATTCCCGAGCACGCTCTCGAACACATCTATTTGAAGCTTGAACGTGCATAACGTTAGTCATTTAATATTTTATGTGAATAATTAATATATTTTACTTTCCGCTTTTGCGTACGTGTAAGTAGAAAAATGAAATCTCCGTGAATCACGACCGTTCTTTATTCGAAAGAAATAAAGAAGAGAATATTAATTTACAACCGGTGGAAAAAGGATAAAAAAATGCAACCTTTTTAAAGAAATGCAATTATTTCCATGCCTACTCCGACAAATGCAGGACATAAACTGCCCATTGTAACCCCCGGGACGGACGCTCAAACAACATTTGAGTTGTCACTGAAATATTTATGGTGAAATATACATCCAAGGTATACCAGTGCGGCGAAGAATGGTGTTCCGAACGTTGGATACAGTATGAGGTCGATAAAGGTGCCAAAACATTTTTTAACGCACGTTCGACGTCAATCAGGATGTAACATTAAAAAGTTGCGATAATTTTGAAAAATATCGAATCAAACGCTCGCCAGCTAAGGAAAAGACGTCGAGAAGGCTGATTTGGTGACCCATAAATTCCGTGGCGGAAACTGTGGCAACCTAAAAGAAACCCGGTCGTGACGTAATTACGAGAGTGGAACAGCTTGAGGTACCGTTTTTAAAGTCGAGGAATTTCGGATTCGAGAAACGGATTTCAGGATCCGGAGCCGTCGAGACCTTCCTTTTCCCGGCGGCCCGGACACGCCGTGAAATTCGAAATTCTCCGAGGGCGGTCCGGGCGACGCACCGCGTCGGACGGCGGCCCTCGTATCCGTCGGGAGACCGACAATTACCGCGGAGGAATCTCACCCGCGATCACCGGGTGCAGCAATCACCGAATGGATACGACGACGGATTGAAGTCTCTTTTACGGAAACTTGTTTCATAACACCTTCGAGATAATTGCGTATCTCGCGTATGTACGGGAAGTCGCTCTTAATCACCGGTGACAGTTATGCTTATTTGTTATTTCCAAGGACCAGCGATAATATCGGAATCGGATACGCTGCCTTCTGAAACGGGCCACGGGACACCGCCTTCCTCGTGGGCGAAGACGAACGACGAAGGAAAAAGACTGCCCGTCCTCGTGGAACTTCACCTTTTTCCGGATTACGCCGATCCGCGAAGGATTTACCTTAATGATGTTCACGGTCCGTCAACTTCCGTTCCGATGATCACGCTAATGGAGGAGAGGGCTACCCTTTCACCAGCTTAGGCAGGTAAGGTCCTTCCGAGGTACGTTAACTCGTTGAAATTCATCAATAATTGAGTTTGATCGGCCACGTTGGATTAATTTAAATAAATCGAATAAAACATCGGTGGAAAGCAACCGAAGAGGAACTCGGACGAAAGAGGATTAGGGTTTTCGGCTGTGCTTCCCCTGCGGTGGTACACCGATCTCGGAAACTTTCTTCGGAGGTGACTTCAGCGCGGCGGATGAAACACCGAGCCCGGATCCGAAAAAAACGAAAGCGTCGGCGATTAACGTTCGAGATATCGAGGCGATACTCGCTTCGCCGGGCCGACCGGCAAAAATGCGGATTAATTCCCGCTTTTTTTTTTTTTTTTTTTTTTCGCGTTTCTCTCCTCCGGCAGAGGAGTAAAAGGTCACCGGAGGACCATTCTTCTTGAGGAAGTCGCATCTTCCTGCAGCCGAGCAGGAGGTCACCCCGGGGGAAAACGCCGCCTGATATTAAAATATTTTTTTATTACGCCCTCGCGTTTCCGTCACTCTCCACCGTGCAAACTGAGAGATGCCGGAAGACGTTCGCTTTGCTTTATTCGAGGCGATCTTCCTTAACAATCCCCCCCCCCCGCGGGGCCCTCACCGGAAGGACGAAGAAAAAAATTGGCGACACAACCTTCTTCCCGTGCCTCGGCGGACGACATTCTTTAGGAAACCGCCGGTGGGCGTCTTCGCTTATAACGGCAAAGGAACCTGGAAGAAAGTGCGAAGTTTCCGGCGAAATCCTTGCCCACGCTTCGGAACGGTCGTGGGACGAACGCAACGTGCGTTCGCTTGAATGCCCGAGACGTGAAAAACCGGGAAAAATTGCATCCGCGAACGCCGCCTTTCCCGTAAGAAACGTTTCACCGACTTTTTTTTTTTTTTCGCAGCATCTGCGGTCAGGTACCCGGCGGCCGGGGACGGGGCACGGTTTACTCGGTTCGTTACATAGGAGAATCATCATAAAATCAGCTTTATGCTTAATTCCCGGCGTGCAGTTAAAATAACCAATGTGGTTCATCGTTTCCGTTCGGGTTTTTCCCTTCGGGACAGTCGCGACAAATTAAAACCTTACACGACCCGGTGCGGGAAGGCAATTAGACGGGTCACGGCACGGCGGAGAGAAAGGAGCGGTCCTTCGTCCCGCGATCGGCGATGCGTTTAAACGGATTCGGCAAGGACGCCGGAAGATTTGTCGGTGCCTTCCGGTAGGGCAACCTGCGGCCGTCCCGGCGTTCGCCTTTACGCAGAGGAAACCCGTCCTCGCCCGAAATTCCGGACGTTTCTTGCAAAGCTTCAATTTCACGCTCGATCGCAATTCGATTCCGCTGCCACGTCGAAAATGCCATTCGTTCGACTTTTTGCCGTATCTCGATTATAAATTTCCAAAGGGCTTGCTCCTCCCCCCCCCCCTCTCCCCGATCCCTTAAAAGATTAATATTAATTGCCGAAATTAATCTGAAGGTCCCTCCTCAGACCATCATCATAAAATATTCAAAATCATTAATATCCACATAAATTTCGGAGGCTGCTTTACGGGGGCGCGTCAGAAAGTTTCGATGCCGCCTGCAATTTTTATCTCGCTCCGCAAACGAAGCCTTCAAGAAGCGATTCGATTCCCCCGGGTGATATCAAAGCATCCGGCATTTTTCTTATTTCCCCCCCTCTCTCTCTCTCTCTCACCGCCACCGTTTCGGATGTCTGACGTTCCCCCAACGCCGAGTGGCGCTAACCCATCAACAGAGGAAACCGGAAATAAAACCGCAGGATCACGTTCGGCGGGGCAAGCGATGCGGCGGCAGCTCTGATAATGCCTATCTGATGAGCGAGATCTGTTGACACTCGCTATCGGGTAATCAGCTAGATCAAACATTATTCGCGACGTGGAACGAGAAACTCCACGCGATTAACATCCGGGGAGGAGTGTCGAAAGGGGAAGGAAAAAAAAAAGCGAAAATGCGGAAAGGGCGACCGAATCGCGGGTTCCCGAAAGGGGAATTTCAACGCAAGATGCGATGAGCCGCCGATAGGCAGGACGAGGAGATGGCATTCGAGTTAGGCCCGCCATTGGACGAGCACGCGCGGCCATCGGGATCGCTTCGTTATTCGACCGCGTTTTTTTTTTTTAAACTTCCGATTCAGATGCGCTGAAAAAAGAAAAAAAAAATTTCGGTATCTATTCCGAAGCCAGTTTTGCAGAAGATGGATGGCAACACGGGTTGCGCAACGAAGCGCACTTCAATTAACTTTTCCTCGTTAATGTTTGTAAAAAAAAAAAAAAAAAAAAAATGAATTTGACAGTGGCGCAATTCACGACGCGAAAGAAATCCCGCTTTCCATATCTTCAACACGACCCTGGAAACGCCTGCATCTGCCATTTTGCGCCCGACGCCAAGCGGATCGCGAGTGCCACTGATTCGGGCACGAGCCGCCACTGATTTCGCGACTCGATTTGAAAAATTGTCTTTGACATTATGTTCTTTTACCGGGCGCTGATGCGCGGAACCTTGAATTCTCCCGCCACGACAAAACAATCGCGAAAATTAAACAAATTTTCAATTTATTATCACTGACCGGAATTCAAGGAGTTTTTCATCCTGTTTGATCGGATCACTCTAAAGGTTACAAGAACCGACGCTCATTCGGATCTTCCCCAGCATCCCTCGCGGTCGTCATCCACATGTTAAATTCTTTCTTTATCTACTGTAAATATTGGAAATATGTCTCTTGTTACGGAACACGGCTTTCCAATAAGGCAATTATCGATAATATTTACGGTTCGGAGAAGACGTTTGTCTTTTGGATCGACTGCGTGCATCGTTAATATTTATATTTAATCGTCGCGGGTTCGTTGCATATTTTTTCCGCGGTTCCCAATCGCAAATTGTGACAACGCACTGCTTCGGAAGAGCGCTGTTTGGATCGAGCACCCTTTTGAAAAAAGAAAGGGGATGATGCTTGGGACACATGACGGAGGCCGACGCTTTTTTTTTTTCGGCCGCCATCATTGCGTTCGGAACCGATCAACAAGTTAAAACGAAAAAGGTAAATCCAAAGGAAAAGCACGCAAAGGTAAATAGCTCGCGCGATAACTTTCCCGTCCATCGCCCTGCACCGTTTGCGCGGCGGTTCCTGGCCTCCGTCATTGTCGGACGAAAAAAAAAAAAAAAAAATCTTTGAGAAAGAAAAATTTGCTGTCGGGATCTGGAACTTTATCTAATGCCCATTTGGGCAGCGATTCACATAACTATAAATTTTCGATTACGTTAAATATCGCAGCGGGGAACACCACATTGACTCAGCCTAACGACACATTTTTCAATGTCTCGTTCAGTGATTACAAACTCCGCAGCTGAGCAATCCCCACGCAGATAGAGAACCGGAATTTCTGATGATCTAAGAACGTTAGAAACACCAGATAGATCAAATTATTCGGTAAATATTGACACGATTTGTGATTAATGATGTTGAACACTTTCGCATCGCATGGTAAAATGCGAATGCAATTAATCAGGTACCAGGTAGAGGAGGAAAATCCGGCGTCGGTCGCCACTGCGCCGCCGGGAAGCACCGCTTGGTTTCTTAAAAAATTTTCACTGTTTTGCGACGCTCTCGGGCAAAAGAGAGGAAAACGATTTTCCCTGTTCGCCTCAAGAGAAAACCTCGAACGGCGAGTCATTTCGTCATCGTGTAAATGGAGTGCCGTCCATCCCGGGCCCTCTACTCCTCGGATGGTAATCGCCAGCCCGATCGGCGCTCTTCCGAGCACACCAACTCGATGCCTCGGCCGTTTTAAGTGAAAAATTACTGCCCGGGGCGTACATTCCCAGATCGGGGCAGATAAAAGGCAGCCCCGGTCCACTGATCTAATTTTTCGATTTAACCGGCTCGAGTTACCTCGAGCCAATTTCTTCATGTCAAAATCTTCATCTGGTCCCCGACGATGCTTAACCGAGGCGCAGATCTAAAAAAGGTGGCCGCGTTAAAAAAATTTCCGGCAACCGATCATGTCACACGTATCGAAATAACGCGATGAGGCTGCGCGGCCGGCTAAGGTCGATCAGGTAGATGGTTGCCCGGAGGTGCTCCGACCGAACTCGTTGGAACCCGCGAGATTTGTGCCACAGATTAGGAGCACCGCGGCTCGCACCGGACGGCATATGGCAAAACGACTCGAATCTGGGGCATTCAAAAAGTGATCTTGAATCCCGAAGTTGTCGCGCGTTCGGAAGGTGCGGACCCAGCATTCGGCAGAAACATACGGGGCCCCACGGGATCGGTCGCCTCAGAGGCAGTTTCACTGAAGGAATCCGCCCCGAAATTTTCGACTTTGCCCAACAAAAGTTCTCACTCCCAACATTTCATTAAACAAACATAACCGACTTTTGATGTTTGTCTATTTATGTATGAATCTTACTGCACGTGTCTGGCTTTGATAAACCCAGTTTTCATTGATTCAAACCGTTTACGGAACCGAAAGCTGCCACCGATATCGGCAACGAAACGGGAGGCTGTGAGTCACCGTGCGAGAAACCTAAGGAGCTGGCTGCAGAAAGCGTAACTCGTTCACGTACTTCGCGTACGCCCTCCCAATATCTGCCTCTTGGCCTGCGGTGATGCTCAGCAAGGCTGCATGCGAGCAGAAATTCAGCGGCCGAAGCTATTAACTTGAATCCGTAAATATCCGATTTCGGTCTGCTGACCCAAAGGCGGATAAATTCGCGGCGATGGATAATCCGCAGATAAATTCGTTGAGCATTTTACTTGCCATTATTCGGGACAAGCGGAATTGACTTACCGATGCCTCCCTCGGAAATCGGGATTCGAATCATTTTTACTCGCACTTCGACGTAATTTTCGATGGGATAATCCGATTCGAGATCAAATCGATATCTCGAAAACCAGAAGTAGTAACATTCTGGTGGAAAGGTCGCATCGCAGGTAATTAATTAACTCGCTTTAGTTGGTCGCAATCCGTACGGCCGCCCTCGCGTCCAGGATTATCCTGGATCATCCCATCGCGATTTCAGTTCTCCTTAAATGTGATCGGAATTTTCCTTTCTTTTACCACTAAATCTTGCGGAAAACTTCCGAGCGGATATCCGCAAACGCAATTTCTGCAGTTGCGCACAGTAAATAAATTCCAGGCGTTGTCGTCAACTAATAAAAAGGTCGCAAACTTAATGATATCTAAATCTAATTAAGTAATATTTTTATTAAAAAAAACTATACGACTAGATTGAACAGATATGTTAATTGCCGTCTCGTAAATATTTTTTTCGGCTGCAACGTCAATACCTAACGCCGTCACATTCTATGTGAAGTTATTAATTTTTCAGCCATAAGCTTTATACTAATATTTTCCGTGTTTTTCGTGATAAAACTCTCAAAACGGCTTTCGTTTGAGTGCCCACATTGAGGGTTTCTTGAATATTTATATAAAACTTGATTTCATTCTCTTGGGATACTTCCTTGTACAGCTAAAATAACCGAAACTTTAAGTGAAGCCGCACATCATATCGCAGTTGTCGACACGTTGTCTTTCACAGAACTTCATAAGTGATTTAGCATATCCCACGATATTCGTAATTTATAACGGGAACATTAAAATGTTCATGTAAAATCTCCAAAGGTCATTAATACAGAAAGAAAAGACAAGAGCCCGAATGCGCGCGGCACGAAACTCCTCATGTTGAATGTGTTTTAGCGGTTGGAACATGGTGACTCCCGACAGTATGGATTCGTCGGCTCATGATGCACGCTATTTATTACCCATACGTGAAACAGAAAAAAAAAAAAATAATAATCGAGTGCCGAACATGAAGTTAATGCTAAATATTAATTGCAAATGATATTTAATGTCGAAAACTCATTTAAAAGCATCAAATACCCGACGTTGCATCTTCATGATTTATGAACAACTCTTGGCTTACCTCTTTCGGATAACCGAAAGGTGATGGGAACACCAGCCACAGGCGCAATAAGCTGTCGTTTCTTAAATATTTTATTGCTTATCCATCTATAGCACTGTCATGCGATCAGTGCGACACCACAAAACAAATATATACCCTCGTATGTACTTCGAATCAAGTTAGGATTGAGTTTCCGCAAAGTAACATAAAATTCATCGCGTCCCTCCGACGGGTCGGTTTTCATTTCTCCCATAATTTGTACTTACAATCGACTAATATTGAAAATTACAGATCCGACCGTTGTCTATGAGAGAAAAACTCATCACCGTCTCCGTTCACACTCCGGAATCGGGCAAAATTTTTCGATTGTTGGCAGCGCCAGGATGGTGTCTACGGAAAGAAGTAAATTTGGTACTTGCACGTACCAAAAACGGAAACGTGAAAAGTTGACGGAATAACGATATATATATATATATATATATATACGGCCAAATTAGAATCCTGAAAGAAAATGGCCGAGAACTTTTCCCTCTGTTAACCCCTTTTACAACAACAACAACAAAAAAAAAACCCATACGACGGAAGAATCCTGAAACTCTGACAATCAGTTCCGGTTATTACACCGCGACGTAATACTGCACTTGAGCGGCAAAAATCCATGCGGCAAATGCCGAACCCCCTTATAAATACACCAAAAAGATCGGTGCATCTTTATGCGGCAATTCATGTTAATTTTTTTCTTTTTGGAGCACCATGATTTTTACAATTTTTTTCCATTGACGAAAACATAAAGAAAATTTTGTGTTTAAAGGTAAAATTAACTTAAGAGAACTATAACACGGGACACTGTTTTCTTTAAATATAGATGCGGATGGATGCAAGTAATAAATAAAAAGATAAACTTCAAAATTCGGTTAATTGAAAAATAATGACCAATTTTCTTCTTCTCTCTAACCGTATGAAATATTGTACAAATAGAGTGTCACAAAAAGGATACTGTCTGAATAAACGTATTTTCATGTATTTATTTTTAATTTAGAAGATGAAAAAGAAATACAAAAAAATATATATATTTTTTCTTTAACGAGCTCGTAAAACGATTGGACCTTTTTTTTTTTTTTTTTTTTTTTTTTTTTTGTTTTTAGTATGATGGTGCAATCGAAGAAACATGAGAAAAGGGAAAATAAATTACGCGCGAAATTTAAACTTACGAAATAAAGATCGATATCTCGTTAGGTTTTTCTATACGTCATTTCTCGATCGCGTATCTCGCATTGTTTTCCGCGAGGTGTACCGAGGCCACTCCTTCGCCCCACTCCCGAAACCGGAAATTACGAAATTGTTCAGCGTTAAATCGTTAGCGCGGTTCGCGGACGGCGTCTGGGGTCGGGGAAACGGGCCGGAAATGACTTTTTCCCGATTCGCTTTTGATTTGCACCCGAGGAGGGTTAAGCTTGATCCGGTCCGTCGGCGAGAGAGGAAGGAAGGGAGGTGGGCGGGGAGGCGCCAGTGGTGATTTTTGGCACGGCCGGGAGAGGCGCAAGGGGGAGGGGAATCCATCAGCGCCCGAGATAAGGCGGCAAACGGCGCCCGCTCTTTTGGCAAAGACTCCGAGGCTCCTCCGAACGATCGCGGAGGCATAAATCTCAAAGCTCTCCCGCACGAACCAATCCAAAAATAAACAAGTCAATCGTTTTACGCGCATTTCAATCCACTCCTGCGGGGGAACGGCAATTAAATGTCTTTGCTGCCGCGGCAACGCTTGCCATTCAGTTTCGCCTTCGTCGCGCACTTTTGCGAGCACACCCAAAGTGCGAATCTCAAACTTGAGCCTCGCGGTTTGGAAAAACTAAAAAAATTTCATTTTCGCAAAGCGAGGGGAGAGATTACCGCGACGCGCTCCGACACTTCGTCGATGAGTGCACATCGGGGGGGGGGGGGGGGAAACCCCGG